>OZ010604.1:24413551-24428551 GCA_963932145.1 Acanthosepion lycidas
GGATGACCCATGCCCTTTGTGCCTCCATGAGAAACTACACATTATTAAGCTCCTAAACAATAAAAACCTATTAAACAACAGGCAAGAATTAACGGTTTTCTGCCGACACAACCGAACTTACGCTCTGAATAACTAGCCTAAAACACGCATATAAATTTTAAAATCCATAGCCCATATACATAGTTTTATTTACCCACAAAAATTGATAACCCTTTATGAAGTCGTCAAATAACAAACGTTACGGCCTTTTCATATACACAAATCCCTTTCATAAAGAGATATAATAAAAGAATAAAATAAAAATAAATAAATAAATCTCCGTAGACGCTCAAGCCAGACTATGCGAAAACTTCCTCCGTCGTAAATTTAGCCACCCCCACCTTACCGTGACCCGGCATCTATGAAAGTAACTCTATACTGATACAAATTATTAACACCCCATCCCTGCCGATTCTAAACAATCCGCCCTTGATGTTACCATGGAAATTTCTGATTTCAATTCTGACCATACTATTAAAACTCGTAAATTTCAGAAATAAGTCATTCCCAAAAAATTTCGCTTGAAGATGGAACAGAGCCTACTTTAACTCAAGTTAATTCAAATATTATTTTGAAGTTTTCGGCTCTTGTTTTGAAACATGAGACCTCTTATGTAGCGAGTTGGAATCATATTTTTAAATAAATAATTATATATATATATATATATATATATATATATATATATATATGTATATATATATATATATATATATATAAAACTTCATTTTCTTTTCTTAGCCTTTTTCTTCCTTATTTCTCTTCTTTCTCTCGCTGTTACTAATTACTTAGATTTCTTTCCTTCTCCACGTATAAATTCTTTTTTTTACGTTTTATGGGAAACTTTCCAATGACCGAGGTGGAAGATGTTAATTGTATTTCAGAATAAAATATTTTAGTAACATCGTGATTTCCTACCTGTTGAAACGTTAAAATTGAAGCAAGGTGTGTAGTGGGAATGTGCATGTTCTAATATAACTCTGCATAATAAATAAATATTTATTGCTCTACTTTTGTATTGAGCCCTGTTTTAAATTAATATTTTGAACGCTGAAATCTTCCTCTTCGTTAATTTACATTTGTATATATATATATATATATATATATATATATATATATATATATATATATATATATATATCACTACGGTTGATTTGTCAAGAAGAAGATTTCCTAATGTTATCAGTCTGAACGGAGCTGATCCCAGCGTGTCTGAAAACCATGCTACGGGTTGACCCAACAAGCGTTGTGAATGATATTAGGAAGACAGAACCCTTGGGGGGCCGTCGATAGCCGTGCTAGCCCGGCCACAAGTTATCATGACCAAGGGTTTGAGCATACTCGCCTTGTTCAAATTGATGATCACGACAGAAAACACGCTCTCTGCCTGAAACTGCAACTAAGGTCTGCAGAGCATAGTTGCTGTATAAACTGCAGGTTGGCTTTGTGGGTGGTAATGTGCTGCAACTGCTGTTGGTGTTGGTGCTGCTACTGTGGGTGGTGCCGCTGCTGCTTGTGCTGCTGCTGGTGGTGGTGATGGCACAGCTGGTGCTGAAGGCGCTCCTGCTTGTGATGTGGTGGTGGGGATGCAACTGCTGGTAGTAATGCTACTGTTGGTGGTGGTGTTGGTGTTCCTACTACTGTTGGTACTACAGCTGATGGTGGTTCCAGTACTACTGGTGCTGGTTTTGATGGTTGTGTTTGTGGTGATGTTGTTGTTTGTTGCGATGATGGTGGTGATATAAAAAAATTCCAGATATTACGAGAAGGGTTGTATTTCCAGCTGAGGTTTCTAGACGAAAAAAAAAAAAATTAAAATAAGATTTCTTCTACTTCTATGTGGCAAGAATGTTGACATTACAGGTCGTCTAAATATAAGAAAAAAATATTACCACTTCAAACATTAAAAAGGACATTGAAAAAAATTGAGTTTATTTTTGGAATGTTTTTTCCTTTTAAGCCTCAGGTCATTTTTGACTGATTATCAGTGATAGATCTTTCTCAGTTCAGGGGTCACGACAATCTTTCAAATTATCTTCCCTTTCGTCCCTATCATCAATTTTCTAGGGAATTTTTTCTATTTTTTTTTAAAAGAATTTTAGAATCAAAGACATTTTTCTTACTGAAGATTTCAAAATGAAAGGATTTTTTTATATTCCAAGTTGACGTGGCGAAAATTTGATGAATGGTCAATTGAAACTTGCGATAGAACAAAGAAGATAGGTGGATAGGGGGGAAAGGGAGCGGGAATATAGAAAGCGACGTTCATTTCGACAATTTCAACTTAGCGCTCATCACCAAGATGGCAAGAAAGAAAATGTATTACAAGTAAATGACAATGTCAGAAACCTTGCCATAATAACATTAAGGCTATTAACTTTTCAAGATATTTATGTTAGGGCATCCTTATCTATGTTCTACCTATCTATCTATCTATCTTTATATCAATATATTATTTATCTGTCTCTCTATCTACCTCGGTCTGCTCATCTCTCTCTCTCTTTATATATATATATATATATATATATATATATATATATATATATATATATATATATATATATATATATATATATATATATATATATATACCAATGTATTCATTATCTATCTATCTCGGTCTGTTTATATCTACCTATATATCTTTATATTTATATCAGTCTATTCTTTATCTGTCTGTCTATCTATCTAGGTCTGCTCATATCTCTCTCTTTTCATATATATATATATATATATATATATATATATATATATATATATATATATATATATATATATATATATATATATATATATATATATATATATGTCTCTATTCGTTATATGCTTGTATATCTATCTGCCTGTATTATTTACATTTACTTGCCTGAATATTCGACAGGAATCGAACCTGTATTCCATACCACAACCGTTATTTGGACTGAAGTCCTGTAAATCGATTCAGCCATAGAGGAATTCCGATTAGGAGAGTTCAAATTACTGCTTATAAACACACAAATAGCGTTTTCCTTATGGGATACAGGTTCGATTCCTATCGGACGACGCATATTTTTTTTGCTGAGTTTTATACTCATTTTATTCTAACACTGTATACAAGATGGACAATTGTTTCTGGATATTTATTAGAGAATCTGCATTTGGAGCCAGGTTGTGTATGTGTGTGTGTTTATGTGTGTCTGTACATTTATATATTGGATCGGATTTCCTACATTTTTCAACTGATTTCAACAAAACTTCACAGGACTACGTAAAATTACCTTGCGGTAGTTCTGACAGCGCCAAAAATTGGAAAAACAATTGTTTTTGCACGAAATCAGTTTGAAAACACGATTAAGAGGCACCGTGAGAATGAAAGGCGGACAACTCATATCGAGTTATACTTATTATAAAACCCAGGTTGTTTGTGTGTGTGTATGTTCGTTTCTATATGGGATCGGATTTCCTAAATTTTTTAACCGATTTCAACAAAACATCACTTTTTTTGGTAGGTAGTGTTTCTTATTGTCTTGCACACTTTTTTCTCTATTTTTACATTCAGAATGCTTTAAAAATTCCATTTACAAGACAATTGTTTATAATAAAATTCTATTCAATCTGTAGACTCATAACGATTGAAAACAATGTTTTTGTTTGAGTTTGGGTTTGACCAATTCGTAAAAAAAAAAAAAAAAATAAAACTAATTAAGACATGCGTGTCCGTCAACCTTAAGCAATAATCTTTGTCAATCTTATTTTTCAGTCTTTATGATGGTCAATATTTGATCTATCTCTTACTGTCACATCCCCGGGCAATGCCTGGTTCTACTGCTAGTACAAAATAAATAAAGGACTATTCCGTTTTGATCCGGTGGAAAGACGGAAAAGACATATCAGAGACGCTACATAGTTTCAGTGGACAAAAAAGAAAGAGATATTTAACCTATCTTTTTAATTCTACCTCCTTATTTCTTAAAGTACATATAAATGTTATTTCAATATTTTGTTGTTAAGCGCAAATACTTACCGATGCGATAAAAGAATTTAGACGGACATTTTATTGTCAGAGATTTGAATATTGAGCTGATTTATCCGGAGAATTAAGCTTCATCATAAATTTAAAATGGGAAAACCGTGAAATTTTCACGGCTTAAAACTTGTACTACTTATTAAATTTAGTGCATGAAATATGGGTATAAATCGAATATTTAAGGAAATAATTTTAAATCCCCTAAATGAATACGCGTATACAAAAATAGCCGTAAAAATGGGAAATAGCATAACTTGGAAACAACAAAACAAGTATTATTAATTACCTGGATGGGAAAAAGAATAAGTCTTTCTCGTATGTTTTCTTTTTTTTTTTTTTTTTTTTTTTTTTTTTTATAGATGTGTGTAATGAGTGTCCAGATAATTTAGTCGGAAAATAAAAGAAGTATCTAGTTTTTTTTCCTACTTCGAATTTTTGGTGAGTTCTAAAAGAATAATGTTACTGTTATGGCCTTAAAAAGGAAAAAGAGCCAAAATTTTCGTTGACGTACGTTTTGACGGCCTGTCCGTGTTGCCTGCCTGTTCGACAGGGCGAATTACACATGTTTGCGTGGGTGTAGATGATTAAAGTAGGGTCGATACTCGTTGGTTTAGAAAGAGTGAATTCATGTTAGTTATAATTGTTATAATTGATTTAAAAAAAAAATTGACAATATAATTAATTTTTATTTATTTACTTTTCTATGGATACGACAAAGTGACGATTTCATTGATTTTTATTTGTGTATTTATGTAATTTTTTTTTGGACACGATAAGTTCTTATGGGTCAGATGTAGCAATATGATAAAAATGGCGCGTATGGGTGCTTTGTTAACATTATGATTACTATTATTATTAGTAGTAGTAGTAGCAGTAGTAGCAGTAGTAGTATTAGCGGATCGGCATTGTTATTGTTGGTTTTTGTTATTTTGTTATCATAATTTACAAATTTAACTACAATTGAAAATTATCTTTAGCATTTAAAATACAAATTTCCTTTTTCCTTTGGTGATGACTTTTTCATATGAAAATTTCTTCTTATTATTTATTTTTCCCTATTGTCCTCAAAGAATCACATTCCCCTTTTCTCCTTCTTTTCCCCCACCGGTCATCATCCCCACCTCTTCGTCTTCACTTCAAACTGCTTCTTTTTCTGCTTTTTGATATTATTATTATTATTATTATTATTATTATTATTATTATTATTATTATTATTATTATTTTCTCACCTGCTGTTCTCGCAACGCTATTCCACACATGTGTAGCGTGCGACGAACTTCCTTTCGGTTTCCGGTAGCTTACCTGCTTTGCAGATATTAAAAATCTGTGACCTTTTTTTTTTTTTTTTTTTTGCAGAGGAAGGTGGAGATGAAATATCCCTCATTTGACGGGTTTAGTGTGTCATGAAAATAGCGAAAAATTGGAAAAATTCGGAAATATGGAAAGAAATATTTAAAAGAACTGGGATAAGATCTTTGAAGATGAAACTGAAGGAGTTGTACGCGAAAAAGAAAAAATATCATTGGATTCTGGTCTTGTGAACAGCAAAAGGATGCCGTGGCATCTTAATTTTTCTATTAAACATTCATACTACAATTTGAATTAAAACGAACGTTTAGGCAACAAATTAAAAGCTAAGAGAAGAGTTGTATTTGCTGAATGAAATCTAAAATTTATTTTGATGTCTCAGACAAACTTTTCTCGACAAATTACCGTATTTGACGGCATATACGACGCAGGGGTGTATAAGACGCACCTCAATTTCAGCAGGTCAAATCAATAAAAAATTAGTAATTAGGAAAATGAATAGTAAATCGTACAGTCTAAGCTATATTTATGAGGTATTATTTTGGTTAAACTAGCCATGATTACAATTAAACGAAAAATAATAGGAAAAAAGAATACGAGTCTATAAAATCTTTATTATATCGAAAGAAAACAAAATAAAAATCAATTATTACAATTGTGTAAAACAATACTGTTATCATTAAAATTCAGTTATTTTTTTTCCTTTTTATGATCTGTACAACCTGCTTCATGTAAACGTCTTATTGGAATAATTAGGATATAAAAATTCTGATGGTATTTGTACCAATGCAAGGGATAGAGTCGTAAGAAAAATATGAATGAAACAAATATATTTTACAAATATATAAAGTGGATTTAATGCATATAATTTTCGTGAAACAAAGTACAAATATTACACGTGATGAAATTAATATATATATATATATATATATATATATATATATATATATATATATATATATATATATATATATTAATCTCATTAATATGTATTGGAGTTTTCGGCTCTTGCTTTGAAACATTAGAACTCTTATGGAGCGAAAAAATCATATTTTAAATAATTATATATATATATATATATATATATATATATATATATATCAATAAGAACACTGGATTATATATCTTAATGTTCTTTCTTTATGTATATATATATATATATATATATATATATATATATATATAAGGGGACATACGTTTTATCTCAGGAAACTTATATATATATATATATATATATATATATATATATATATATATATATATCAGTTCCCTGAGATACAACGTAAGTCTTCTTGTTAGACATACTGTACAACATGCCTAATAAGATGACTGACTTTGCATCTCTCTGACCATAGATCAGTTAGGTCTCATTTAAATAAACACGAAGATCTACCAAACATCATCCGCAGCATATATATTGATAATAAAAATATAATAACCTCATCCGCATGTAAAAAAGGCTAAAAATAATGGAAGCATTATTAAGAAAAAAGAAAAAGCCAACACTCAATAACAGTAACTATGAACACGGACTTTATTTGCAAAATAAAACATTTGTGTAACTCTTGATTGATTCATATAAAATCCATACTTTCTGTTAAAAGTAAGAAGAAAATCATTTTTGAATGGTTAAAAGTATTACCGAAAGCGCTCGCACATACCGAACATTCGGATAATTTTTCCAATAAGTACCACGCATATATAATATATAAATATTATATGTAACAAATTGCATATATATATATATATATATATATATATATATATATATATATATATATATATATATATATATGTGTGTGTGTGTGTTTGTGTGTGTGTGTGTATGTGTGTAATGATAGTCCGAACAACATAAATAGTGTACCTCATCTACCTCATCTCAGAAATATAGACAGATATATATATATATATATTTACATGAAATGTGCATATTTCTATATATATACATTTTATATATATATATATATATATATATATATATATATATATATATATATATATATATATATATGTATGTATATATATATATATGTGTGTGTGTGTGTGTGTGTGTCGTTAACTTAAAAATATACTCAACCAGTTCATGATTGGGCATCATTTGTTGGATAATCCTGATTGTGCTGCCGGGTATCCAAGTATGAGGATACATTCATTTCCATTCTACATAGTGCTCTCTCGGCATACCATCTTAGAGTCCTCGAGGATAAGAATATATACGTTTATTCCTGTTGATGTAGGGTCAAACTTTGCCTGTCTCCCTGCAAGAGCAACAACCAAGTGACCATCATGTAATTTTGGAAGTGTCTGATTGACACCGAAAGTCAAAACAACCTGCGTCTACACTGCATTTGACAGTAAAACAAAGCTTTTAAGAATTCTTCACTGTCGAAAACCACCCTTTGATTTCTTGGAGAATATGTATGTTCCTTGATTCTGTTTGTATATCGCCAACGTATACCTTTTGAAAAAGCGTTGGTCGAAAATATCATAAAAGTATGACGTTTATTTTGTTCAAGTCTGTTTTATTTATATGGGTACAAGTCTTTCTCTCTCTCTCTCGCTCTCTCTCTTTGTATATATATATATATATATATATATATATATATCAAATATGTGGTGCAGTTCAATTTATATTACATGAATCATTCATACAAAAACAGATTAGTGATGTTAATGATATAAATGGCGAGAATACATCTTCGCAAACAAATTTATTAAAATTACATTAACCCACGAACCTCTAGATGAATGTTATGATCCCTATTTTTAATAAATTCAACTTGTATAAGGCCTTTTTTTGCAAGTAGTTTCATCTGTTCATACAGACATCATCAGGCCAGCACATTGTGGCCGTATTCATAGTTAATATTACTGAGTGTTGGTTTTTTTTCTATTATTAAAGCTTCAATTATTTTCATTCTTTTTTTTTTATATGTGGCTGAGATTATTATTTTTGTATTTTCTACTGTTATGTTTCTGATGGAGTCTGTTTTGTGTCTATGAGTTTAAATGGGTTCTAATAGCTGTAGTCGGAATGACATAAGACGCCTGGATAGTCATGTAGTAGTGTGACCAATATAATTATTGCTGAAAGTGTTTATCCTTCAATATATATATATATATATATATATATATATATATATATATATTGTTATGTAGTGATTTCACAGTGGAGGCTTGTATTTTGTACTAAGTCGGTCCTAAATAGGTTCGGCGTACAAAACGTTAGGAACTTGATATAATAGGTAATGACGCAGTAATCTAGTTGCTGTCGCTGATACTTTAATATCCGACTAACGGTCGTCCAACATCGACTGACTGACCAACTCTATCAGCGACTCGCTACTACTACTCCTACATATTTGTCGGTGGGAGAGTCTATTAACAATAGAATAGGTGTGTTTCACTATAACATACATATACATATATATATATATATATATATATATATATATATATATATATATATATATATATATATATATATATATATATATATCTTAGTTAAAGACAAACATTTTTGTACAATAATAAAAGTATAAATTTTTACATTCCAGAATCATATTAGTAAAATTAACATCGAAGATAAAAAACAATTTTGTCTGCAGTCTTTCGTCCTCTAGGGCAGTGATTCTCACCGTCTTATCCTCGGCTCACAAGAAGACCCGAGAAATATATATATATATATTTTTTTTTAAATGGGCCCGGAGCTTTCTTAAGGAATACAGACGAGCTTTGAAATTCTGTTTTTTTTCCACTGGTAGAAAATTTTGAAAACCCAAGCTAATTTACTTTATCTTAAAAGGCAAATAATTCAGAAATTATTTAAATAAAATTCCCCGTTTCCCTTGCTCTTTTAAAGTGTTGCTTTATTCTTGCTTCTTTCTCCTGCCACCTGGTTACTTTAGGCTGGATCTTCTGCAGCAAATACTCACAAAGAAACATGATTTATTGCAATTTGAAAAGAAATGATACCAACGCCTGAAGCTGAACCAAAGTTTAGGAATTCAAATTGACAAGCTGATAGATCGACAACAGTAACGGAGTAGTCATTAGTCAGGATTTATATTTTCTACGACATTTTTCTTTTGGGAATACAATGTATTTCCTCTCAAGTGGAATTTCTATTTGTACTTATGTGGGTCTGAATTTCTTTTAACACCCAAAAGAAGCCACAATGAAGAAATGTTGAGTATCACTGGTCTAAAACTCAATCTCGACCTCCAATAGAATTCGTAGTTTCCTGCCATCGCAAAAAGATGCCGGAAAAAAAAATGGTTGCTTCTTTGTATCTCACCAAAAATTACTAAGCTCCCCACTGTCAATAATGGAGTATTACTGGTAGTTCTCTGATCTCCAGCCTTGATTGAGTTCAAAAGCGCTTACGCGACCTAGTGGGTGATGACTTACTCTCTACCCTGCAACCATTATCATACATACGAAACGTTGCCAATCATTCACTATTGTATCGCTATTCGCTATGGCAGATATCTGAAGAATTATATTCTTTAGTGCCACGAGGTCAGAGCTCCCAATTTTGGAGACGAAGGAAATGTTCAGAAACTCTACTTTACGACTTAATCCGACTAAACTGATGTTTACATTGAAGTAACTTACATACTAAATACTAAAGAATATAAAACAAACACTTATTAATAATAGCTTTCCAAACTATATGGTTGATGAACAAATCAAATTCTTTCTTCGAAGTCTTAGTACTACGCAAATAGAACATGATACTGCTTCAACTAATTCCAAATATATTAACCTCTTTTATCGTAGTCAAATGCATACTAATTATAAACAAGATGAAAATATACTAAAAAAAATTAGTAAATACTAATATATCTACAACAGATCCTAGCAAAAAAATTAGGTTAATCATATACTACACTAAATCTAGTATATTCAACTTAACTATTTGCAGTGATTCTTTCCCACCTCCCAGATTAGCGCTGAAAACCAAAATAGTTTACAAATTCAAGTGCCCTTTGGGAGATTGTATCTCCAACAGATTAAATAATATTTATGTTGATCACACCACAAATTCGCTTTAACGGCCCTTGACTCTACATTTAAATGATAACTGTATGTTATGTAAATTCTTTTCATATCGTCTGATAAGCTTAATAACATTATCATTAAACGAAGAAAGCAGATCACAATATTTTTATTTATACTTTTACATATAAAATGAAAACGCTATGGTTATGTACTGTTATATTTTTTAAATTTTATCATTTAGACACAAGTCTAAACGTCAAGGGAGGTAACAAAGTTGTTGAAATGCCTAAATCTTTTTTTAAAGAAAAACTTCTTAAAACTATTGGTTAAAACCTAGGTATTTTAGTTTATCTACTGTCAGCATTTTAAAACATATGTACGGTAATTCATTTTATTAAGAATTGGTTTCAATTTTCTAATATAGATAGATCCAAGAAGTTTTAGTTTATGTTTATTAAAAATTTAATCTTGACAGTAATGTTGTAAGGAAATCTCAAACAATCTCCATTTTAATGTTGTTGTTTTTGTTATAATAGCCGGGAATTTGTACGCTACTCCTAATTCATTTTATTTAAGAATTGGTTTCAATTTTCTAATATAGATAGATCCAAGAAGTTTCAGTTTATGTTTATTAAAAATTTAATCTTGACAGTAATGTTGTAAGGAAATCTCAAACAATCTCCATTTTAATGTTGTTGTTTTTGTTATAATAGCCGGGAATTTGTACGCTACTCCTAATTCATTTTATTTAAGAATTGGTTTCAATTTTCTAATATAGATAGATCCAAGAAGTTTCAGTTTATGTTTATTAAAAATTTAATTTTGACAGTAATGTTGTAAGGAAATCTCAAACAATCTCCATTTTAATATTGTTGTTTTTGTTATAATAGCCGGGAATTTGTACGCTACTCCTAATTCATTTTATTTAAGAATTAGTTTCAATTTTCTAATATAGATAGATCCAAGAAGTCTCAGTTTATGTTTATTAAAAATTTAATCTTGACAGTAATGTTGTAAGGAAATCTGAAACAATCTCCATTTTAATGTTGTTGTTGTTATAATAGCCGGGAATTTCAGGGGTGCAAATGTACCCTTGATTATATAAATTAATATCTTGATGTACTGATATGCCCCGCCTGCATCAGTACTTTCGCTTTCCAGAGTTGCATAACGGAATTAAATCCTTTTCTTGCATGTTTCTAAAAATAAACATTTTTTTCTGAAATTAAAAAAGAGAACTTCTTTAGCGTTTCCTTAAAAGCATTGTTTCATTTAAAGATTAAAAAAAAAAAACGCCTTTACTTTTGAAAGCATTGTTCTGTCAGTCTTTTCTTTGTTTTATTTTTCTAAAAAGAGAAAAAAAAAATCTCATGAAAATAAAAGTTAATAAAAAAAACAAAAACTTTTGTCACTTTTTTTCTGTCTTTTTGTCTGGAAAACAAATAAAATTACTGTTGTTAAATGCTTCAATATCGACTCTCCACCCCCCCAGAATTACGTTTGACTTTTGATACGCGCAAACTTAAAATAAATTGTTTAGCTTCTTGAGCATTTTTTTATTTTTTTTTTTTTTGTTCAAATCTTTTCCTGTTTTCAGTGTCGGATATTCTATTTAAAACAAATATTTTCTTTGTTACTCTTGCAGTTTAGTAGGAGACGTCACTTTGCAGACGTAACCATGGTGAATGTGGTAATTCAGGCGGGGGAGCCTCGACCTCGTCGGAAAGTAAAAAGACGGGGGAGAATGATGAAGCTTAAAATATCACGTAAATATACTTACCAATTTCTAAATACATACACAAAAAATGATAATAATAAAATAAGAATAAAAATACCAAAAAATGAGAATAAAAAAAAATATAACAATGTAATAACAACAGTACGCAGGTGTAGGTTTTAAGATAGATTTATTAAACTGAGAATATAAGGTCCGCGTAAAGTGTCCTTTTATAGTCCCAGTAAATAGAAAGAGCTCTATGCAAGAGGAGAGTAACGAAACAAGGGGGGCGACTCTAGATTATTCATAACAAATAATAAAATATCAAAAAAGGATAACAATAATTACCTGAATATTAAAAAAAATATTTTCACACATACAGACTTATCATTCTGTGTTCATACAACAAGATATTATATCTAGTTGGATTTCATTTTGAAATCAGGGATATTTAAAAAAATTATATTTAAATCAGTAGGTATTTGTTTATCTCAGGGATAGACAAGTATTGCTCGTTTATAGTTAAGACTATAAGCATTTACTTCATTCAGTATTGGTTGTTTATAGTTGAGCCAACAAGCACTTATTTGGTGTTATGAATAATCAAGTGTAATCTCCACTTGTTTCGTTACTCTCCTCTTTCAGAGAGCTATTTCTGTTTACTGGGACTATAAAAGGACACTGTCAGCGAAACTTGTATTCTCAATTGAATAAAGTTATCTTAAAGCCTACACCTGCGTACTTTTGTCATTACACTTAGTCCGGGGATAGGTAAATACTGTTTGTTTACAGGTTACTCGATACGAAGATAGGTAAATATCTACTGTTTATATTTGAGTCGATAAATGTTTACTTGTTTCGAATAAAAGTATATATTACTCGTTGATATTTGAGTCGGTAAAAATTTACTTGGGACCAGGATAGCTAATTATTTGTCATTTATATTATAATCTACAAGCTTTTAAGATGCGCCTATAAGCATTTATGTTGTTGGGGGATTGGCATACATTGGTTGGTTGGGTTTTATGGCATATCAACCACTGTGGGTCATTTAATGACAAATTAAGGTATATATATATATATATATATATATATATATATATATATATATATATATATATATATATATACATATACATACACATATACCTATACATATATTAAATATACAGTACTATTAAACATATAGCGGGCAACATTATCTTTTCAAAAACGCATAGCTGGCAACATTGTTTTTTCAAAAGCGTATAGCTGGCAGCATTATTTTTTCAAAAAACGTATAGCTGGCAACATTATTGTTTCAAAAACTTATAGCTGGCAACATTATTTTTCCGAAAACTTTATCTGAGGCCTTGTTGTTGGACGTAGTTTATCGTCATACCCAGGACGCGGATGTAGTTTATCGTCTTACCCAGGACGCGGATGTAGTTTATCGTCTTAGCCAGGACGCGACACACATTGGTCATTTAGATTTAAAACTATAACCATTTATATTTCTTAGCATTATGTATCTATTCTCGACCAAACTAAATGCTTCTAGACTCAAATATGAACGACCAATATTTCTCTATCCAGGATCTAAGTAAATGCTTAAGGCTAAAATATAAATCACCAATATATACCTATCCTCGAATCAGATAAATGCTTATAGACTCAAATATAAATCACTAATATTATTTATTCCTGAACCAAGTCTAATGACAAAAGTACGCAAGTGTAGGCTTTAAAACGTTTTATTCAACTGAGAATACAAGGTTCGCGAATAGTGTCCTTTTATAGTCCCAGTAAATAAATAGCTCTCTCAAAGAGGAGAGTAACAAAACAAGAGGAGACCACTATTGATTATTCATAAAAACCAGTAAATGCTAATAAACTCAAATATAAGCGACCAATATTAACCTATTCCCGGGTCAAATAATGCTCATAGACTCTACTTTAAACGAAAAAAAAAATTACCAATGACGATCTAAGTAATTGCTTATAGACTCAAATATAAACGACTAAAATTTACTTATCACAGCACCAATGAAATACTTAAGGACTCAAATACAAACAGCCAATATTTATCTATCCGCATAAAAACTAAATGTTTATAGACTCAAATAATTGACCAATATTTACGTATCCTCGAACCAGGTAAATTCTTATAGACTTAAATATAAACGACCAATATTAACCTATTCCCGAATCAAATAAATGTTTATAGACTCAACTATGAATGAAAAATTCTTACGAATACCAGTGTAAGTAAATGACCAATATTTACCTATCCTCGAACCAGGTAAATGCTTCTAGATTCAAAATAAAAACGGCAAATATTTACTTATCCTCGAACCAAGTAAATGCATATAGACTCAAAATGTAGACGACTAATATTTTACTCTATCCGATCCAAGTAAATGTTTATAGATTAAAATATAAACGACCAATACATACTCTCCGAAAAAAAGTATATAGAATTATTGACTCAAATTTTTAAACAACCAATAATTACCTCCCGTTGAGTCTATAAGTAATTACTTTCTGGTGGATAGGCAAATATTGGCCATTCATTGTTGATTCAATAAGTATTTATATGGTCCGGGGATATATAAATATTGGTTGTTTACAGATGAGTCTTTAAGCATTTATTTGATTCAGCAATAGATAAATATTGGTCGTTTATATTTGAGTCTACAAGTATGCACTTGTTTTGGTGATAGGTATATACTGGGCGTCTATAGTTGAGTCTATAAGCCTTTATTTGATTCAGGAATAGAGAAATATTGATCGTTAATATGTTTGTGAAATTTTATGCTTTATCATTCTTAGTCATTGTTTGGCGGGGTTTGGGAAGGCGCATAAAAGTGATGCATATTAACTGATATAAAACATTTGAAAAGCATTGCAAAATGAGAAAAATCTACCGCGTGAATTGAATAAAGTGTTT
>OZ010604.1:24433551-24481051 GCA_963932145.1 Acanthosepion lycidas
TCCTGAAGAAGGTCTACTAGACCGAAACGTCTGACGTCGACATTGAAACAACATTAAAACAGCATATTTGCATATATAGATTTTTGTTTTTCCATATATTTTTCTTAATACTGTCGGATCTATATCCATATATTTGCTTATATATATATATATATATATATATATATATATATATATATATATATATATATATATATATATAGTTTATGCAAAACTAGGTAATCTGTATGGGTAGACCCAAGGAGGATGATATCCAGAGAGCTCAATGTAAATTCAGAGCAAATATATCTAAGAATTTGAGTGAATCCTGATCTCAGGGACATGCTTTATTATTTTATTGTTAACTGTATCTTCCCACTTTAAGTTGGTCTTCTCCCTCACCGCTTACCCATCTATATCTAGATAGCATGCGTTAAGTTAAGCGGCGTCTAGCCTACACAGAGTAGGGGTAAGGATAAGGAATTGAAATGGTACATCTAACTCACTCATATCTTCTCTCCCACCTCACCCCCTCACTTCGTTAATTTCACATACGCTCGGTGCGGTCCGTTAAAAATGTGTGAGTTTCGTTTCATTTTTCATGTCAACATTTGGAAGTAAAGTCTGATGATCCAGAGCCCTGTTAAAGGGGTTATGGTGAAATAACTTACTGCATGGAACTTTAAAGTGATCTGTTTTTATTCAAATATATATATATATATATATATATATATATATATATATATATGTGTGTGTGTGTGTAAGCAATATATATATATATATATATATATATATATATATATATATATATATATATATAAGTGAATATTGAAGTCAACACTTAGAGGTGACAGTCGTTTCCATGCTAGATGCAATCGCCAGGCTACTATTGCGTCTAGCATGAAATAGACTCTCGCCTTTAAGAGTTGACTTCAATGTTCACTTTTTTTTTGCACACGCTCTATCTCTGATATTGAGTACTTTATCCTATAAATATATCACACATTAAGAGTATATATATATATATATATATATATATATATATATATATATATATATATATATATATATATATATTCAAACATGTTTGGTTAAATAATTTAGACATATTATATTTATTTTAGTTTTAATTCTTTTCAAGTCCACGAATTAATTTCTTGGTGTCGAAAATTGATAAAAAAGAATTCCAAAATTTTCTTTCAAATAATTTTTATTTTCCCAAGTATTTTCTATCTCCTCTGAGACCATCTTCAGGGGCTGCATATCTATGGGTATGTTATGAGTTAACACCGTAAATACAAAATATCTTTTCACTGCTATGCAAGGGAGGTAACTTATGTGATTTATTAAAAGATTTTTTTTTAATTGTACTATTTTCATTTAACATTTGTTTTTATATAAGACTTTGCTGCTACAAACATTTAAAGAACTTTGTTGCTATACTCGTAGTTGGCTACATTTTTGGGGTGGGGGGCGCAAATCTTTCATATAAAGGCTTCTAGAATTTTAAGCTTTTGCTTAATATTATCTTGATGAAGCACTGATGTATCTTTTAGTTAATATCTGTCTAAACTGTGAATGTGGACATGAGTGTTCCTTTAAATTTTCTGAGATTGAACTATGTTCGTTCAAGTGAAACGTAAGCTTTCTCGTCACCGTTGTTGTTGTAAAACCAACATGCGTATTAACATTTTTATCAGATATGCAATCTCCGAAAGGATATTTAAATTGATATACGATGTTGGACTTTTGTAAGACACTAATTGGCGGAGAAGAGGTGTTATGGATAAATAGGTTGGTTGTTTTAAATTTAGTATAGTATATAATTAGTGGGGGATATATTAATGTTTATGAGTTTTTTTTAGAATTTTTCCCCCTTCTTATAATTAGAATGTATGTTCGGAAGATGTTAACACCTCAAATTGATTGAATACAGGAGGAAGAAAAACTCACACTTATTTAATACACTGTTAAAGAGACACCAGCGATCACGGGATTCAAAATTGTTAGTTGCAATATGGTGCTAAATTCTCTCAGCAAACAAAAGCCTAGGTCCTTTGAAGGCACATTTAAATTTCTTACATGCAGCCACGAATACGGGCCTGTTGTGATCGGAGCCGTCACGAAGGTATAGCCGGAAATAGAAGTTGTATATCGTCAGAACATGCTGGCATGAACCATGGGGAAGATTGAGGGATTTTTTTACGAGAAGGAATAAAAGCACTTATGTCAGCTTTGACTCACGAAGATACCTAACTGGTGCAATTCTCAATTTAAAACCAGAAAATAGTTTAAGACTCTAACATTTTTTTGAGATAATAATGGTTTAAAATACTAATTTGACTAATTAACCCATAGATAGGGAGAGAAAAAGATTACAGCTTTTACAACGTTATTTCCGCGTCAGTGAATATAATGAACACAAGAGCAATAGAAACGCGCTTCTCCGATACAATTCCGAGCCATTATGAATTAGACCAACCGCATATCCAAGCTTAAAACACGTAGTATTCCCAAGCTGTCAACCAATTAGGTACTGGCCAGGCTGGACGTTGCTTAACTTCGGTGATTGTACGGGCATATTAGAATAAATTAGAAATGAATATCGACACACCCAATAGGGATAAAATACGAATGAATATATATATATATATATATAAAGTGACTATTGAAGTCAACATGAAACAGCCTGTCACCTGTGAGTGTTGACTTCAATGCTCACTTTGATATTTATAATTACATACGCTCTACATCTAATATTGAGCACTTTATCCCATAAATATAGCACACCTTAAATCTATATTTCTTCATATATATATTATGAAATGGACAAAGTCCGACATTTTTATGTTTATACATTCTTTTTATCGATACAAATATTTCAGTAAATGCTCTGTTTTATAATAAACAGTATTAATAACATTTACCAGCCTGAATGTCCGAGAAATTTTCATTGAAAATATTCGTCCTCCGACAGGAATCGAACCTGTATTCTATACGGAACCGTCATTTAGCCTGACGTGACTTAACCGATCAAGCCACGGGAATCGTTTGATTGACAATGTCGATTTTACTGCTTTTAAACTTCAATCCTCCATGAATCTCTCACGTACATTCATATCTGCTCAAAGCGTATACAAATGTACACAAATGACATCCCACATTTATAAAATGGACAAAGTCCGACAATTATTTTAATATTTTTATGTTTATACATTCTTTTTATAGATATAAATATTCTCATTCCTGGATCATTTTCTAACTTCATCACGATGATCTTCGCCCTCTCTAACCTTCTAACTTTCAGTCTTGGCGTAACATGTTCCCTCACGTGTTTTACGTACGATTTCATTTTCAAGACATTTTTTCACTGCTCTTTGGACTGTCATAGCTGAAACTTCTCTCTCATGTGCCAATTGTCTTGTTGACTGAGTTGGATCGTTTTTAATTGATCTTTCTATCGATAAGTTGAAATGGTGATTACTCTTCCTGTTGTGACTTTCTGATCCAGTTTTTCCTCTCTATTGTTCCGTCCGTTTTAAACTTATTCACCATTCCCTTGAATAGACTCTGATGATGGCAGCCAGAGTATGAATGTGTGTGTTATTGTTGAAGGAATGAATGATCTTTTCCTCTCACCATTGCTCAGTTGGGAAGACAGTGGAGGTAACGATTTTAACCTGTTGTCTTTCTAACTGAATAACTCAACGGGTTTTACAGTGATTCTTATGAAAAATGGTATCAAGATGAAAGCCTGGAAAAATAAATTCAATAAGTGTTATGGTCCGGTTCCTTGTACCACAGTGATGGTCCAAGGTAGAACCAATAAAGAAGAACACGAACACGGATATAGAATAGCACATATATATTACAAACAGGAATATATACAGAGAAGTAGAAAGTGTTAGTACGAACAATCAGGTTTAGTAGGGAGAACAATGTAGTCTCGACCAGTATCACTATTCCAATGTCTTGTAGTAATTGTCTGAACGCAACTCTGTTTCAGACTGCCTCTGACTCGACTGACTGACTCGCTTGCTCTGACTGACTGACTCCTGACGGATTTCTGACGGACCTCACTTCAGACTGAACGGTATTTAGTCACCCCGCCACAAGGGCATCATGTGGCACAAGGCTGGTTTAACGTGGGATCTCCGAGCCCGTGGGATCTCCGAGCCCGTGGGATCTCCGAGCCCGTGGACTCGGCCAAAAATATGCCCTTTGAACCCGTATAATCTAGTTCAGGGTCGGTTTACCTCTCCGAATATGCCCTTTGAACCCGTATAAACGGGTTCAGGGTCGGTCTACCTCCCCGAAAGAGACTCCGCCATTCGGCGTAGCCTCCTTCGGGTTCCGTGAATGATGGTGATATATCATGGATATCATAATGTTCATAATGGGGGAAATAAAACTGGGGAAATAAATATTTCTTCCCTAGCTCTCTCCCGTTAATACATATATATATATATATATATATATATATATATATATATATATATATATATATATATATATATATATGAAAAGAGAGAGAAGGTGAGCAGACCTAGATAGATAGATAGACAGACATATAAAGAATAGACTGATATAAATATAAAAATATATAGGTAGATATAAACAGACCAGATAGATAGTTGGATAGATAATGAATATACTGGTATCTATCTATCTATCTATCTATCTATATATATATATATATATATATATATATATATATATATATATATAAAGAGAGAGACAGAGATATGATCAAACCGAGATAGATGGACAGATAAATAATATACAGTGTAACCCGGATATAAGAGAGTTGTCGAGACCGGAGAAGGAGTCTCTTATATCCTGTTTTCTCTTAAATCCGGGTTTGTTCTATTTTGTTTACATTAACTCAGGCTCTAATTTGGGACCAGATGAAATCTCTCTTATATCCGGGTTACACTGTACTGATATAAATATAAACATAGATAGATAAATAGATAGATCGATAGATAGATAGATAGATAGATAGGTAGGTAGAACATAGATAAGGATGCCCTAACATATATATGTGTGTGTGTGTTTGTTGATAATTATTCAAAAGTAAAATTTTAAAATATATTTAAAATATTTAACATATAAAATTATTATATACATATAAATAAAAAAATAATATACAAATCATATATATTATGTTTTTACATTGAGCTGTCTGGATTACATTCTCCTTGGAATTATCCATACGGATTACCAAATAAATGATTCACACACACAAACACATACACACACATATATATATATACATATAAATATAAATAGATATATTTACATATACATATATATACATATAAATATAAATATATATATTGTTCTTAAAAGAAATAAAACATTAAAAATTTAAAAGTGAAAATATTTTTCAAATCGTAGTTAAATTTAATGTATTGTAACCTAAACACCCCCCAAAAATCTTTAAATATACGAATAGAAAAAAATGCGTAACAATTTTTCCAGTTAACAATAAAATTTAAAAAAAAAATCCAGACGACATGCATTTAACGGATGTCAGATTTCATTGAAAAATACATCCCTACACCTTGTCAAAACGTAACTAATAACTGATACATCAAAATACAGACATAATGAACACGCAAACACTCCTTGTCGGGTTGAAGTGGATTTCTCTGTATCCTTGGAAACGTGAATTATGATTTTTGGTGTGTCTTTAAAACCCAGTAATTTTAAAAGTTACTCCAAAATTCGCTTGAGGATGAAATGGATCTAATGCCTTTAATTTAATTACAAAATTAAATTCGAAGATTCGAGCTTCCATTTTTGAAACATGGTTAGAACTGTGTAGCGAAAAAAAACATATTTTAAATCAATTAATTTATAATATATATATATATATATATATATATATATATATATATATATATATATATATATATTTGTATTTGGGCAGCAATCCCTCTTTTATACAATTATATTCAGTTTAAAAATTTAAAAAAAAAATATCATCCTTGATAATAGTTAATGAATAGACTTGAGTGTATGGATATGCACACATTGGACAATTTTGACAGTTTTGGTCTGAGAAGAGAAGAACAGACATATACGCTGACAAAAAATAAAAATAAAAACTTAATCTCAGTCATATATATATATATATATATATATATATATGTGTGTGTGTGTGTGTGTGTGTGTGTGTGTGTGTGTGTGTGTGTGTGTGAGAAAATTAAAGAGAGAATGAAAATATATTTGTCTAAGCGTTGAACGTAAAGATAAATTAAATGAAAATTGTTACACACTAATAAAGCATTATTTACAATATCCAGTGAAATTCCGTCCTGGGTATGACGGTAAACAGCGTCCGCGTCCTGGGTAAGACGATAAACTTCATCCGGTAGCAAGGCCTCTCATCAGGATTTTTTTCAGGAGCGTGGAAAAACCACTGAATTGCTGGTGTTCCCAGGTTCACTATCAACGTTTAAAAATAGGTTTTAATGCCAGAAATAGCTTGTAAAAAATATTACGCGCAATAAATTTTTGAAGAAAAAATTATTACCAGCAATACATTTTTGAAAAAAAAATATTACCAGCTATATATTTTTGAAATAATATTACCAGCGATACATTTCCAGGAAAAAAAATATTACCATAAATAGATTTTTGAATGTAAAAAAATTTATTACTAACGCATTTTTGAAAAAAAATATTACCAGTAATAAAAAATTGATATGCCGTAAAACCAAACCAAACCAATGAAATGTATTATTGATTCGATATGTATTTATTTATTGTTTGGATCGGAAGCTCTTTCTGGGGTTCTTGTTCCTTTCCTTCTTTATCTGAAGCTCCAAAAACAATTTTTCACCCCTTTTCCTCTTCCATTTCTCTCCTTGAGCATTATCGTATCAATTTCCGTCGCTGACACACGAGCATCTGCAATTTCGCCTCCGGAAGAACATGGCCCACAAATGCTGTCCTGATTTACGCGTCGACATCTACGATTTAACCGCGTCTATGTCGCTTAAGTTAATTATTTAATTACACTATTTTCTCATTTAACTGTTCTTGCAGCGCCGACGTAGTCTTAACGACGCCAAAAAATTTTTCCCATTTGTTCTTTTTAATGTTCTGATCTGAGAGTTCGTGCAATTGCTGGCTTACAGAAAAATCTAGAATATAGATTAAATTCTAATATGGGCCTCTTTTATTCCGTCAAGCTATCTTGGACATTTATGAATCTATAACGTTAACTATTACGATCTTGAATCAAGGTCGGAAGCTCATCATAGTCGCATTCTCTATCATTATATTTAGTTAATGTAGATGTTTGCTCACCCGACCAACCCATTTTGCTCCATGACTATGTGTCCAGAATAGGAGATCACACGCGACTTCTTACTTTGCTCGACAGCAGTGTCCTGCAAAGCGCATTTTGCGTTCGCGTAAGATTGTAAAAATATCAGGGTTGGTTCTATGGAGCCGTGAATTAGTTAAATGTTATCCCCTAAGAGATGTTAAGTATAGATGTGAGCATCCGAATTTAGGTTCCATCAAGTGAATACTCTAGGGTTTAAGATTATAGAAATATCAGGGTTCGGTTTATAGAGCTGTAATTTAGTTAGATGTTGTTTCCAAGAGATGTTTATTATATCTAGTGTCACACTTTATGAAATAGACAAAGTCCGACAATTATTTTAAGACATTTTTATGTTTATACATTCTTTTTATAGATACAAATAGTAAATGCTCTGTTTATAATAAACAGTATTAAACAACATTTACCGGCCTGAATGTCCGAGAAATTTTCACAGAAAATATTCCGATTTGGCCACAGAGGCGCGTTCGGTTAGCAAGATTGAAGCTTGAAGTTCAAATACAGTAAATTCGACCTTGGTAACAGAACGGGCCTCTGTGGCCAAATCGGTAAAGGCGCGTCAAGCTGTAACAGAACGGGCCTCTGTGGCCAAATCGGTAAAGGCGCGTCAAGCTAAATGACCGTTCCGTATAGGATACAGGTTTGAATTCTGTCGGAGGACGAATATTTTCTGTGAAAATTTCTCGGACATTCAGGCCGGTAACGGTTGTTTAATACTGTTTATTATAAACAGAGCATTTACTTAAATATTTGAATCTATAAAAAGATTGTATAAGCATTAAAATGTCTTAAAATATATCTAGTGTTTAATGAATTTCCGTTTGAGGTTGTCTCCTAGTTCAGATTTCTAGATTACGTCCATTTTATTCAAGGCTGCCCAGACTTGAGATATGCTTGTACATTATCTTTTTCGGTAGAATTTATTTCGCTTCCAAGCTATGTAAAAAATTCGACAAAAATTCGATTTTATGGATTCACCTGAGACAGCTTGCTAGTTGAAGCCTATGAATTCAGGTATAGGGGCATTAACATAATGTCACGAATCGTTAGTAACATTTTCGAGATGATGTAAGAGAACTGTGGCATTGGTAATGATGTCTTCATTGATAGGTAGGTCATCTGCATAGTCAACTTTTTTGCAGGGTATCGAGTTGAGAGTCATAATGATAAATAAAACCTAGATGAGGGTGTTTGTCGAGGAAAGTTCTCAATCCCTAGTCAAGCGTGATAACAAAGAGAAATGGTGCAAAAGTGTCACCCTGGAGGACTCCGGCTTTGATGTCGAAGAAGTTAATGTCCTCCGACTGGAGATCGAACAAAACATTTGATTTTTTTATAGTGTTATTATGATAGTTACCGTCTCGGGATGGCAACTGAGTCATATGCCAGAAGGATCTTCTCCATTTTCCTTTATGTACACAATCTAGGTCTTTAGAGAGATCTACAAAAAGTTAGCCGGTCTGTAGAGGTTTTGCCCTATCACCGTCAATAGATATGGAAAAGATTCGAATGATTTTATTGTTTCACCTTAGACTCTTTGTATTGAGCCTTCTTGATTGAAGCCTATGAATTCAGTTAGAGAGGCATTGACATAGAGTCCAACATCGTTGGAAACATTTTCTAGATGATGTAGGAGAACTGTGACATTGATTATGCTGTCTTCAGTGATAGTCATCTGTATAGTCAATATCTGTCAACTTTTTTGTAGGTATCAAGTTGAGAGTCATAATAATAAATAAAACCTAGATTAGAATGTTTATTGAGGGAAGTTCCAAATACGTAGTCAAGGGTGATAACAAAGAAAAATGGTGCAAGAGTGTCCCCCTGGAGGACTCCTGCTTTGATGTCGGAGAAGTTATTGTCTCCGACTGTAGATCTAACTAAACACTTGAAATTTTTCATAGCGTTATTATGTCAGTTACTGTCTCGGGATGGCGAGGTGTCATATGCCAGAAGAATCTTCTCCATTTTTCCTTATGCACAGAATCGCCGGCTTTAGAGAGATCTACAAAAAGTTAGCCGGTCTGTAGAGGCTTTGCACTCTCGCCTTCAATAGGTATGTAGAAGATTCGACAGATTTTATTGTTTCGCCTTAGGCTGTTTGTATTGAGTCGTGTTGATTGAAGCCTATGAATTCAGTTATAAAATTGACATTGAGTCCAACATCATTGGCATCTTTTTCTCGATGATGTAAGAGAACTGTGACATTAGCAATGGTGATAGGTAGGTAATCTAAATAGTCGATATGGGTCAACCTTTTTGCAGGAAAGTCTTGGTGATAAAGTCGAACCTAGAGGATTATGTTTGTCGAGGGAACAAAAGGGTGATAACAAAAAGAAAAGTTGAAGGGGGTCACCTTGAAGGACTGATACTTTAATATCGAAGGAGGTAGTGTCTCAGTCTGGGAATCTAACAAACGATTTCATATGCCTGCATAGCATCACATATAGCAGCTCCTGTCTCAGGGAGCATGCCATTTTACGGAGGTTTTCCCCAATATACAGAATCTAAGGTTTTAGAGAATTCTACAAAAAGTTAGGCATCCTATAGATTATTTTCTCTGACGCCATTAATAATTCGCCAAACAGGACTTGTCTGACAGTTGATCCGTTTTGTTTTTTTTTTTTGTTTTTTTTTTTTCGAAGGCCAATTTGATTTTTTTTTTTTTTTGGAGCACCTCTTCTATTAGGTTTGTGCAAAAATAATGACGTAATAATGTCGTTTTTTGACGTTAAAAATACGTCAAAAAACGACATTATTACGTCATTATTTTTGCACCGGTTGTATTCTGTTGAGAAGAATTAGTTGTAATATTTTGCTGCAATATAGGTGAGTGTGATTCTTCAATCATTTTTTTGCTGATCCTAGATTTCCTTTCTTTGAGAAAGGAAGTCCACAGCCTTCTGTCCATCTTTCTATTATATCCCTAAAATATGTGGCATTCCGGGGTTGGAATAGAATATACATGAAATCCTGAGCCTTCAAAAGCGCATAAGGAATGTTGCAAGTCACCCTGTTTTCCTATTTTTGGTGTTTTTTTTTTTTTTAAAGCTTCAAGTTCTGAATCTGTAAAATTTCCAGGTTTAATGTCAAGAGAACGTTAACCGTTTCGAACAAATGAAAAATGAAAGAACACAAGAAGAAAAATGTCAGAAGGTTTTTTTTTTTTTATTCATATGTCATTTTCTAGCAAAGCTTTAATAAGTGATAAACGCTTTCCTGATAAATGTTATAATAATGCATTAATTTCTCCAAATATTGTATCAAAAATAATATAACAATGGACACTGGGGAATAAGAAAACAGGTTTTAAATATTCCTTATGAGAAGATCTCATAAATTCGAAATCGAAGAGACCACTTCGAATTCCCGTCGGTTTCATTACACCCGCTTATGCACAAATCCCATTAGGAAAGGCATGAATCCATTTTCCCTCAAATACGGATTAAGTAGTAGTAATTATGCCTGTTATTCTCACAAATATTAATTTAATATCCCCTCGCAAAAAGAAATAATTTTTCTTATAAAACCATTACAAATATACTTCTGATTTAAATAATAGAGAAAGGGTTGATAGTTTGTAAAAAATCAACGAGTGTAACTCTGCCATGAGAAAACCCTCCGATAATATTGTTTCACGGGAAATATTTGATAAAATTTTGTGACATAGATATGACAGACCAACGTGTCAAGCCCTGTCGAAAGCGGACAAAATAAACGAATTAACCGCTTCAACGTAGGCCTTCAAGCAACCAGCTGCCTCTCCACAGCCAACGAGTCTTGTTCATTAAGAACAAGACCCTTTACTCATTGTTTGTTTGTCTGTATCTTTTAACAACAGGATTGTAACAGACAAACCTT
Organism: Acanthosepion lycidas; assembly: GCA_963932145.1. Classification (NCBI taxonomy): domain Eukaryota; kingdom Metazoa; phylum Mollusca; class Cephalopoda; order Sepiida; family Sepiidae; genus Acanthosepion; species Acanthosepion lycidas. The sequence goes on from OZ010604.1 coordinate 24,444,752, forward strand.
ACTATCTGTTCACCTGTCAACAGCAATTTGTCCAACAAAAATCAGGAAGTTGTGGAGAGCCATGATCGCCTACAACCTGGATGCACATTGTTAAAAAGAAGATAGTGCACATCTTCTAACGTTCGTTTGCATCCTTGTAACCCTAGCTATAATAAAAGGTTGCGGTCAGGAAGTTGTGGAGAGCCATGATCGCACAAGTACTGTAAGAGTGAACCAACCTGGCAAGTTTGATTAACAGGATGGAAGAACATGTGTCCTAAAGACAAAGATTGGCCGTAAAAAAGGAATCATTGCTGACATCTTCCCTATATAAAAACAAAAGACAAAAAGCTGTGATCGTCTATGTCAAGGAAGGACACAGTACATTGAAAGAGAGGGGGACATAATTTAGATGTTTAAGTAAATGGATGGCAGAATAAGGACAAAATAACTAGACTAAATCTAAAAATAGTTTCTGGCTTTAAATAACATATAACGGGTTGATAGCCTGTAAAAAAACAAATCAAGCAATCGTCTGAACTCTAACTCGTGCAAAAGATCTGAGAAGATGAGTTCAAAAAATATTCTATCACGGGCAGAATTTCATCAATATTTTGGCACATGCTACGTGGTCCGAAAGTCTTGTCATCCCAACGCAATATAATTTTCTCTTTCAGACGGTTGATATGAGCATCTACAGTTTGGAAGAGAGGTAGCTGGTGACAAGACTTTCGGATCACCCCGTAATTATGACAGGCCAATATGAGAAATCCTGTTGAAAGCAAAGAGACTAAACGAATTAACCGCTTTAACGTAGGCCTTCAAGCAAACAACCATTTATTCTCTGCCAACGAGTCTTGTCCATTAAGAACAAGACCCCTTACTCATTGTTTGTATGTCTGTATCTTTTAACAACAGGATTGAAATGTGTTTGACAAACCTTACCGTTTGTTCACCTGTCAAAAGCGATTTGTTTTCCACTGCCATTCTGTCCATCGATGATTTAGATCTTTATAGGCAAGTGTTTTACGTCCATCTTCTAACCTTCCTACGTGGTTACCTTACTTAATGCATTTAACATTGCTCCGACAGAGGGCGCTCTTCTAGATTTCTAATAACCGACAAACTGTATCATTTTATTCATGTAATAAGTCTATCTTTGCCACATCTTAAATGAACGTCTTATTTACGTAAATTGAAGCTGTTTGTTATCTCAGTGCGTAAGAAGATAAAAATGTTATCAATCAAACCTGATCCCAAACAGTGGCATTTCAAGTTATTGAATCAGCTTCTATTTACCTGGATAACCAGAGGATATTGGCCAAGATTACAAGAAGAAACTCTTCCGTATATCTTTAAAACAATTGATTTGTGCTGTCAACTTTGCAATATTCTTTCAAAATATTGCCAAGCAGACATATTTCTCAGGAGAGTTTTAAAGAATGACGAATATACCTTCTGTTGGTTCATTTTGCTAACTGCCAAAAGAAGACTGAAAGCTGTGGAGTGCCGTGATCGTCTATGTCATGTAATGACATGGCACATTGAGAGAGAGAGAGAGAAAGAGAGAGTTTTAATAAATGCATAGCAGACAAAGAAACACAGAAAAACAAAGATGATTGGTAAATAACCAAGTTTTATTTAGGGCAACAAAAAAGGAAGTTGTGGAGGACCATAATCTCTATATCATTTAGGGAGATAGCATATTGAAAGCGAGAGGAAACCTACTTGACGGTTATGAGTAAATTAATGGAACAACAGGGACCACAAAAACAAGTTTATTAGTAAATAGGCAATTGTTATTTTAATTTTAAAAAATAAGAAATTGTGGAGAGCCATGATCCCCCACCTCCTGAGGGGATACAACCCAAAGAGAGATAGTACCCACCTGGCAAATTTGACCAAATAGATGGAGAAGCAAGTTTCACAAAGGCAAAAATTAATGTTGAATGCAGCTAAAGTCAAGAAGCTGTGGAGGACCATGATCCCTCACATCCTGAAGTGAGATGGTGCATTGAGATAAATATAAAACCTATTTGACGATCTTGAATAAATGGATAGCAGAACAAGCAGCACAAAAGCAAACGTATTGGTAAATAGCCAAGTGTTAATTAGAGCAACAAATGATCGGAAGTCGTGGAGAGCCTTGATCGCTTAAGGCCTGAAGGGATACAGGAAAGCGATTGAGATAGAACCCACCTGACAAGTCTGAGTCAAAGGATGGAAGAACAAGTGTCACAAAGACAAATTGTAGTCTTAAAGGTTGAATCATTACTGACAAACAAAAAAAAGACTGGAAGCTGTGGAGAACCATGTTTCTCTATGTCAAGTAGTAATACGACACATTAAAAGAGAGATAACCTGCTTGAGGAGATTGATTAAATGAATAGCAGAATAAGAACCACAGCAACAATCGGTAAATATGCATGTGTTTCTTAGAATAACGAAAAAAATAGGAAGTTGTGGAGAGCCAGAATCACCTACGATCTGAATTTACATCGTTACAAAAGAAGATAACGCACTTCTTCTACGTTCATGTTGCGTTCCAGTAACCCTAGCCATAATATAATGGCTGTAGTTAGGAAGTTGTGGAGAGCCATATCGCACAAATCTTGTGGCAGAGATAGAACTAGCCTAACAAGCTTGAGTAAAAGAATGAAAGACTGAGTGTCACAAAGATAAAGATTGATCGTAAGCATTGCTGACAGTAAAAAAAGAGACAGGAAGCTGTGGAGAACCATGTTAGTCTCTGTCAAATAGGGAAAACCTGCTTTAGGAATTAGAGTAAATGGATGGCAGAATGAGGACGACAAATGCACAGACAATCGTTAAATAGACAACCGTTACTGAGAACAAGAAAAAATAGGAAGTTGTGGAGGCCCATGATCTCTTACAACCTGAATGCTTACAAAAGAAGATAACGAGCTTCTAACTTTCATGTTGCGTCCCAGTAACCCTAGTCGTAACACAATGACTGCGTTCCTGTGTGTTTATCATTCTTATCTGAGATTAAGATCTCTGATTTGCTGACGCACAGACAGCTAACGTGGGTAAATGGCCAGCCAGATGGTCACTTCGCAAGCTATTGTCTGTGATTTCAACAGGAAGAGACACTTGCTGCGTAAAGTCAAGGACCGCTGAAATTTAAGACATTGACCTAAGATAGGTTTGGGAAAGGTTCAATTTCACCCGGATCTCATTTTAGGCGCCAACAAAAATAAACAGAAAACCAAGAAATAACACTATAATGAAATTTCAAATCAAGTTTCTTTAATGTAAATAGCTGCTTCCACTAATTCCATGAAAAAAAGGAGCATACCCTGAAAAAAAGGCCCGAACTTGATAAAAATACTTTTAACGTCATAGTGTTTTTGTTACAATTAGGAAGAAAGACAAAAGTTTATTTTTTATTATTTTATTAAATTGTATAACTTTCTAGCCCGTTCTAAATTTTGGTTAAAAATTTTGTTTTTCTTGCATCAGTAGGTAGGTCAAAGATTTCTGCAGTTATTTTTAGCGTTTTTTTTTTGGGGGGGGGGGGCTTTAAAAACACATTGTTTTGGAAAATTTTGTTAGAAAATCTGCTCTGAATCGTAAAATAAAAATTTAAAAAAAATATATATATTATTTAATTAAAAAAGCTTTTATTTGCTTCTATAAATAAGATTTATTAAGGACACTATTATCTTCAAAAACAAGATTTTCGGTGAATAATAATTTTTTTACGAGAATTGATTTCATTTTTAAAAATTATTTTAAAACAATTTATTATTAAAACTTCTGAGCCCTGACCACCGCTTTACCGGTGGTAGAGAAAAATGACGTAATGCCCAGCCACCGGTCGAAAGGTGGGTAAACTCTTGTAACTATTTTTATATCTACCGTGTAACAATTATGCAAATTGCGAATTTTGACTCAGGAGCTAAGACAGAAGGGTTAAAATTCTTCAGGAACGCAGTGCTCAAAGGGATAATATTTTTAAAATCTGTATAAATTCCAGGTGGGAGGTACTGTGGATAGCGGCTCGGATTGAGGAATTTGAGAGCCGAGTTCGAATTCCAGTCACTTATGTGCTAATACCCTTAGGAAAGGTATGAATCCTTATGAGTAAATAGCAGGACATATTGGGTTCTAAAGCCTTGGCTGGCAACCGGTCTAAGAGAAGGTAACTCTGGATTAGAATAATAGCCTGTAGAGTGTTCGACTCCGTTAGGTTATCTTACCCAAGAAACACCACTTCTGCTGCAGATCAGGGGATTTGCGATCGTTATCGAATAATTTCAGCCTTTTAAATGGTATTATTATTAATATTATTATTATTATTATTATTATTATTTTCTTTCATTTCTGGCGTTTACACATTTCTTTCCGGGTCCCGCCCAGGGACCTAAGTTTAGAAATGGCATCATGACACTTTCCACTGACAAAAAAAATATTACATAGATAAAGCCTTTCGTAAAGTGTGGGCTGTACTTGTCAGAACAACTTTTGTATCTCCTTGAGGCATGGACTTCCAGGAATCCCTTCAATTAGTCTACTGGAATAATTTCCAACCAGTCCTAGGGCTCCAACTACAACAGGGATTGTTGATGTTCCCATATGCCACATTTTCGAGATTTCTATTTCAAGGTCCTTGTATTTTGACAGCTTTTTGAATATCTTCAAAGATGTATTGCAGTCAGCAGGGACTGCCATATCAATAAGGAGGCACCGTTTTTGTTTGTGGTCTTTAATAACAATATCTGGGCGGTTGGCTTTGATTGTTATGTCAGTGTGTATTGTGTAGTCCCATAGAATTGTAACAGGTCCTATCTCCGTAACCGGGTCTGTTATTATTATTATTATTATTATTATTATTATTATTATTATTATTATTATTAAGTGAAAACTATATTTACTAATCCTAAATGGAAAAGCTTAGTACAAATGATCAAACACCAATAGGCAAAGAACTCCATTTTCACTCTTTGCTTCTGATGGACTTTGTTAATTAAAGATCAAGCGAGTATGAGCTGTTACATCCTCCTAAGACAAAAATTGCATTACGTTTTGACCCACTGTAGTATTTATAAATTACAATTAATTCGAGGTGTATTCAAGAAATTTTGGGATATTTTTTGGAGAGTCAATTATAACTTTCCTAGATTATATAATTACGGCCTGTAATAATTTCAAGGCAGAAAAATCAGCTGGAGAAATCATGGCGGTTGTATTTTGGGGTTACACAAGAGGTTAATCTTGTCAGTTTTTTGCCAAGAAGAGAAGCACTTGAAGAGAAGAAACAACACTGCAGTATACATTCACATACTTAAAAGATTTAGAGCAAGAATCCGCCGCGTAAGACAATTTATATAATACTGAAAGTCTTTGATTATTGCTTGCGTGGTGTATCGTCCGTCCGGTAGATAATGATTTAAGCTAATCTGATTTAAGTGATTAAGATTTAAAAATACGAGTTGTTTATACAGTATGTACTTTTATTTCAACTTTCTTCAGACAGACATTTTTTTTAAATTAAGACATTTTAAAGTTAAAAAACACACAAAGAGATCCTGCTTTGCTGTTTCGTCCAGTTGTTTGTAGATTAATTAATTACATTTCAGCTCTCTTTAGACGAACTTTAAATATTTTAAAAATATTTTAAGTTAATCTGATTTTTAAATATTTTAAGTGAATATGATCTTAAAATACGAATTGTTTATACATTAAATATTTTTATTTTGACTGTCTCCAAACAGTTAATCTTTTAATTAAAAAAAGACAGACACAAAGACATCCCGATTTGCAGTTTCGTCCAGTTATTTTGTAGATTAATTATTTATCTCAGCATTCTTTAAACAAACAATATTTTAAATATTAAAAAAAAAATATTTTTGGCATATTAAAAAAAAAATTAGGTTAATCTGATTTTTAAAATATTTTAGTGAATAAGATTTAAAAATACGAGTTGTTTATACAGTATTTTTATTTCAGCTTTCTTCAGACAATAAAACATTGAAGTTGATTTCAACATCAAAAAAGATGTTGAAATCAACTTCAATGTTTTATAACCTGAACAGTTCGAGTGGTCTAGTGCAGAATAAAGTCTCTCATCAACAGGAAAACGCAAGGCCTAACTCGAGCCTGAAAACCGGTGGTGAAACTTGGATTTAAAATTATGAACCAGATTAAAAAAGACAATCAATGCAATAGAATAATCCAGCATCTTTAAAGACAAAATTTTCGAATTCCAGTCGAGTTCCTTACATTCACTTAAGTGCTAATAACGCTCGAAAAGGTATGAATCCATCTCCAGTCTCCCCAGCAATGAGTAAATAACAGAGTCCTATAGCCTTTTGTGACGACCGGTCTAGAAGGAAATGTCTGAATTCAAAATCAGAGGTGTTGTCGTTTGGGGTACGGACCGAGGGCGATCCATACAATATACCGTGGTTTTCTTATCATAAGGAAGAAGAATCAAAAGCCTGGAGTAGCTGGTCTTTTTCTTCTACCCTCCGGTCCGCCCCACCCATGATGATATACGCCACTGTTCATAAGTTTGAAGCGACAAATTAGCATGTGATGAACTTGACAGAAGAGTAAAATCTTCACCATCCAAAGAAATGAAAAAAAAGCAGTTAGTATCACTGAAAAAAAGAATTGAATCAATTATCAAACTTATACTTTGAGAAACTTTTGAGCAAATGCCAAAAATTTGTGATACAGTAATCAAGGCTAAATGAATATATTTAGACGAAAATAAAATTTAAACTTAAAATGCGTTTTTTTTTTCTTTTTACCATAAAATATCTAATAAAAAAAAAATCATCATATTTTTTTTTAAATATGTATGATAAATTTCTCTTATTTAAAGAAGAGAACAACTAAATTTGGGCAAATTTAAAAAAATTACCACGGATTGTCTCAGACATTTGAACTTTATTGTATACAGTAGCCTTGTTATTAGATTGGTGCAAAAATAATGACGGTTTTTGACGTATTTTTAACGTCAAAAACCGTCATTATTTTTGCACCAACCTAATATATCAGTAACACTCCCAATTTCCCTCAGTGTACCTTGCAGCCCCTTTCTCACAGAGTCAAAAAGTTTATACGCGTCCTTGTGGGTGATGAATTGATTTCTATCTTACAACCCCTAGCCTAAATGTCACAACCTTCTTGCTACTCCTTCGCTATTTCTATGGAAATACGTTCTGCTTCGATACATTCCTTGGTTCCCTAAGTGCAGACATTTAGATCTAAGAGCCCACTTGGCACGTAGACGGATTTGACTCAAGCTAATCTCTTTGCATTACCATTGGAAAAATGCAATTTGGATTCAAACAGCTTTTTTGCCAGAAGCGTGGGACATACTCTTGAGTGGAATCTTCCCCAGTCACGTTATGTCTCATTCATTAATCCTCTAGCTTGAGAGGCACTTGGGACTTTTTTGGTTGCACAAGAATTTGAATAAAACGAAGCTTAAATTTTGTACTACAAACAATCCCCTTTTCCAGCATTTTCAAGGCATGTATATTTAAAATGTTTTCCTAAAATACAATTAATATACTTAAATCTGATTTATGAATATAGTGGGTAGGTTTTATCCGTAACACTTGCTTTAATTCCTGACCATAGACTATTTTCTTTTTGCTCATTTTCAATGGATTACGTTTTTAAATATATTCTTGAAATATAGTTAATAGTCCTGAAGTTACATTATAAATTACAGAAGGCCTGATCAAAACGTATTGGGCCTTTGGCTATCGTAAAGGAGTGAAGCCGGTTGGCACAGATTGTCTTTGGAATCTGTTGCGCATACACACTAAGATATAAAGCTCTCACTCATTTACGTTGTTTACAGCAGTGCTTAGATGGAAAGTGTGTAGAGTGTGGTCGTCTCATCGCACTACAGTAAACATTTGAAAACGGTCGTAACAGGTGACGAGCCACAGCTCTACGGCCTCTGAAACAAGGATCAGTCTTCGCATTGGAAGATTTCGTGCTGTCCAAGAAAACATGAATTATTCGGAGCAATGTGAAGGCAACGTTAATGGTTTTTTTTGACAACAAGGGTTTTGTTCGTAATGAGTTTGGTGCACCTAACCAGGCAGTTGCGAACGAGTAACATCTTGCCGCGTTTGCAGGTTGCTGTTCGTCGGAAAAGGAGGGAATTGCATTAATCCGATGAGTGTAAATTCCACAATGACACCGGATGTTTTCATTCAGCGCAGTTTGTGCAGCAGTTTTTGGTCAAGGACATATTCCCCAAGTTCGACAACTACCACATCCCCACAGATATCGACTTTTTCATCTTTCTAAAAAAACATATCGCGCATGAACGGAACAAGATTTCCAGACATTTCCAAAGAAGGGGCTATAGGAATGCTTCCATCAATGGAAGCGACTCTGGATAAAGAGTGTGGTTTCAGAAAGGGAATACTGCGAAGGAAATTACATACCCAATTGATATTTGTTGTAGTTTAGCATCAGTCCGGATGGTTTTTAATCAGACCTCGTACAGTGGCGGAGAGGGTTTTAAAATATTTTTGACAGGAGACAAAGGAGGCACATCCGAAATTACCATACTATCATTTAATTTTCATAATGAATAAATACAATATTTGTCTTTTATCTCTGAGATGAGGTATTGTGATTGTTTTGATTATTTACATTATTCGGACTGTTAATCTCATCTTCCTTGTATATTCACAGCGTTTCGGCCATTATATGCTCCGAGACATCTTCAGGTTATTGAAATTTCGAAACGAACCCTTTTTTGTCGTCCAGATTGTTCTAGTTTTAGTTAAAGAATCAGCACATGTACTAAGCCACAAACATCTCCTGAGCCGACCAAGCATAGAAATTAATATAATACGAAAACCAGTAATAAGGGTTGCTAGAGAAAAGCAATGAATAACAAAAGAAAATTGCAATAAAAAATGCAATTGTAATAACGGAAAAATTGCTATATGAGAACTGGCAAAAACGTATGCTGAGAGATTCGGTTTATAAGTCCCAGAAATCCATGCAGAGATGTCCTCAAGGACACATGGGCCAGTGGATAAAGGTGTTGGTTAGATCCAGTGATATCCAAAAGAGGCATGGGACGTAGAACTAGAGTAAACTACCCGGTGGACGAAATAAAGAGTTCGGTTCGAAATTCCAATCATTTGAAGAAAGCCGGAGCGTACAACGACCGAAACGTTGTGAATATGGTATTGAAGATGAGGATAACAGTCCGAATAATATAAATAATAAATACAATTTTTAAAGAATGCATATGGAAAAAAAAAAGTTGTAAAAAAATATCTATTGTTCAGTAGTTGTAGTGTATAAGTAATATCTATATTAATGGCAGTTGATAGCAAATGTAAGTGCAGAATATTATAATTTAACTTTATTCGGTTTTCATTGGTTGATATTTTAAAATAGTTCCTGAACGATTTACACATCAACAAATAGTTCAAATGTGCAATAGCACATTGCATGCTGTCCACTGTATATTAAAAGCAATCGTTTCTATTCACGAGATGATCTGTCAATAATTTCATCCGCATCCAATTCATCTAACATTTCTTTTTAATGGATAATAACATGTATGACTAATTGAAGATGTAGTGATTACCTAAGCGTAGCTTAGATGCGACATAAGGCCAAAAGAATGGGCACCAGGTGACGATCGAATTCAGCAGACGATTATTCGAATTTGCCAATAATTTCATCTGCATCCAATTCATCTAACAATTCCTTTTTAATGGATAACAGCATGCATTATTCCAAATTCTCTTCAGCCAGCGAATTTCTTAACCTTGTTTTTATGATCTTTAGCTTTGAAAATGTTCTCACACATTGTACATAAATAACTGATAGTATGCTAATGACTTTATAAAATTCTTTTTCCTTTTTTATTACTAAACAGTTGTCCGCGTTTGCTCCTTTACTGCATTTTATTTGATGGAATAATATATATATATATATACAATTATCTATGGAGAGCGGATACATATATACACATACTAGCAAAAGCAAAAACAAGAACACACACGAACCGTAAACAATATCGGAAGAGTATATAATATATATATATATATATATATATATATATATATATATATATATATATATATAAAAGGCTTAAACACTAATATTCCATGATCATAATTTATTCCATTGGAATCGTAAATACGATCCAATTCATGAGACCTACAAATTCAAAAAGAAAACAATATCTATCTATCTATCTATCTATCTATCTATCTATCTATATATATATATATATATATATATATATATATATATATACACACACACTTTGTACACACACACATACATACATATATATATATATATATATATATATATATACACACTTTGTACACACACACATACATATATATATATATATATATATATATATATATATATATATATATATATAAGGCTGAAACACTAATATTCCATGATCATAATTTATTCCATTGGAATCGTAAATACGATGCAATTCATCAGACCTACAAATTCAAAAAGAAAACAATATCTATCTATCTATCTATCTATCTATATATATATATATATATATATATATATATATATATATATATATATATATATATATAACTTTATTTTATTTTCTTGGCCTTTTTCTTCTCTATTTCTCTTCTTTCTCTCGTTGTTACTAATTTCTTTCTTTCTCCACGTGTAAATTCTTTTTGTTTTATCTTTTATAGGAAACTTTACAATGACCGAAGTGGAAGATGGGCCTCGTTAATTGCATTTCAGTAAGATATATAATCCGGTATTCTTATAGATATTTTTATTTTTACAAAATAGTGCTCAATGTAAATTTACAGAGCATTAATATTATAAATTTTAAACAATATTAATATTATAAATTATAATTTCATCTGCATCCAATTCACCTAACAATTCCTTTCAATGGAAAGCAACAGGCATGTTTCCAAATTTTCTCCAGAGGGTGAATTTCTTAACCTTGTCGTTATGATCATTTGAAAATGTCCTCTCGCATTGGACTTGTGGAACTGATAATTTATAAAATTCTTATTATTTTCCATTACTGAACAGTTGCCTGTGTTTGTTTCTTTATTGGTATTTATTTGATAAGCTTGGCGAGTAATTACACATTCTTATTGTTCAAAGTAAAATCCAATAGTTTTATAAAAAAATCCTCGTAGAATTCCAAGCAAGCATCTTTAATCATTTCTAAGAGACAACGGTTCAAAACTTAATCTAATAATTGGATAATTTTGCTGTTACACGATTTGGACAAATTTTGCAGTTAAATCTGGTATTACTGGCAGTAGATAGCAAATAGAAATGCAAAATGATGCAATTGAATTTTAATTTATATAGTTTCTGCAATTTTAAGTAAATATTTTAATAGTTCGCTGTAAAATTTGCACATTAACTAATAGTTCAAAAGAACAATAGAGCATTGGTTGCAGTCCGCTATATAAAGACCAACCGTTTCTGTTCATGAGATTATTATTCGTATCTGCATCCGATTTCTTCTGCATCCAATTCACCTAACAATTCCTTTCAATGGAAAGCATCATGGATGATTCCAAATTTTCTCCAGAAGGCGCATTTCTTAACCTTGTTTTTATGATCTTTTGCTTTGAAAATGTCCTCTCCCATTGGACATGGGTAATAAACAAAACATTTTACATGGCAAATACGACTTAAATCAACATGCTAAAAAGATATACACATGTCCCAAGACAAATTATTATTCCCACAGTTCAAATGACGAGGTGTGACAGAAAAAAATGAACAAAGAATTAAACATAACAGACTTATGCTATTTGACTGCCCTTATGAAGGTGAATCAAAATGTCTTTTCATTCTACATTAGGCTGTGTACGCGTTGTCCATTTTCCACTTGTGTGAAGACATTGGTGGTTAGAAAGGTTAAAACCGTTCCCCAAACGGAAGCCAAAAAGGGAAAAAAGATTTCTTCCCTCTAAAATGTCTGAACTCCCATGCGTTCAGCTCAAGGGAAAACAACTCTTTTCTCCCTACATTATGATTAAAAATTTTATTTTTTTATTTTTAAGTAATTGGTCAATATTTTAAAATAGTATTCTGTACGATTTACACATTAACAAATAGTTCAAAAAAGCATTGAACTCAGTCCACTACATTAAAAACAATCGTTTGAGTTCACCAGACGATTATTCGAATCTGCAAAGATATGCATCTGCATTCAGTTCATCTAACAAATCTTTTTAAATGAATTTCTTAACCTTTTATTTATGTTCTTTAGCTTTGATAATGTTCTCTCACATTGGACTTGACTAACTGATAGTGTGCAAATGTTAAAAGAAACCAAGTTATAATTTCTTTTCATGACTAAATCAGTCTACCTCTTTAAGAAGGAGGCAGCTCCAATCTGTATACCATGCCAGGAGGCTTATACAATATGTCACATTTTGACAAATTGTTTAGACTTGAAGCAAACTCACCAAAAGTACTACAAAGAAACAAACCTGAAAGAAGTATTCCTCCAAGTAAAACCTTCAAAACTACTTGAATATATAAGCGAAACGGGTCTCTATAAAAAAATCAAGAAGAGATTGGGATAAACACAAATATATCAAGATATATACCTCCATGAAACTGCTTACTTCAAGATGCCTACTCAAACCAAGAAACATAAGATTCTTTTAAACATAAGATTCTTTTAAAGTCACTCAAACCCATTTTCAGCATAGAATGACCACTAAGGTTGAGATGCCGTTAAACAAAACAATCAATCAACTAAATCAGTTGCCTGGGTTTGTTTCGTTATAGCATTTAATTTGATATAAGGGACCAACGCAATTGAGCAAGTTGACACCCTGACTAGTATAAATACAAAATTCTGGAAGTGGCAAAATAGAAGATGGAAAATTTGACATTTAAATCCGAACGCGAATTGGAATAGCGAAAGATGGCTTTCAATTGTTAAGTCATTTACATATAATAAATTTCGATGTAAACAAAGAAAACATTGAAGAAGAGACGATTCAACAAATATACGGTTGTACAGAATGATGATGAGGAATACAAGGAACAGGAAAGTCTTCAGGAAATATTGAAAGAATTAGGTCACTTATATTCGAAATCAGGAAGAGTCAGCGGAAACGTTGTCTTGGAGAATTTGACACACGCAAGACATGCTAAAAAGATATGGGGGACCAGCGGACCATCAACCTGACGAGATTGTGGCTAGGGGCGGTAGAACAGCAGTAGAACAGGATGTAGAAAGATAAATGTTAGTAAAAGCTACAAAGGATAGGAATTTGCAGAGAGCCATGATATTAGGTTGGTGCAAAAATAATATCGTTTTCTCACATATGTGAGAAAACGATATTATTTTTGCACCAACCTAATAGTAGACGTCCTGAAGATGCATAGCACATAGAAAAAAAAACCGATTTTTTCACAAAATTGCTTTCTTTAATCTTACTTATTATAACACGCAGATTGTGTGTGTGTCTGTCTGTACGTTTATATATTGGATCGGATTTCCTACATTTTTCAACAAAACTTCACACGACTACGAAAATTACCTTCCGGTGGTTCTAACAGCGCCAAAAAATTAGAAAAAAAACACAATTGTTTTTGCACGAAATCAATTTGAAAACACGATTAAGAGGCATCACGAGAATGAAAGAAGGAAAACTCATATCGAGTTATACTTATTATAAAACCCAGGATGTTTGTGTGTGTGTGTGTTCGTTTATATATGGGATTGGATTTCCTACATTTTTCAACCGATTTCAATAAAACTTCACTTGTTTTTGGCAGGTAGTGTTTCTTATTGTCTTGCACCCTTTTTTCTTTATTTTTACACTCAGAATGCTTTAAAAATTCAATTTTCAAGACAATTGTTTATAATAAAATTCTATTCAATCGGTAGACTCATAACGATTGAAAACAATGTTTTTATTTGAGTTTGGGTTTGACCAATTCGTAAAAAAAAACTAATTAAGACACGCGTGTCCGTCAACCTTAAACAATAATCTTTGTCAATTTTATTTTTCAGTCTTTATGATGGTCGATACTTGATCTATCTCTTACTGTTACATCCCCGGGCAACGCCGGGCTCTACTGCTAGTACTTAATAAGCCATTGCTTTCTGATAATCAATTTATTACAATGCATTGCTTTATAAATTATATTCTTATAATCCAATTATTAAGCACGCGATATAATTGCGATCTATGACCGAATGGTTAGAACGTCCGATTTGTAACTATGTAGACCAGGGTTCGGATCTTACTAATGGTAGCTTTATCAGGAATGTTATTGGTCTGGAGAACAAGATCCCAGCGTGTGGCTCCTTTTTTTAAGAAAATTGTTTTTTTTGTTTTAACCATTTACTTTTTACAATACTGCATGCTCATCGAGAGTTCTGACAGATTCTCCTTACTTGGCGCTAATTCGATATATACATTTTCTTTAGCACCACGTGATCTACATATTCAAAATGGGATCGCCTGTTTTCTCTCTGGTGATCTGGGTTCAAACTCCAGTGTCGGCAGCGACACTTTATTCCAGTATAATAACAAGTAAACCGACTGTCATTGGAATTGGCATTCGTTTCTTCGATTTCCAGTTCCAAGACATTATCCATCCCACCACTCAAACATCCAACCTTACGGCACCTGATATCCCAAACCGGTCACTCATCTATTTACTAACAACGTTCGGCGTTACTTAACTTTGGTGTTTGTAGAAGAACCGCTGTTTCAACGTTTTGCTTTTTTTATTTTTTTATTTATTGGAGTAAGCAAAATTTAGTGACCACTAAATGCGTAATAGTTTGTGTGTTTTGGGAATAATTAATTGTTTGATAGCAAAGAGAGAATTGCTGAACGTGGGCAGACCCAATAAACAAAGAGGGTGGAGCAGTTGTGACTAAAGGAAGAAACAGAACATAGGTAATAATTAATAACCCTCTGAAAGGCTGTGACCTGCTTTAGATGTTAAGTGCTTGACAAACAATCTCACTCAAGAATAGAAAATGGACACTCAAGCATCCAATTCGTAAAGACGGGCTCTTTGTGAGAAAATGCGTTTACAAGTTCCATTTAGTTAACGAAAGTAGCTAAAGTGTGAATTCGTTTGTGCTATTTCTAAGTAGGCACTTGTCAGTTTTGTGTATCTGCGTGCATATATGTGGCTGCATATCGAAGCGTATATATGAAAGTTTGTGTTTATTTACCTATGTAGGTAACATCTTGAATATGAGTACCGTCTGTTACTAAATATATGTCATGAAAAGTTAAATAATGCTTGTCCTAAATGGAAAAAGAGAGAGAAGTATGACTATCAACAAAACAAGAAGGACATGATGTGACCTACGATTTAGAGATATTAACATAAAACAGCAGAAGTTTAAATATCTGGAAAGGCTTACAAAAGAGCGTAGAAAAAATGTGACACCGAGATCCGAACATGCATTGCACTAGCGGAAGAAGATTTTCAAAAGCTAAGGAAGGTGCTGAGATACGTAATAACCGTCCTCGTATATAACATTGGATGCTCGACAATTTCCCCACGGGTGAGTCAAAAAAAAAAAAAAAGAAATCAAAACAACAGAGCCAGAAGAATTGTACTTCTGTAAAATGATCGTAAAATCCCAGTACTCGAAGGAACAAAGATGTCTTAAAGAAAATATTAACAGAAAGAATACTTCTACTAAAAATCAGGGTTGATTGATTTTTTTACGGTCTTTCAACCATTTGATGTTATTTAAAGTCTGAAAACATTTTCAAATTGTGAGAAGTTTTTTTTTTTTTTTCTGTTAGTGATAATGATGACTTTCTGATACAAGTCTTAATGAACCCATAGCTGGGGGAGAAAAAATGTGATGTCAACGAATACTCGTTGTCACTTTCGTAATGCTCGTTGAAGTAGAGACTTTGTAATCGCAGATACGACTATTGTAACGCCGTTGAACAATACTGGTGTCAGACGCCTTCAAATAACACTCACTTGTACGTGCTCGATAAAATTCGCTCCAAAAGTAACCACCGAATAGTAATCTGAATAGTAATCCGTATAGTGATCAGTATAGAGAAATATTATAGTGAATAGTATAGAGAATAGCGATCTGTATATTAATAGAGGATAGTGTAGAAATAGTAATCCGTATAGTCATCAGTATAGAGAAATAGTATAGGGAATAGTATAGAGACTAGCGATCTGTATAGTAATAGAGGATAGTGTAGAAATAGTAATCCGTATAGTGATCAGTATAGAGAAATAGTATAGTGAATAGTATAGAGAATAGCGATCTGTACAGTAATAGAGGGTAGTGTAGAAATAGTAATCCGTATAGTGATCAGTATAGAGAAATAGTATAGTGAATAGTATAGAGAATAGCGATCTGTATAGTAATAGAGGATAGTGTAGAAATAGTAATCCGTATAGTGATCAGTATAGAGAAATAGTATAGTGAATAGTATAGAGAATAGCGATCTGTATAGTAATAGAAGATAGACTAGAAATAGTGATCAATTAGACGCTAATTCGATATATATATTTTTTTCTTTAGCATCACGTGATCTACATATTCAAAATGGGATCGCCTGTTTTCTCTCTGGTGATCTGGGTTCAAACTCCAGTGTCGGCAGCGATACTTTATTCCAGTATAATAATAAGTAAACCGACTGTCATTTGAATTGGCATTCGTCTCTTCGATTTTCAGTTCCAAGACATTATTCACCCAACCACTCAAACATCCAACCTTACAGCACCTGATATCCCAAAACGGTCACCCATCTATTTACTAACAAGGTTCGGTTTTACTTAACTTTGGTGTTGGTGGGAGAACAGCTCTTTCAACGTGACCGTAAGACAACAGAATCAAGAATAAACAAATAAAATTACTTTGACACATAATGAGGAAAATGGGCTTGCGAAAACCTAACCCTCACGCAGCACAGAGAGAGGAAAGTAGCGAGCCATTTACCTGACAAACATTGTACGAATGCATGACAAATGAGATGGTGACTTGGCAAAGAATAAAACCTGTCATAGTCCACAAAGGTTTGGTTTGGTTTTTGCTTTACAGCATATCAAACTAAATGGGTTATTTAATCCCGACAAAATTTTTATTGCTGGTAATATTTTTCTTCAAAATTTATTGCTGGAAATATTTAAAAAAAAAAATGTATTCCTGATATAATGTATTGATGGTAATCATTTTTTTTCTTCAAAAATTCATTGGTAGGAATATTTTTTTTACAAAAATGTATTGCTGGTACGAAAATCTATTTTTACACTTTAATAGTGTTTTGACTCCAGTTTGGGGTTAACTATTTGCCCATACCTATTGGTGAGATATAATTTCCATGCGAGAAGGTTTTGCCACGAACCGCTGTTTTGTGTAACCGACTCCCAATTGGACGCGTCTCTACAATCTTAACTTGTTCAAGTCTAGTATTAACTACTATCTTCCACACATATTCGCATAAGTTGTGCATCTTACTCTGTAAACCTCTACCTCGAGTAGCCCTCAGGCCTTGTAGAGGGTGAACACAACTGTAAAAAATGTTCAGAAAATCTACTGCAATATTGTGCCTGCAGAATAAAGCAGAGTAATTTAAATTTCGATTTGAACTACTACAGTGTAACCCGGATATAAGAGACCCGGATATAAGATAGATTGTCTCTGGTACCAAATTAGAGCCATACTTAACTAAACAAAATAGACCAAACCCGGATATAAGATAAACCCTGATATAAGAGAAACCAGGATATAAGATACTTCGTCTCCGGTCCCGACAACTCTCTTATATCCGGGTTACACTGTATATGAATTTATCATCTTACCACATATTCATTTTTTACCCTTTTTTCATGAATTGTGACCCTTTCAAATATATATGCAATAAATTTCCAACAATGTGCATGTATCTTTTTTAGCTAAGCGATGTTTTTTTCTCTTGTCGTTAATCTTAAATTACTCATTATTTACACCTGTAGTTCTCAAATGGTGTGCCTCTGCGTACTGGTACGCTGTGGAATATGTCTAGGTGCGCCCTGGCTTTGCAGAGGAATATATGTCCAGATATAAGAAATAGATATACAGTGTAACCCGGATATAAGAGACCCGGATATAAGAGAAATCCGGATATAAGAGAGATTGTCTCTGGTCTCAAATTAGAGCTATACTTACCTAAACAAAATAGACCAAACCCGGATATAAGAGAAAACCGGATATAAGAGAAACCAGGATATAAGATACATCTTCTCCGGTCCCGACAACTCTCTTATATCCGGGTTACACTGTACTTACTTTATTATATTGTGGTACCCGTCTGGTTCATATTTATGTGAATTAGGTTTTTCTGCTCTCACCAAAATTAAGTACAAAAAAGAGAGGAACTCTTCAATGTATTGAGGAGTAAATGAGAGTTTGCCTATCAAATATCCACCCAAACATTGAAGAAATCACTAAGTTTCATCAGGTTCATGTTTCTCATAAACACAAGAATGAGTAAAATTAAAGTATGTTTTATTTTATATTATTTTTATTGCATTATTTCTTTTCTGCAATATTTGATCTCATTATAACATATTTTCCCGAAATTTGTATATAGCGCGCCTGCAATTATTGTTAGGATTTCAAATGCGCCCGACTACAAAAAGTTTGAGAAACATTGATTTACATTATTTACATTAGGGCTATCGTCCTCATCTTTATTATTATTATCACACTGTTTTGGCCGCCTGACATTCATCAGGTATATGTCGATCTGTTTAACCAACAAGTAATTCCGAACTGCGCCCTTTATTTAATCAACGGGAGTAAGCTGTTCTTGTTCCACTTGCCATATGTAGGGTTATTTTTTGTACAGCTCGCCCTCGAGAGATTTGGTGACATAGTAATTGTGAGTTCAGTTCCTGCGTTATTTTCATTGCTTACTCTCTCTGTCCATGGAATTCTCAGTATCCTTTTGTAGCACAACATTTCTGAAGCCGTTAGTTTTCTCCTCATCCGTTAGATTGGTCAGCATTCACTACAATATAATAGGATAATAATCCATCCCTTCTTTTTTTGGGTTCCAACAAAAATTTTCTATTTTTCAGACTCAGTGTACTCTATCGAGTGAAACCTCATGTTAAGACAGCATTCACTTCTCAACTTTCTGGCTGTTAACTTTCGATTGCTTACCGAGATTCTCGCAACGTTTCTTTCGTGTTTTTTTTTATTATTATTATTCTTGTGGATTTCTTTGTTTTTAAAACAATTCTATTTGTTGCATAAATATTTTTCGATGAAATGAACATTGTTCCTAGAAATTCCCAGGTTCGTATCCCCCTTTCAATGCCACAGGCCCTAATCTTTGTTTCAGTATGAATTCTAGCTATGATTTTAGAATTAAAAAGGCAAGGTTTCTTTCGCTAATCCACTGCACGTTCGGATTTCTATATCATATTTTATAGGAAAAAAAAGAAAAATATCAAATACTTACCAATATTTGGCCTGTGTTATATAGTAGAATTAAGTCGATTTCTGTTATTATATATTTTGGGATCGTAACCATATAATAGAAAATCGCGAACTTTATTAGATTCTGATATTTTCTCGTTATAAAAGAAAACAGGTCGTCTCTGCATTTGAGATCCCTGAAAAGAGGGGATAAGAAGCGAGATTGCAGAATAATTCGGGATAATTCAGCCACAAAAAATAGGTTTTATTTTCTCTCTTTTTTTCCATTTGTTACATGTTGAATGCAGAAATACACGCGTGAAGACAATTACATTGATATCGATTTGAGACCATCTGGGAAGAGCGTAAGTATAAAACGGTGTTTAAATAAGAAATTGTTTGGTGAGCTAAAATGGTATTATTATTATTATTATTAGTAGTAGTAGTATTAGTGGTGGTGGTGGTAGTAGTATTGACTAAGAGCGTAGCTTCAAAAAAAATTGACACTCTGATACAAATATACCAAATCTAATATGCCTCTATGAAGATCGGCTCGGATTGAGGAATCGCTGAGCCGAGTATGAATTCCACTCGAGTTCAATAAATTCACTTAGAAACGGTACAAATCCGTCTCTTCCCCCTCCCTATCTACGGTCAATGGCAGGACAGGCTGGCTTCGACAGCATTGGTTGGCGACTAGTCTAGGAGATGACAATCTCTGAATTCAAAACATCCTGGAGAAAGATGGGCTTAGGGTGTTAAGTCAGGACTCCTGGCTGACCACTGATACATAGAATAGAGAGTTACTTTTCAATCACACTGTATACGTGTATAAAACATTAAACATAGCATGTTTTGTTGTTTCTACAAGTTCTGATAAAATTTGAGATCATTTGAAAGAGAATTGGGGACGTTATTAGATTACGAAATCAGATCAATAGTTCTAAAACTTCCTGAATACTGATGTTCCGTTTAGCGCAATAGAACTAAACCAAAAAATAATATTGGTTTTTATATCATCCTATCTTGTCTGTACCGTTAAAACTTATGACCGGCGTATTTAATTTATTTTGCAATTTATTGGTTTATATTTTCCGTATAAATCATTTTGTTCTTATCTGAAAAATTTTGTTCTTTAAATCCTTAAGAGGATATATATTAAAAGAACGGCAAGACAAAAAAAATATAGAGAGATTTGGAGATTTCTGTTTCAAGGTCCTTGTATTTTGACAACTTTTTGAATATCTTCAAAGATACATTGCAGTCAGCAGAGACTGCCATATCAATAAGAAGGCATTTTTTTTGTTTTTGGTTTTTAATAACAATATCTTGGCGGTTGGCCTTGATTGTTCTGTCAGTGTGTATTGTGTAGTCCCATAGAATTGTAACAGGTCCTATCTCCGTAACCGGGTCTGGGTGGTGTTCATACCATTTTCTTTCAGTTTCCTTCCCGGAGAAGTTGCAGATTTTCCAGTCGAGATATTGGCCCACTCTGTCATGTCGGGTTTTATATTCAGTGGGTGCCAGTATCGTGCAACCTGGTACAAGATGCTCAATCGTTTCTGGATATTTATCACAGAATCTGCATTTTGTGCTTACACAATATTTTAGTATATGTGCTTGATAATTACTAGTTAGCAAGCATTGGTCCTGTGCAGCAAGGATAAAACCTTCAGTTTCCGCTTTCTACCCTGCACTGCGTAGCCACTAATGGGTACGGATTTTGTCTACGTCAGCTTGTTTGGTACGGGCAGAGTATTGGCCATAAAGCGGTTTATCTTGCCATTGTTTCTGTATCTGGTCGGTCTGTTTGATTAATTCTTCTTAGAAACTAATTAAATTACCGAAAATTTCAATTCACCATTCGATTAAGCACGTTTTAGTTTCATGCCTTCATAATGGCGGCGTTTCATTCGTTCTGATGCGTTCATTAATAGGACAACCGCTTTTTTTTCATTACAAGACAATCATTTTTTAAGCGGTATCACCCCAGAGAAGGCAGTAATTTTGACAAACATTTTAAGGTGGAAGCTCCGAAAAAAAATATTTAGAATCTCCCGACCTGTCGACCCTTAAAACGCATGAGGATAGTTACGAAAGGAAATTATTAACTTTCCGTCCCCGGGGGGAATAAACAGAATGATAGGAGTGTTCCATAAGATTTATACGAAGCTGTTTGATTAATTCCTCTTAGTAAATAATCAACTAACGGAAAATTCCAAGATAAAAAAGATCATCATCATATTAAGCAGGTTTCAGTTTCATGCCTTCACAATGGCAGCGTTTCATTAATTTTGATGCATTCATTACCAGGACTGTCGTTTTTTTTTTTTCATTACAAGACAAACAACATATGTACAAAGAATTTTTCGTAGATTTATATATTTTTGTAGATTTATATATTTTCATACAGTGTAACCCGGATATAAGAGAGTTGTCGGGACCAGATAAAATCTCTCTTATATCTGGGTTTCTCTCATATCCGGGTATCTTATATCCGGGTTACACTGTACTTGAAAAAAATTGTTTAAATATAACCTGAAGAAGACAGACATTCTGTCGAAATATTGTTTAACATTGTCAAACATTGTTTTTTTTTCCTCTTCTTTATCTTTTCTTAAATCGAGCTCTTCTTTTAACTGTAGTAGTAGTAGTATAATTACAGTGTAACCCGGATATAAGAGACCCTGATATAAGAGAAACCCGGATATAAGTGAGATTTTCTCTGGTCCCAAATTTGAGCCATACTTACCTAAACAAAATAGACCAAACCCGGATGTAAGAGAAACCCGGATATAAGAGACTGTTTATCCGGTCCCGACAACTCTCTTATATCCGGGTTACATTGTATTATTATTAATAATAAATTACGAACTTTCCGATCCCGGAGGAATGAACAGAAAGACAGGAGAGTTTCATAATATTTATACGAAGCTATCTGATTAATTCCTCACCGTAGCCCCTTGCGCACTTGTGGTACTCTCGCTTTCATTGGGGTGAAATGCTTAAAAAAAGAAAACAAAAAAATGCTTTATCTAATATTAGAGTTCTAAGTTACAAACTACTTTAATTTCAACGAATATCTTAAGGTGAACATTCTGAAAAATATTCAAAATCTAACTTAAAGTGCATGAGAATAGTTCCGTATGCAAGTTACTAACATTCCGACCCTGGAGAAATGAAAAAATGACAGGAGAGTTCCGTAAGATTTATAATAAGCTATTCGGTTAATTCCTCTTAATGGCTTCCCTCTGTCTTTTCTTTTAAAAAAATCGTTCTTCTTTTTTATCCTCCATCCGTTCGGGAACCAGTAATAAGGAGTACCAGAGAAAAGCAATAATAACAACAAAAATTGCAATATGAGCTCTGGTAAAAACATGTAGTAACAGCAAAAATTGCAATATGAGCACTGGTAAAAAAAAATGCAATAATAACAGCAAAAAATTGCAATATGAGCACTGGTAAAAATGGTTGCTGAGACATTAGGTTTATAATACCCCAAAATTCATACACAGATGCCCTCAAGGATACACAGATGTCCTCAAGGACACATGGCACAGTGGATAAAGGCATTGGTTAGATCCAGTGACAGGACCCAAAGAGTGTGAGTTTAATACCCGGTTAAGGCAGTGGAGAACTTTCAGAGGGGAATTAACAGGAGATAACTGATAACTGACATCCGTTAAACATGGCACGTGGAACTAGAACAGTCTACTCCAGTGAGCGAAATAAGGGGTTCAGTTCGACATCCCAACCACCTGAAAAAGGCCGGAGCGTACAACGGCCGAAACGTTATAATAAATATGGCGACAAAGATGAGGACGATAGTCCGAATAATATACATAATACCTCATCTCAGAAATATAGACAAGCAACGTAGACATTTAAATTTTTGCGTCATGTGTTTTTTTATTATTATTACAAGACAAGCAACATTTGTACAAAGAATTTTTTGTAGATTTATATATTTTTTGTAGATTTATATATTTTTATACTTGAAAAAATTGTTTAAATATAACTTAAAGAAGACAGACATTCCGTTGAAATATTGTTTAACATTGTCAAACATTATAGATTTCTGTTTGATACAATTCCTCTTAGTAACTAATCAACTAACGGAAAATTTCAAGATGAATAAGATCACCATCATATTAAGCACGTTTCAGTTTCATGCCTTCACAATGGCGGCGTTTCATTCGTTTCGACACGTTCGTTACAAGGACAGCAGTTTTTTTCTATTACAAGACGAGCAATGTTTGTACAAATACTTATCATTTTTTGTAGATTTATATGTACTTATACTTGAAAAAATGTTTATATATTACTTGAAGATGTATTTAATATTGTCGCCTAAAAGAGGTTTTACTTTTCTTTGTCTTTTCTTAAATTGCTCTCTTCTCTTTATTATTATTATTATTATTATTATTATTATTATTATTATTATTATTATTATTATTTTTGTGGTTGGTGGTCTTTCTGTTGTTGCTATAATCCTTTTATGTCCCGCTGCCCCCAGAACGTTGGCGATCATGGCTCTCAACATCTTGTCTCTTCTAACATAAATTTTATTTCTCTGTTACTTCTCCGAATTCCTGTTCCACCATCCATTTACTCCAGCTGACTAGGTATATTATGTCTTGCTTTCCTCTGCCTTTCTTGCCTTCAACCAGTCCTGTGAGTATCAGATTCTCCAAGCGTTCCTTCCTAATTTTGGGCTACAGAAACCTCAACTGCCTCTTCTTGATGTTAAGTATATTTTTCCTTTTTGGTTCGACGTTCTCTAAAACTTCGCCGTTTGTCATATGTTCAGTTCATAGGATCCGCCAACAAAACTACATTACTGTCGGTTCAGGTTCAAGATGAAGACGAGAACTGAAGCAAAATAAATATGATTCTACAGACAGATGCTGAGAATACCATGGACTAAACATGTGAGCAACAAAGAGGTTTTAGATAAAATGACAACAAAAAGAAAACATATTTAACATCAGGAAGAGGGAGTTAAAATGTATGGGTCACGTAATGAGAAAAGAGGGCTTGGAAAATTTGATACTCACAGGACGGGTTGAGGAAAAGCGGGAGAAAGAAGGCAGCGTAAATGGATGGTAGAGCAAGGTTTGGGTGAAATAACACAAGGGTCGGAAGATGTGGAGGGCTATGATCGCCTACGTCCTGAAGAGACATAAAAGAAGAAACTTCTCTAGGCCAAAATCGGCTAAGGCTGCCGGCATCTCTAATACAATTCCGTATGACGATACTGCTTTGTTTCTCTTCAATCGAATCAGTGCAGATTCCACTTCAGATTTTAATATTTCCGGTCCGACGATATTCCTGTAATTTTAAATATCAACAAACACTCGTTGACTCTTTTGTGATGTCAACGAATACTTGTTGTCACTTGCATAATGCTCGTTGTAGTAGAGACTTTATAACCGCAGATACAACTATAGTGACGCCGTTGAACAATGCTGGTGTCAGAAGCCTTCGAATATCACTCGTACTAAGAGTCCTTTCTTGATAATACTCGCTCGATCAGTAATCCGTATAGTGATCTGAATAGAAGAATAATATAGTGGATACAGTGGAGAACAGCGATCCGTATAGTAATAGATGCCAGAGTAGAATGGTGATTCGAATAGTAATAGAGGATAGACTAGAAATAGCGATCGTTAGTATTCAACTACTTCCTACATATATGCGTTTCACTTATTGTCACGTGGTCTACTTAATTCAATAATGGGATCACCTGTGTTTGCTCACTGGCGATCTATGTACAAACTCTTAATTTTCGGCAGCAACACTTTATTCCTATATAACACTGTGTATTGACAGTTGTCCTCTTTCGTTGTGGAAGAGTTTTCCTATATATTCGTTTCATCTCTGAATTCCTTGGATTTGTTTCATCCTGTTGATGACTATGTCTTTTATCCTGTTCTCTTATATTTTGTCTTTATTTGTGACTAGCAGAATGGCCCGGCGTTGCCTCTGCTTGATTCAAAAATCGTACGACTCATACAGCAATCGCAATCACTTGACTTAAAACATTTTGCCCTTCCTTGCCTTTAAAAGAGTGTCCTTTGCCGTGCTGATGTTGCTACATGCCTTTCTTCTTGCCTATCTTTTTTTCTAAGCTCTATACTAAACATTAAATCTATTACGAAAAAAGAACTAAACAAAATGAACACAAAACGATCAGCTTTTAAAAAAAAGGACTCGTAACTGGAAAAACCGAATGAAAAAAGAATGTTAACAACAAATACTTTTTCACACCCAACCCAGTTCTGCGGAATCAGAATCAAGGTTGAGTTTAAGCAAGTGAATGAGCCAATTGGAGTAAAGTTTCATGCAGATTTAAATTTTTCCTATTTGTATGCAGCTAACGATTTTTTTTGCATGCTTGCATGCTAGTTAATATTCGTGTCAGTCAGCTGTTGGCTCAATAGAATCTTCCTGCCTATTCGTGGCGGCCAGCTATAGGTTCTCACTCTAGAAAATGGCCGCAAACTACATGAAAACTGCTGTAGAAGCATGAACAAATCAATTATTTCCACTATCCATGGGAGTTGGGAAATGAAAAGTCAGTCTTGGTCTTTCCTCTAACTTAGAGCATGTGCATGTAAATTTTTGTGCAAATCCGACGAAAATTGTGGCCGTGCATCCGTTACATACACACACACACACATCCTGCCTTTTATAGATAGAGATACTCATTCTGTATAATTCTGTACATTTTTCGTTGAGTCATTCATCTTTAGCCTGCCTGTATCTGTTACTTATTTCATTTGTAGTTTCCTGTACTTTGTTTCGTGTCTTGGCATGGTGTTTTTCTTCTATTCATCATGTCTACGATTTCGTCTGCCATACATTCATTTTTTTCTTCGCTTTATTTCTTCTGAGATCATCTTGATTGCTGATGTTATTAAAGCTACTTTAAATGCGGTTAGGAGAGATAGCAAAAGAACACAATTTACTAAGATAGGAAAGTGTGGAGAGTCCTGATCGCCTACGTACACAGTATATTGTTGCTTCAAATCTCATCCTCATTGGTGGAGAAATTATCCAACATTATACCATCCTAGATACAGATTTATATAAATAAAAGATCACACATATTTTACATAGATAAAGTCGTTGGAATGTGTGAGATGTACTTGTGAGTACAACTTTTGTATTTCTTTAAGGCATGGTCTACAGGAGAACACTTCAATGAGTCTATCGGAACTTTTTTCAATCGATCCGAGGGCTCCAACTACAACTGGAATTATGGATGTCCACATATGCCACATTATTGAGATTTTCACCCGAAGATCGTCGTATTTTGATTGTCTTTCTGGAGATCTTCAGAGATACATTAAAGTCTACAGGGTCAACCATATAAATAAGAAAGCACGTTCTGTTTTTGTAGTCTTTGTTCACGATATCTGCGCGATTAGCTTTGATTTTTCTCTTTGTGTCTATTTTAATCTTCCATGAAATTCTTACAGGTCCTATCTCTGTAGCCTGGTCTGGGTAATGTTCATAACACATTCTTGCAATTTCCATCCAGTAAGAGTTGCAAATATTTCCACTGAAAATATTGGTTCACTCTACTATGCTGACATTCATTTTATTATTATTATTATTATTGTTATTATTATTATTATTATTATTATTATTATTATTATTGGAACACTCTATGATACCGAGTTTTATATTATTTTAATTATTATTATTGTTATTATTATTATTATTATCATAGTAGTAATAATAATAATTTAGTATTATTATTAATATCATTATTATTATTAATGGAACACACTATGATGCCAAGTTTTATATTATTTTATTTATTATTATTATTATTATTATTATTATTATTATTATTATTATTATCATAGTAATAATAATAATTTATTACCATTATTATTGTTATTATTATTAATGGAACACTATGATATCGAGTTTTATATTATTTTATTTATTATTATTGTTGTTGTTGTTATTATTATTATTATTATTATTATTATTATTATTATTATTATTATTATTAATGGAACAATCTTTGATACCGCGTTTTATATTATTTTATTTATTATTATTGTCATGATTATTATCATAGTAATAATAATTTATTATTATTATTATTATTATTATTGTTGTTGTTGTTGTTTTATTTTTTTTGCTTTTTTGTTGTTTTTTTTATTATTAATGGAACACACTATGATGCCAAGTTTTATATTATTTTTATTTATTATTATTGTTATCATTATTATAATAGTAAAAATAATAATTTATTTTTAATATTGTCATTATTATTATTATTATTATATGATGCCGAATTTTATATTATTTTATTTATTATTATTGTTATTATTATTATCTTACAAATAATAATAATTTATTATTATTATTATTATTATTATTATTATTATTATTATTACTGCCGATGTTGTTCACATTGGCAGTATCACTGTTTTGGTGACCATGTTTTTGGTTGAGTGAGTGTAGAACACATTTCTTGTTCCATGTGTTTGTGGAGTATTTCCTCTGGGGACTGAATAGAGAAAAACAAGTATATTATGGAAGACCACGTCGATGTCAAACCAAATAAAAGCAAAAGGAAAACTTGAAAGTACCTCTGTTTTGGCACACAGCTCCTACCATATTTTATCAAGTAACGACCTGCATTTGCAATTTCGATTTCGACCCGATTGGGGATTTTAACACGGACTTTTCTAAAACCAAATAGGAAGAAGAAAAAAAAGGTGAGGGTTGAGGGCAACACATAAATAAAGAGGAACTAGTCAGAAACAGAACTAGATACGGAATTATATAGTATGGTAGCTCATCGATTTTCGATTTCGTATGCTTGTTAGAAAGTAAATATCGTAAGATCTGATTTAAGATAATTCAGACATATATTGTTCTATATATTTCTGTGCTATGGTATTTCAAGACGTAGGATATCATAGCTCTCCACAGTTTCCTGTTTTTTTTTGTTTTTTTTTTTACCATCCATTTAGTTAAGCTTGTTACGTTTTTCCTGCTACTTTGCATGCACTCTGTCATGTGATTTTTAAACTCACTATCATTTCTTTCATCTAAGATCCACACATTTAAGAAGTCCTTTTCTGGTGTCAAATTATTTCACGGTTTTCTTATTTTAATATATATATATATTTAAGCGTTTCACCCCAAGCAAGGAGAGAAGCCACTAAGACGCAAGGGGTTACAGAAAATTTGGAGCAAGATCAGATAGGAGTGATAGAAGAGAGTATGAGGAGAAGGGTAGTGGATAGATCAAGGCAACTGGAGATGTCGATTGACATTACACTTGAAAAGCTGGAGATTATAGCTCTCAGGGAAACTGGGATAGGGACGGAAGTTCCACAGGCGAGAGGTGCGAGACATGAAGCTATTAGAGTAGAAGAGACTGCTACATTTAGGAGTTTCGACAGTGAAGGGGTGAGAGTGGGATGCCAGCCTCGTAGGGCACTTGAACTCATGAAGTCTGGGAACCAGCGAATGCAGTTCCTCGTAGCAAATTCCATGAAAGTATTTGTAAAACAGACAGAGAGAGGTGACGGAGCGTCTGTGAGAAAGTGACTGTAGACGAGATGCCAGAGCAGGGCCAATTATATTGCACATCCGCCTCTGGAGCCTATCAAGGACTCCGAGGCAAACAGACGGGGCACCAGACCATATATGGCAGCAATACTCCATGCAGCTCCTCGTAGCAATGTCCACGAAAGTATTTGTAAAACAGACAGAGAGAGGCGATGGAGCGTTTGTGAGAAAGTGACTGTAGACGAGATACCAGAGCAGGGCCAATTATATTGCATATCCGCCTCTGGAGCCTATCAAGAACCCCGAGGCAAACAGACGGGGCACCAGACCATATATGGCAGCAATACTCCATGCAAGGGCGAATTGTTGATTTATAGGTCTGGACGATCGATTCCGGGGAGAAAAATTTCCTGGCGCGGCACAGGGAGCCAACTTTCCTTGCGGTGGACGAGGCAATTGACTCAATGTATTTGTTCCATCTCAGGTTAGCAGTCAACGTGTGACCGAGCAGCCACAGAGAGTTGCTCCCGAGAAGTTGAGCATAATGATAGAGTAACTATTATTTTTCTTTTGTATACAAAATAGCAGCTAGCATAAAATTTTAAGCTGGCTAAAATTTTAAGCTAACTAAAATTTTAAGGTAGCTTCTCTGGAGGACTCTTGGTTTGGCCATCATCACAATAGCTAGGGAGGAGTAGATGCGATACAAAATAACTTAAAATTGATCGCTACATTTAAGTATTGAATTAATGCTTAAGCTTACCTTTTAAAAGTTCAACGATAATTCTCCTGCTACCACTTAATTTAAAGACGATATGATATACGTAAATTTCTTATTTTCCGTACAAACAATTATTTTTCTTTCATGGGTGACAGAACAGGGGGAGATTTATAAGATAAAATTAATATAGCGTAAAGTTAGAAAATAGAAATTAGAATTAGTCAAACATAATATTAGGTTGGTGCAAAAAAAAAAAAAAAACGTCAAAAAACGATATTATTTTGCACCAACCTAATAGCTAATCAATTAAAACCTATATTATGTAATCTAAATGAATAAATGCGAAACTGGAGCTCAATTCTGCCACGAATTCTGAGATTAAAACGCCCCAGATCTACTTTATAAGAATCTACAAGTCCTTTACTCGTTCCCCCACCAGAACGAGATGTGACACAAAGTATTTTTAAAGTGTGGACCCGAGCGCGTACACCCGGGCAAGATACAAAAATTCCACGCAGCCACCGCAACCGTCGGTTGCCCTGGCCTCAGCGCGAGCACCGATACTTACCACTTGTGCAATGGGATGGCGCGGCCTCGAGAAGCTCTTCCCCAGGGCTGGGCACATCTCAGTATAATTTTCTCAGTTGCCACACTGTCTTTTGACAGAGAAGCCCCTGTGCACACTCTGCCCAAAGATAGAGATGCGGTATTTACTTGACCCCACACGAAGTCAGATTGTGACACAATGTCGTTTTAATGTGGGAAGCCTGTGCGCGTGCACCCGGGCAAGGAACAAAAGTTCCCCGAGCCCCCCGCAACCGTCGGTTGCGCTGGCCTCAGCACGAACACCGATACCGACCACTTGTGCAATCGGATGGCGCGGCCTCGAGAAGCTCTTCCCCATGGCTGGGCACATCTCAGTATAATTTTCTCTGTTGCCCCTCTGTCTTTTGACAGAAAAGCCCTTGAGCGCACTCTGCCCAAAGACAGAGACGCGGTATTTACTTGACCCCACACGCGGTCAGGTTGTGTAACTTCCGTCTTAGTCGGTGACCTGTGTCGAGGAAGTCATTCGCCAAAGGTGGTCAGAAATGAATGAAAAATATGACAATTTACAGATAGAATGAGGCTATTCTATACAAATGCATTGTTAATGATTGTACGATAGGAATCCATTTAAAATAAATAAAGTACTTTTCAGAAATGTATGGAAGCATTGCTGATAGAATAACAGTATTCTCATGGTCAATGTAAATACATTACTAATGATTTGTAGGAAGAATTTGTGGGGTATATTTCTGACGCACCATATATATATATATATATATATATATATATATATATATATATATATATATATATGAATACAAATATAGGTAACTATACTCGTTTCGAAAAACCCGTGAATTTCTGATTTGCCAATAATCAAATCAATCTCGAGGGAAAAAAATGTTTTAAAAATAGAAATAGCCAGAAACATGAAAATCTGGCGAAAAAAATCGCACAGATACAGGTTTGAAGCCCAAAGAAAAAAACCCGATACGAGTAAACAACTAACAAAAGAGATCAATACAACCGAGATAAATCAGCTTAGGTGAAACCTGGTAGTTTAGTCTGGCTCACTAGGTTTATCTACACACACACACACACACACACACACACACACACACACACACATATATATATATATATTCAACAATTTGAACAAGGCCCACATGCTCAAGCCCTCGGCCACGATGACTTGTGGCTTCGTGCTACGTTACAAATAATTGATCACACTAAATAACAAGTTCTCTCCCATAAACTATGACTAAGATCTGTTGAGCATGGATGCAGTATAAACCACAGGGGGGCTCTATAGATGTTGGGCAAAAACAAAATGTGCCTGAGCGAGCGTCTGTAATAGGGATTGGATAGACGTCCTAGTAGACGGGTATCCTCGAATACGAGTGGCTAGCTATTATATATATATATATTTATATATATATATATATATATATACATATATATATATATATATATATATATATATATATATATATATATATATATATATATATATATATATATCCGTGGGTAAGTAATCCAAGTGAATCCTATTAATATAAAATATTAAAACTGATCCACAAAATAGAGTACAATATATTTATTATAGAGGATAGAAATGAATTACATAAAAATGAAACTCAATTGTATTTCATTTTTATGGCTATTTCGCTCCTCGGCATATATTCCCTGGAGTTTGTTAACACTCAAATGTTTTAGGTTAATTTATTCCGAGGTGCGATATGTCCATAAAAATAGGGTACAATTGAGATTCATTTTTATGTAATTCTCATAGATATATATATATATATTTATATATAGCCTTAAACAAATCGAACGTCATACCTAAGGTACTTTTCGGCCAACACTTTTTCAAAGGTATTCGTTGGCAATAATAAATACGAATGAATACAAAGACACACTTAATAAAATAAATGAGGAGGGAAAGGTCGAACTCGACTAAAAGATCTATCTATCTATCTATATATATATATATATATATATATATATATATATATATATATATATATATATGAATTGAGATGGAATACAGATGAAATATAGAATGGAATCAGAGAAATTAAACTTCGTCAGAAAATGAGCTATGGAGAAATAAAGAAATTTTGTTTTTTATTTTTTCATCTGATTTTGATTATTTAAGCAGGCTTTACGTGCATTCAACTTGTTAAGCAGCATTAGTATATATATATATATATATATATATATATATATATATATATATATATATATATATATATATATATAATTGTCGGTTAGTTTGAGAAAGACCAGGTGCAGGGGTCATTATAAGGCACTAATGGGCAAATGACTTCGTCTTTCGCTGCAAGCAGCGATCATGACTTGTGGATTACAAGTTCTAATATACGAGTGTCGGAAGTGAGGAATCAGATATTTGAATAAAACCACAAATTATAGACCGCCAATTTTTGTTGATGCCGACCAGAACTGAAAAGTGGCAGGATTTACACCTACAGCCAGGAAGGGTAGAGGTCAGAGATTTATACGAATTTCTGACACACTCTAACCACACAGATATTATTGTGTAGATATTAGTCAAGCTGAGACTAGATACAGGAAGAGAGCTCTGCGAGAGGTCGGCGCTTTCAGATAGAATGGAATAATCGATTGAGAGGAATAGGAGAATAGGAACATTCGGTAGCCAATCGTAAAATGCATTTAGCGAATCTGAATTCAAAATCTCGTTGTGACTGCATATGTCAGTTTGGCGCTAATGCGTCCAGAAGGCGCGCGAATCTATTCACCATATTGAGTCGGCTACACCACCGCCAATAAATTGCACCAGGGTTTCCTTACTGGCTCGTCGACGTGGTCATAGTTCATTACATTAAATGAAAATATATTAGTAAAGCCTTTTCGGCAGTGGGATTCAACAAAAATTCTCATAGCAAACCAGGAAAAATAAGAAAATTTCATTGAATTTATGGCAAAGAATTTTGTATATAATACACCAATTTTCTCAGTTAAACTTGAATAAGTTTAACCACTGGCAATCCCTCTTTTTTCCAATACATACGTATAGTAAAACTATAAGCAAGATATTTACATTATATATATATATATATATATATATATATATATGATAGCCTTATTTTATCAGTGATGCTTGCATTCATTCCTGACCACTGACGATTCCTTTCTTCCTGATTTTCAATGTATTCCTGTAACAAATCATTAAAAATGCATTTAAATTTGTATATATATATATATATATATATATATATATATATATATATATATATATATCTATATATATACAAGTATATGATTGGTGTATATGGAATGAATTCCAATAACCAACAATTACTATTCTTAAAAGAGTGCTCAATACAAAGTAGAGCAGATATAATTATTTATTTTTAAAGAAAAAAAAATTTATAACATAAATATGTTATAAAATCACTACAAAAATAGCCATTTTGTTTCAACACCCTCGGTGTCTTAAGAAATTTTTTTTTTCTTTAAAAATAAATAATTATATATATATATATATATATATATATATATATATATATATATATATATAATAGTCCAATTATATCAGCAATATTTGCATTCATTCCTGACTCCTGACATTATGTCTGCTTACTTTTATCATAATCCTTTCATATTCACGAATATGTTTTCGTATATTACAATTGAATATGGCAAGAAATGCAATGTAACAGTGAGAATCACTTTTATTACCCAAGTACTTTCCATCTCTTTATTAGATCATCGTCAGAGGTGCAAAAATCATGTGTGGCTATCCGTTACTGAACTTTTTCCTTTTGCGTTTAAATGCTATGACTGACAGTTATGTTTTAGCGTTCATTAGACAATGAAAAGTTAGACATTACAATTTTTTTTTATCTATCTATAGTTCTGAGTTGAGGTATTATGTACAGTATTTACATTGTTCTATCGTCCTCATATTCGTTGCCATTTTTATCACAACGTTTCGGCCGTTGTACACTCCGGCCTTCTTCAGTGTTGTGGATTCCGGGATGAAATCCGGTCTCAAATGAATGACAAACGCAGAAATGAAATATAGCAAATAAATGTATTGACGTAATAATACAATTGGTAAGACGGTTAGTAGATCCAGAAATGCGGTTAGTAGCAATAATAATATATATACAGTCTGTGAAATTCAGTATCGAAGTATGACTTCCTTCCGGGTCTACATGCTCGCAACTGTGACTCCTACAAAGCGGTTACCTCACACTTCCACTCTCACTGTATCCCTTCCGGGTATTCACCGGCAGACTTTCAAGTACACACTGAGCGAGTCCATTTGTATAAAAAGGGATGGATCCCTTAACATTCAGGCGGTTGGAATGTCAAGCTGAACCCTTTATTTCGCTCGCTGGGGTAGACAGTTCTCGTTCCACGTGCTATGTCTAATAGATGTCAGTTATCAATTATTATCTCCTGTTAATTCCCCTCTCCAAGTTCTACACCGCCTTACCGAGGCATTGAGCTCACACTCTTTGGGTCCTGTCACTGGATCTAACTGAGGCCTTATCCACTGTGCCATGTGTACTCAAGCGCGCATTAAAGTGTGAAAACTGTTTTTATACGCATTTTAGAACATTATTATTCGTAGCTGATGCTATTCAGAGTCGGCGAATTTTTTTTTAAAGAAGATTGCTTCAAGGCTATGTCGTTTTAATTTGTTATTTTCTTGATGTTGGATTGTTATGTTGTCAATCATTATTTTTTTATACAGCGAATGTTGGTGCAAATGTCGAGCACTGGACGTAATGTAATGGAAAATACTTGGAAAATAAACGTGAGTATCACAGTTATAGTACATTTCTTGCCTTATTTAATTGTAATATACTAAAACAGATTCGTTAATATGAAATGATTAAGATAAAAATAAGCAGACGTAAAGTAAAACCATTAGAAAGATATTTACATACCTCATAGAAAACTTATGCAGCATGTTGTTCAACTGCTTTCGAGAGAGCCTGTACTTTATAATGCTCCATAAGTTTTCTATGCGGTTGAGGTCAGGAGATTAGAGTGGGCATGTCATAACACTCACCTGCTTCTCATCAACGTATTCCTTCATCAATTTTGATTTGTGACAGGGAGAATTATCCTGCATAAAAATGAGCTTGGTGGGGTTGATTTCCACCCTTTCAGCAGAAGGAAGCAGACAAGATTCTAAAATTCTCTTGTACTGCTCGCTCCTGAGGGTCTTCTCAATTGGTTTTACGAAACCAATTCCATGAAAAGAAAAGTATCCCCTGAATATTATACTGAACAGATGCTTGACAGTACTTACTGCTAAATTCAAAGAGCTTTCAAAGCTTCTTCGGATTTTAGATCGCTTATCCTTTGAATTTAGCTCAACTTTCGTTTCATCGGAGAAGAGAACATTTAGTAAAAAAAAATCAGGTGAGTCACTTTTATCGAACAGCACTGTACACACACACACACACGCACACACACACACACATATATATATATATATATATATATATATATATATATATATATATATATATGTGTGTGTGTGTGTGTGTGCGTGTGTTTTTTAACAGTGTACTTTTTATATTCCAGGTACTCTAGAAAATGCGTTTGAATAAAGGTGCTTGAATTGGTCGGTGTGAACCGTTGCTGCGGCCACCTAGATCCGCAGAACTTACTCCACTTGATTTTTAAATTTGGGGGTATTTAAAAGCCATGTTGTATCAGGAAAAAATATAAAACATAAATCATCCCAAGCAAAGTATCACCAACGCCATAAAAAGCATAACTCCAGCTGCGTTTGAATGTGTTTTCAACAGAAAGGAAGACATGTAAGAATATAAAAGATTTTTCATATAAAAAGATTTCTTTTTGCCTGGGGATGTAAATGAGTGGAAACATTATATATATATATATATATATATATATATATATATATATACGTTTCATTAAATAATATAGACAAGTGTTGTCTATTTATTTTATGTAAATTTTAAATTAAAATTAAATGATATTTATGTTGGTCACACCACAAACTCGCTTTCACGACGATTGACACTACATCTGAATGATAACTCTG
>OZ010604.1:24483551-24486051 GCA_963932145.1 Acanthosepion lycidas
TATATATATATATATATATATATATATATATATATATATATATATATACCGGCTGTAACAGAAAAATTGTCCAAATACTGTGTCAGCAAAATTGTCTAATAGTTTTGAACCGTTGTAACTTAGAAATGATTAAAGATAACTTACTGGAATTCTCCGAGAATTTTACGACACTATTGGACTCTATTTTGACCAATAAGTATCTATAATTACTCTCCTAGCTTAAAAGTAGAATCGTGTTGAATTTATCATAAAAGAAAATGGCAGGTTCAACAATAATCAATCATAGCTAAGGATCAGAAGCACATGACGGATTGAAATTAAATTCATACATATATATATATTCATATATATATATATATATATATATATATATATATATATATATATATATATGTATGTATATATATATATAAATAATTCTGGGATCCTTTCCCCAACTTATTCAAGATGATCTTCGCCCTCTCTTACCTTCTAACTTTCTGTCCTGGAGTAACAAGTTGCCTCATATGTTTCACATACGATTTCATTTCTAAGCATTTTTTCATTTCTCATTAGACTGTCATAGCTGAAACTTCTCTCTCACGTGCCAAACGTCATATGGATTGAAATGGATCTTTTCTATTTGATCTCTTGAACTTGAAATGATGATCCCTTTTTTTGCTGTCACCTCCTGATCCAGTTTTCTTTTGTACTGTTCCCTCTTTAAAACTTCACCGTTCTCTTGATGGTTCGTGAGTAGACTTTAAAGATGAAAGTCAAAGAGTATGAATGTCGATGCCGTTACTGAAGACATGATCTTTTTTCTTCCCAACGATCGTGTCTTTTAGCGAGTGGACAGTAAGTTAATAGCTTCTTAATCTGTTAGTGAAACGAGTTCACCATTAATTACATTAACTTTATTGATTTATTCTTCGAATGACCAATTTACATTATATATATATATATATATATATATATATATATATATATATATATATATATATATATATATATATGTGTGTGTGTGCGTGTGTGTCTGTGTGTGTCTGTGTACCTTACCGTAAATTCGTAATACTGAAATACGATTTAAACAGCTAAATCAGTTTACCTATCCTCTAACCAGAGTAAAAATCGTGGACAAAAAGATGTGTAGAACTGCTAAAAATTTATACAACGCCAAACTAATGTTATATACAAACAGAATAAACAACCCCAGAGTAATGTCATATAAAAACTCAAAAAAATGTAATTAATGACTAATTACCTTTAACCGCACCGAACGCAAATCGTGATTACACTTTCCCCGAACAATTCTGAGACCAAACCGGAAGGATACTCTGCCGACTCATTTATTCTGTAACTTAGAAATTCCGATGCCAGTACGATGCAGGCGGGACTGGTCAGACGTTGGAGGCATATCAAGCAACGCGTACCAGACAATAATCGGAAGGGAAAACCGGACAATTTGCGTAGGTGTGTTAATGCTTCAGACTCAACGATTTGATTAAAAATTAGCAGAGTTTATCGGTCTTAAAGACCGGACACATTCACAAAGTCGATTTTGTTTTGAAATCAGTATACATTATGTTATTTACGATTATTTATACATATCTATCTATCTATCTATCTATCTCTCTCTCTCTCTCTCTCTCTCTATATATATATATATATATATATATATATATATATATATATATATATATATATAGTCAAACCTAGAGAGCCAGACAAACCTACCAAGGTTTCAGCTAAGCGGATCATCAGGGAAAGATTCCGTCTTTGTAGTGAGTAAATTTGTTTTTGTCTATATAAAAAAAAATTATAATTATTGCTCTACTATCGGAGCTTTCCCTGACGATCCGCTTAGGTGAAACCTTGGTAGGTTTGTCTGGCTCTCTAGGTTTGACTAGTCCTGCTCTACTTTTGTATTGAGCACTTTTTTAGTTAGTTGATTACTCGTATCGAGATTTTTTTGCTTTGGCTTTGGACCTGTATGCTGTACAATGATTTTCGACAGATGTTCATGTTCTTAGTTCTTTCTTTTTTAAAAACCTTTTTTCTTTCGAAATTGATTTGATCATTATCAAATCAAGAAACCGAAGGTTTTCCGAGACAAGTGTAGTTACCAATATATATATATATATATATATATATATATATATATATATATATATATTATATATATCCGAATGTAAAGAGAAAAAAAATATATAAATTCTAACGTTCACTGCATTAATACAAAAGAGGAATTATCCTTTAATCTCTTTTTAGGTTTAGATAATTGACAATGTTAAAAACACCCTGTCTTATGACCTTGTGCCAGTTTTGAAATGCATAATAAAGAACATATTTCGCACTTCGAGGAATTATCCCTTAATTTCTTTTTAGGATATTGATAATTAACGGAGTTAAAAACACCCTGTCTTATGGCCTTGTGCCAGTTTTGAAATGCATAACAAATAAAGAACATATTTCGCACTTCGAGGAATTATCCCTTAACAATATCTGCTACGATAAAACG
>OZ010604.1:24491051-24533551 GCA_963932145.1 Acanthosepion lycidas
TATTTGATAAGAGACCAATTCTTTTTAGAAAATCCAATATAATTTGTGGTTCAGTTTTTGCAAATAATTTCTTCGTGTTCTTGATTGATTGATTAATTGTTTTGTTTAACGGCATCTGAAACGTAGTGGTCACTTTATGCCGAAAATGATTTTGAGGGACTTTAAAAGTCAAAAACGTATAACTGGCAACATTATGGTTTGAAAAAAAAAAAAACGTATAGCTGGCAACTTTATTGTTTCAAAAACGTACAGCTGGCAACATTACTGTTTCAAAAACGCAAAGCTGTTAACCTTATTGTTCCAAAAACGTATAGCTGGCAACATTATTTTATACAAAAAACGTATAGCTGGCAACATTATGGTTTCAAAAAGGTATAGCTGGCAAGATTGTTTCAAAAAAGCATAGCTGGCAACATTATTGTTTCAAAAACTTATAGCTGGTAACATTATTTTTCCGAAAACATTATCTGAGGCCTTGCTGTTGGATGTAGTTTATCGCCGTACCCAGGACGCGGATGTAGTTTATCGTCATACCCAGAACGCGGATGTAGTTTATCACCATACCCAGGACCCGGATGTAGTTTATCGTCATAGCCAGGACGCGGATGTAGTTTATCACCATACCCAGGACGCGGATGTAGTTTATCGTCATACCCAGGACGCGGATGTAGTTTATCACCATACCCAGGACGCGGATGTAGTTTATCGTCATACCCAGGACGCGGATGTAGTTTATCACCATACCCAGGACGCGGATGTAGTTTATCGTCATACCCAGGACGCGGATGTAGTTTATCACCATACCCAGGACGCGGATGTAGTTTATCGTCATAGCCAGGACGCGGATGTAGTTTATCACCATACCCAGGACGCGGATGTAGTTTATCGTCATACCCAGGACGCGGATGTAGTTTATCACCATACCCAGGACGCGGATGTAGTTTATCGTCATACCCAGGACGCGGATGTAGTTTATCACCATACCCAGGACGTGGATGTAGTTTATCGTCATACCCAGGACGCGGATGTAGTTTATCACCATACCCAGGACGCGGATGTAGTTTATCGTCATACCCAGGACGCGGATGTAGTTTATCACCATACCCAGGACGCGGATGTAGTTTATCGTCATACGCAGGACGCGGCTGTAGTTTATCACCATACCCAGGACGCGGATGCAGTTTATCGTCATACCCAGGACGCGGATGTAGTTTATCACCATACCCAGGACGCGGATGTAGTTTATCACCATACCCAGGACGCGGATGTAGTTTATCGTCATACCCAGGACGCGGATGTAGTTTATCACCATACCCAGGACGCGGATGTAGTTTATCGTCATACGCAGGACGCGGCTGTAGTTTATCACCATACCCAGGACGCGGATGCAGTTTATCGTCATACCCAGGACGCGGATGTAGTTTATCACCATACCCAGGACGCGGATGTAGTTTATCACCATACCCAGGACGCGGATGTAGTTTATCGTCATACCCAGGACGCGGATGTACTTTATAACCATACCCAGGACGCGGATGTAGTTTATCGTCATACCCAGGACGCGGATGTAGTTTATCACCATACCCAGGACGCGGATGTAGTTTATCGTCATACCCAGGACGCGGATGTAGTTTATCACCATACCCAGGACGCGGATGTAGTTTATCGTCATACCCAGGACGCGGATGTAGTTTATCACCATACCCAGGACGCGAATGTAGTTTATCGTCATACCCAGGACGCGGATGTAGTTTATCACCATACCCAGGACGCGGATGTAGTTTATCGCCATACCCAGGACGCGGATGTAGTTTATCACCATACCCAGGACGCGGATGTAGTTTATCGTCATACCCAGGACGCGGATGTAGTTTATCACCATACCCAGGACGCGGATGTAGTTTATCGTCATACCCAGGACGCGGATGTATTTTATCACCATACCCAGGACGCGGATGTAGTTTATCGTCATACCCAGGACGCGGATGTAGTTTATCACCATACCCAGGACGCGGATGTAGTTTATCGTCATACCCAGGACGCGGATGTAGTTTATCACCATACCCAGGACGCGGATGTAGTTTATCGTCATACCCAGGACGCGGATGTATTTTATCACCATACCCAGGACGCGGATGTAGTTTATCGTCATACCCAGGACGCGGATGTAGTTTATCACCATACCCAGGACGCGGATGTAGTTTATCGTCATACCCAGGACGCGGATGTAGTTTATCACCATACCCAGGACGCGGATGTAGTTTATCACCATACCCAGGACGCGGATGTAGTTTATCGTCATAGCCAAGACGTTTCCATGATGAAGCTTCCCCGGTCACTACAATCTTAATCTGTTCAAGTCTAGGTGTAACCGTTATCTTCGTCACATATCCGCATAAAACGTACCTCTTAATTGCTAAATTGTAACGCTTTTCCTCAAGTGCCTCTTGGCTGAACGAAACAAAGAATAGATTTTAATCGGCAGGTTTGGATT
The DNA here is from genome assembly GCA_963932145.1 of Acanthosepion lycidas. Lineage (NCBI taxonomy): Eukaryota > Metazoa > Mollusca > Cephalopoda > Sepiida > Sepiidae > Acanthosepion > Acanthosepion lycidas. Next base: position 24,493,546 of record OZ010604.1, read on the forward strand.
GTTCTAACTCAGATTGAAATAATTTCCAAGGGAAGAGATTTACAGAGTTGCAACGAAGAAAACTAAAGTATAGCTTATTTTCGGTGGGTGTGTTAGAATAATTGCCGAGGTGAGAACATACCCACAGGAGGATTGAGGCGAACTGATATGATATAATATACCAAGTCTTATAGGGGTCGCTATGTATTAGACTAATTGTTAACGTGAGAAATTACCCCAGGGAGTGTTTAGGGGATCCGATGCAAGGTAATATTCTAATGTTTTATTTGAGATTGTCGAGTGTTAGAATAATTACCGAGGTAAGAGTTCTGAGGGGATCCGATGTCAGATCATATACCAATATGCATCTTATGGGTGTGGTTGTGCATCAGATTACTTGCCTAGGTGAGAACATACCACAGGGAATGTTGATTGGTTTGTTTGTTTTGTTTTGTTTTACGACATATCAACCTCAATGGGTTATTTAATGCCGAGAAAGAGTTTTATTAAGGATAATTTGTTTTTTTTTAAATTTGTTTTTTACCTTTGTTGGTAATATTTTTTAAAAATGCATTGCTGTTTTTTTGGGTTTGTTTTCGGTAATGGATTGCTGGTATTTTTTAAAAATTATATAGCTCGTAATATTAAAAAATGGATTGCTAGTAATATTCCTTTTCAAAAATGTATTGCTGGTAATAATTTTTTTTCAAATATGTATTGCTGGCAATATTTTTTTTAAATGTATTCTTGGTAATATATTTTTTCCAAAAATGGATTGCTAGTAATATTTTTTCAAAAATATATTGGTGATAATATTTTATTTCAAGAATGTAACGCTGGTAATCTTTCTTTCAAAAATGTATTGCTGGTAATATTTTATATTTTTCAAAAATATATTGCTGGTATTTTTTATTTATTTTCAATATATTGCAAGTGATATTTTTTTTAAGAATATATTGAGGGTAATTTTTACTAAAAAATGCATTGCTGGTAATAATTTTCCAAAAATGTATTGCTGGTATTAAAACTTATACTTACACTTGCTATGTGTTTTGACCCCACTTTGGGGTTAACTATTTGCCCATAGCTAGGACCTTAAGAGGTGCTACCAACCCGGATCAAGGTGGACCTGGTAACACCAGCAATTAGGAAGTGGTCCCACGCTCCTCAAAGACTTCTGATCAGAGGCCTTACTGCTGGATGTAGTTTATCGTCATATCCTGGAAGCCTCATTGTGTGTGTGTGGGGGGGGGTCTTACCATTCTGCAGAGGTGGGGTCAGCGTATACTTAAGCCCCAGCCGACAGGGCGCGGAGAGAGCTCAGCGGATCCAATTTCATATAATATACCAATGTAAGTCTTATAGGGTGGCTGAGTGTTAGAATAATTACTGGAGTAAGAGCTTACTTAAGGAATGTTGAGGCGAACTGATGTCAGATAATATACCAATGTAAGTCTTATATATATGCCTATGCCTCTAAAACTGTATTCACAGTTTTAAATCAGTAAGAATCAATGCAAAATGTCTCTATATTACTATTATAGTAACCATATAATAATTGTGTTTGTTTCATAATGTCGGTGTTTCCTTATATAGTACGCCGGACTGTAACTTAGGAAGGGTTCCTGAATGAGGAATATCCAAAACGGAGGTTGGAAAAGAAATGTTAATCTTTATAACATCAACGAAATACAATACTAGCCAGCGGCGTGAAGTAGGTAAACCACAGCTAGTGATGAGCTACTTAACAAATTACCCCACCCCCACTTTCAATGGTGTCCAATGTATTTATGAGGATTGGGGCATGCCCATTAATGTTCATAAGTATGGTGTATAACACTATGTTTGTACTAATCTATCTATCTATCTATCTATCTATCTATCTATCTATCTATATATATATATATATATATATATAGCAGTCCATTCATGTCTCTCTCTCTATCTCACCAATTCATGTCTCTATCTCTATCTCACCTATTCATCTCTCTCCCTCTCCGTCTCCCTATCTATCTATCTATCTATCTATCTATCTATCTATCTATCTATCTCTCTCTCTCTCTCTCTCTCTATATATATATATATATATATATATATATATATAGCAGTCCATTCATGTCTCTATCTCTATCTCACCTATTCATCTCTCTCCATCTCCCTATCTATCTATATATCTCTCTCTCTCTATCTCTCTCTCTCTCTCTCTCTCTCTCTATATATATATATATATATATATATATATATATATATATAAATAAATATAAAAGTGAACATAGAAGTCAACACTTAGAGGCGACAGTCTGTTTCATGCTATATGCAATCAAGAGGTCTTGCATGAAACAGACTGTCACCTCTAAGTGTTGACTTCTGTGTTCACTTTTATATTTACACACGCTCTATCTCTGATATTGATCACTTTATTCCATAAATATATCACACCTTAAGACTATATTTCTTATATATATATATATATATATATATATATATATATATATATATATATATATATAGCAGTCCATTCATGTCTCTCTCTCTATCTCACCCATTCATGTCTCTATCTCTATCTCACCTATTCATCTCTCTCCCTCTCCCTATCTACCTATCTATCTATCTATATATCTCAGTTCGTTCATATCTATCTATCTATCTATCTATCTATCTATCTATCTATCTATCTATCTATCTATCTATCCCAGGCCATTCATTTCTATCTATGTATGTGTTGTAAAGGTTACCGAATATGGAATAACCAAAACGGAGTGTGGAAATGAAATATTAATCTTTATAACATCAACAAAATACAATAATCGCCAGAGGCGTCAAGTAGGTAAACCACTGTTAGTGCTGGACTACTTAGACAGCATATTACCCTTCAATTTACAATAGTGTTCAATGTATTTATGCGGATTGGGATATACCCATTAGTGTTCATAGGTGAGGTATATAACACCGACCATTACGTCGTGCCAATAACTTTGTTTTGATCGCGTAGAAAGAGGGGGAAAGGACTACTTAGTTTCAGTGAAAGAAAGAAAGAAAGAAAGAAAGAAAGAAAAAAAAAAGAAAGTGAGAGAAATAAATGAATTGTGTAGAACTATTGATAAGATAATGGGAAGAATGTTACGAAGAAAGAAAGAAAGAAAGAAAGAAAGAAAGAAAGAAAGAAAAAAAAAGAAAGTGAGAGAAATAAATGAATTGTGTAGAACTATTGATAAAATAATGGGAAGAATGTTACGAAGAAAGAAAGAAAGGAAGAAAGAAAGAAAGAAAGAAAGCGAGAGAAAGAAAGGAATTGCGTAGGACTACTGATAAAATAATACGAAGAACGTTACGAAGAAGAAAGAACGAAAGAAAGAAAGAAAGAAAGAAAGAAAGAAAGAAAGAAAGAAATTAATTGTGTAGGACTATTGATACGATAATCGGAAGAACGTTACGAAGAAAGAAAGAAAGAAAGAAAGAAAGAAAACGAAAGAAAGAAAGAAAGAAAGAAAGAAAGAAAGAAAGAAAGAAAGAAAGAAAGAAAGAAAGAAAACGAAAGAAAGAAAGAAAGAAAGAAAGAAAGAAAGAAAGAAAGAAATTAATTGTGTAGGACTATTGATACGATAATGGGAAGAACGTTACGAAGAAAGAAAGAAAGAAAGAAAGAAAGAAAGAAAGAAAGAAAAAAAGAAAAAAAGAAAGTAAGAAGGAAGAAAGAAAGAAAGAAAGAAAGAAAGAAAGAAAGAAATGAATTGTGTAGGATTATTGATACAATAATGGGAAGAACGTTACGAAGAAAGATAGAAAGAAAGAAAGAAAGAAAAAAAGTAATTAAGAAGGAAGAAAGTAAGAAGGAAGAAAGAAAGAAAGACAGAGAAGAAAGAAAGAAAGAAAGAAAGAAAGAAAGAAAGAAAGAAAGAACGAAAAAAAAAGCAAAATATGAAAAAATAAAGAAAGGAAAACAGAAAGAAAGTAATTTAGTTTTGTTTTACGGCATATCAACACCTCAATGTGTTATTTAATGCCGACAAGATTTTGACAATGGATTCGTATGAATAGAACATTTTGCTGATAATATTTTATTTTTTTCAAAAATATATTGCTGGTATTTATATATTTTCAATGATGTATTACTGGTAATAATGTATTGAAAGTAATAATATTTTTTTCAAGAATATATTGAAGGTAATTGTTACTCAAAAATTCATTGCTGTTAATAATTTTCCAAAACAGAAAGAAAACAGTTTATAGTTCCGGTTTTATTGATATACCTTTGTAGAGAGGGTTGTTGTTGAGTGTCTGCTTTCATTCATGTATTCTTTTCAGTTTTTCTTGCCTGAGTTCATCCTTCAAGTCTATAAATCAACTATTCGCCCTTGCATGGAATATTGCTGCCAAATATGGGCTGGACCCCCAACTGTTTGTCTTAGGGTCCTTGACAAAAGCCAGAGACAGATATGCAATGTGGTTGACCTTGCTCTTGCATATTGTTTACAATCGCTCTCTCACAGATATACGTGTCGCCTACCCTGTCTTTTCTACAAATACTTTCACGGTTAATACTCCGACGAGCTATTTTCGCTAGTTCCCAAACTTCATGAATTTAAACGTGCTACTAGGTCGGCATCTCAGTCCCACCCATTCACTGTCGAAACGTTTAACTGTAGCCGCGTCGTCTACTCCAATAGCCCTTCCCATCTGTCGAACTCCCTTCCTCTTACTTGCTTCCCTGATAGCTATAATATCCAACTATTCAAATGTAATGTCAATCTTCACCTCCAGATGTCTTGATCTATTCCCCGTCATTCTTATCATCCTTTCCTCTCTCACGCCTCTTTTTATCTTGCTCCCACTCTGTAAAACTGGTATACGCTAGTTTCATATATGGGGCTAGTAGCAGTCCCGCTTTGTTTGGAATGAAAAGCTTAAAAAAAAGATACACAGTTTTTAGAGAAATTGATTGTGACGTTCTCATTTGGTTTATAAGTTTTGGTAGAGTCCAACTATTTTGAGAAATGATATTATATCATCCACTTTTATTTTCTTGAACAACTCATACATATTTATTATATTATACAACTTTTGTTTTTTTAAGCTGTCTCCTCTTCGCAAATATTCCCAATAACGAAGTTTCCTTCTTCATATTGTCTTCAATGCATCTCCCCAAAACGCACAAAAAATTCAGAAATGCAACCGAAATGCATGATGGTATGTTTCTTTTGGTTTGGTTTGTTTTGTTTCACAGCATATCAACACCTCAATGGGTTATTCAATGCCGACAAGATGGTTACTAATAGATTCGTATAATCCGAAAATATTATCTTTGTAAGGAAACAGTTTCTAGATCAGGGTTCTTTGACGTATATTTGTAAAGAGTTTTTTTTTGTCGAGAGTCGATTTTCATTGATGTATTCTTTTCAGATATACAGTTTGTACAGAAATTAATTTTATTGACATTTTCATTTAGTTTATAATTTTTTGGAATAATCCTACTGTTTTGACAAATGATATTGTATCACCCACTTTTAATTTCTTGAACAACTCATACATATTTAATATATTATACTATTTTGTCTTGATTGAGCAAGAGCTGAGTACTCGGTTAATATATGTTTAATAGTATATGATGTTTAAAATGCTTGGCATACTGGTTGATCTTTTTGTTTAGTAAGTACGAGTAGATTATTCTCTTATGGTCAGTGCGTACCCAGGACAGTACCACTTCTTCCTTACGAGATTTTTCGGGGGTCTGACTTTGTAGGTTATTGTCCCACTACCGTTGCTAATCCTTATGAATGTATTTATCAATAACCTCCTGTGTATGGGATTTTGATACTTGTATCCCTATTCTCATCTAAAGCCAACTTAGCTAGAACTGCTTCATTTTTATCTTTATCTCTGATGTAGCTGGAAAAGCAGCATAACTCGATGTGTTTAGTTTGTTCATAGTGACCATTTTGCACAACAATTTAATAAGTGGATTGTTGGATTTTTTTCCTTCAAAGCCAATAGGACGGATAGTAAGCGCGAAAAATTAGAAAATGTTTCGGTTTTCTCTCTGTGATAAGGTTGTGAGCTAGCTTGATTTCATAAAACTCTGTAGTGAAAAGAGATCTTCCCTTTGGGAGGGGTCGCCTTTTTTCTTTCCTTTTTTTTTTTTTTTGTAATATTTTGGCTCACTGCTACATATCCTATCTTGTCCACACATTTTGACCCATCTGTATAGATGCGTGTATGTTTAGGGAAGTTTGCCAATATGTTTTGAAACTTATCCTAGAATGTGAGTGGTTCCTTTTTTTTTGTTTGGGGAGATTATATAATTCTAACAGAAATTGGATTGCTTGATAGTCTATGGTGGAATATTCGCTATTTCTTGTATATTTGAGAGTGTGGTGACTAAGTCTTCAGCAATGGATTTCATCCTGAGTCCGTAGGGTTGTATAACATTATCTCTTTGTCGGAACAGATCGTAGTAATTCGGTTCAAAGGTACTGCAGTAAGCTATTTGGGCATGATTTTATTTTACATAGCACTAAATTGCCAGTTTAGTGCGCCGTAAATGTGTTTCATTAGCTTCTGTGTATAAGCTTCCAACTGGAGATGTTCTAAAAGCCACGATTACTAATCCGAGGCCTTCATAAACAGTTGCATTGAGAATTTTTAGGTAGAACTTTCTGGCCATCCCATATATTAAACTAGCGTAATCCAGTTTTGAGTGAATTAGGGATCTGTATAATTTGTTCAGTGTTAGGCAATCTGCTCTCCATTCAGTATGGGCCACTACATACAGACATTGTAAGGCTTTGTGATAATTTGTTTTCAAATATAAGGAATGAACATTATTATTATTTTTTTTTATCAAAGATAATGCTTAGAAATTTGTTCCACTAATGGGATTTCTTTTTCGCCTGATTTTAAACATGGGCCATTGGGCAATTTCCTTAATTTGCAGAACTGTAGGCATTTGGTTTTTTTGTTTTGGAAAGCGTAAACCCATTTTCAGTGGCCCATTTGTGCATTTTATTGAGACGTTGTTGTCTTTCAAAGTTATTTATATGTCGAGGGTTGTATATAATTAGAAAATCATCGAGATATCGAGAGCTTCTCTGTCCTGGGCTTAGGATTTTAAATATAGAGTTAATTTATACGCAAAATAGCGTCATCGCAAAAACGCTTTCTTGTGGAACCCCTTCTTCTTGATCTGGCAGTTCCGATAACGGGTTTCCTCGGTCTTTCAGAAATTCCCTATGAACTGAATCAGCCCTCCTTTTATACCCAGTTCATGTAGATCTTTCAAGATACAAAATGTCCATGTTGGATCGTACGCCTTTTCTAAGTATTAGGTTGGTGCAAAAATAATGTCGTTTTCTCACATAGTAACATATGTGAGAAAACGACATTATTTTGCACCAACCTAATATATATATATTCTTAATGAAGTCTTCCCTTACAAAGTTTTCGAGGTGTACTAAGTGATCCATGGTACTTCTTTTTTTCCCTATAAGCTCATTGGTAATCATTGATTAATCGGTTAGTTTCCATGTACCCAGTCAATCTGTTGTTGATCACTTTCGCCATAGTTTTACATAGGCAACTGGTTTGTGCTACCGGCTTTTAGGGTTTGTGTTATCCTTTCCAGGTTTTTGAAATAGGGAAAACTAACGAGTGTCTCCACATATCTGATAAGTTGCGACTTATTCATAAGTTATACAAATATAGTAACTCTTGTAATGATTTTGGGTAAACTGTTTTATGAATTGATAGTGAATATTATCTTGTCTCTCGGCTGTATTGTGGGCTTTCTTTAAAGATTCATTTACTTACTCTATAGTGAATGGTGTGTTATAGCTGTCAGCGTTATTTGATTTAAAGTTTGCTTTTTGTTTGAGCTTCAGAGATTTTTGGCTACCATTCTTGGCAGATGAGTTTTTTGGGGATCTTTTTTGGCTAATTGATTATCGATATCCTTTCGCTGGTTATTTTGCAATATTTATCAATAAGCGTTTTACAGCGTTAGTAGGATGTTTACCAGATATTTTCCTTATCATATCCCATACAGATTTTATTTTAGTGGCAGAAATTAAGACTACTGAAGTATTTTTTTCCTACATTTTTCTTTCTGCTTTCTTTAATTATTTTCCCTTCTTTTGCTCGAAGTTGCTTAAATTGTAACAAACTAGAGGCTGTTTGTCGACATCACTCAAAGCTCTATTTCTCAGCCAGATAGCTTCCTTGCACTTACCATTTAAACAACATCTAATACATTTTTTACTGAGCTTTTTGGAATGAATTCCTTTGCAATAGATATAAGGATTTCTGTAAACACTTTTAAGACCTTGCTGCATTTACCTTTAGTTAGTTTAACAGAACATTTGTACGTCTTGGTTATGACGATAAACAACATCCGCGTCCTGGGTAAGACGATAAACTACATCCGCGTCCTGGGTAAGACGATACACTACATCCGCGTCCTGGGTATGGCGATAAACTACATCCGCATCCTGGGTATGACAATAAACTACATCCGCGTCCTGGGTATGACGATAAACTACATCTGCGTCCTGGGTAAGACGATAAACTACATCCGCGTCCTGGGTATGACGATAAACTACATCCGCGTCCTGGGTATGGCAATAAACTACATTCGCGTCCTGGCTATGTCGACAAACTACATCCGTGTCCTGGGTATGACGATAAACTACATCCGCGTCCTGGGTATAACGATAAACTATATCTGCGTCCTGGGTATGACGATAAACTACATCCGCGTCCGGGCAATGACGATAAACTATATCTGCGTCCTGGGTATGACGATAAACTACATCCGCGTCCTGGGTATGACGATAAACTACATCCGCGTCCTGGGTATGACGATAAACTACCTCCAACACCAAGGCCTCTGATAATGTTTTCGGAAAAATAATGTTGGCAGCTATACGTTTTTGAAACAATAATGTTGCCAGCTATACGTTTTTTGGAAAAAATAATGTTGTCAGCTATACGTTTTTAGGAAAAATTAATGTTGCCAGCTATACGTTTTTTTGGAAAAATAATGTTGCCAGATATACGTTTTTGAAAGAATAATGTTGCTAGGTATGTGTTTTTGAAACAATAATGTTGCTAGCTATACGTTTTTTTTTTTAAATAATGTTGCCAGCTATATGTTTAATAGTACTGTATATTTAATATATATATATATATATATATATATATATATATATATATATATATATATATGCCTTGATTTGTCATTAAATAACACACAGTGGTTGATATGCCATAAAACCCAACCAAAGAACATTTGATTTTAAATTCGTCCCAGTTCCTCCCGCCTAATTTCCAACGAAGAGGATTTTTATCCTTACATTCTGAACTTTGCAGAACAAATGGCAAGTACTCACTACCACATCTATCCGCTAGAATCTTCCAAGGTCCATATTTGAGCATATATGAGTAAATCTATTGGAGAGTAGCTGCCAGTAAATAGATTTATGTAGGTCAAAGTTTTATCGTTATAAATACATAACTCATTGTTGTTTCTAAATGTTTCTAAACTCCTTCCCTTTTGTTTTGTCATTACAGCCTCATATAGTGCTGTGACAGTTAAAGTCTCCTAGTATCGTAGAGGGTGCATGGAGTTGTCTTTTAGGATTCTTCCAAAAAATTATAAACTAAATGAAAATGTCAATTTTATGAATTTCGGTTCAATTTGCCCATTCATTCAGGGGAATATATACCGCGCAAATGTTTATTGTTCTATGAAGGGTCACTTTATTGTTCTATGAAGGGTCACTTTATTGTTCTATGAAGGGGGTCACTTTATTGTTCTATGAAGGGTCACTTTATTGTTCTATGAAGGGTCACTTTATTGTTCTATGAAGGGGGTCACTTTATTGTTCTATGAAGGGTCACTTTATTGTTCTATGAAGGGGGTCACTTTATTGTTCTATGAAGGGTCACTTTATTGTTCTATGAAGGGGGTCACTTTATTGTTCTATGAAGGGTCACTTTATTGTTCTATGAAGGGTCACTTTAACAGGAGTCGGCCTGTAAAGTAGGGTGTCAAATTAATTTTACTTTAGGGTACATCATTCGTAACTAGGATTGATATACCGTCAGATGCACGAAGCCTAGTGACATGTGTATGGTTATATAATTGGTATTCTTTTATATTCATTTTTTCGCCTTGCTTAAGGAATGTTTCCTGAAAGCATTAACAACTGCTGCTGACAGATCTTTTATTAACAGAAAGCATTTCGTTCATCTTTATATTTATTCCTTCGCAGTTCCATTGAATTATCTTTATGTGTGGCTTTTTAAACATTTCCAGCCTTTAGCTTGTGTATTTTTTATTTTTTTTCCCCTAGCTTTTCATTTTGGACGTTTTAGCCATTTGAGGGTTCTGTTTTTCCACCGCCATCTTTTTCTAGTTGGTCAAATCGGTTTTGCGTAGAAAATTTGGTCGTTCTGGACTTCCGGCTTTTGTTTGTCTGATTCAATTCTTTTGAGAGATAAGCTTTTCCTGTTTTTTCTGGGTTTTGTTGGACGGATAGAAGATCACTTTGACCTTTGTTTAGTATGAGAGTTGGTATTTTTGGTAGGAAATTCACAGAATGGTGGGATCAAATTCATGCTCATTGATGACCGGTAGAAACCTTATCTATGACTAGCAGTAGAGCCCGGCGTTGGCCGGGGATGCAACAGTAAGAGATAGATCAAGTATCGACCATAATAAAGACTGAAAAATAAAATTGACAAAGATTATTGTTTAAGGTTGACGGACACGCATGTCTTAATTAGTTGGGTTTTTTTTTTGTTTTGTTTTTTATTTTTTACGAATTGGTCAAACCCAAGCTCAAACAAAAACATTGTTTTCAATCGTTATGAGTCTACCTATTGAATAGAATTTTATTATAAACAATTGTATTGTAAATGGAATTTTTAAAGCATTCTGAATGTAAAAATAAAGAAAAAAGTGTGCAAGACAATAAGAAACACTACCTGCCAAAAAAAAAGTGAAGTTTTGTTGAAATCGGTTGAAAAATGTAGGAAATCCGATCCCATATATAAACGAACACACACAAACAACCTGGGTTTTATAATAAGTATAACTCGATATGAGTTGCCCCCCTTTAATTCTCGTGATGCCTCTTAGTCGTGTTTTCATATTGATTTCGTGAAAAACAATTGTGTTTTTCCAATTTTTGGCGCTGTCAGAACCACCGCAAGGTAATTTTACGTAGTCATGTGAAGTTTTGTTGAAATCGGTTGAAAAATGTAGGAAATCCGCTACAATATATAAATGAACAGACGCACACACACAACCTGGGTTTTATAAGTATGATTCATTAGGAAATTCAAATAGGAAAACCGTGTAATGTTCACAGGTCTTTCTGGTATGTAATAATGAAAACCTTTTACGACTTAATTCCTCATCTTTTATTGTTCTATGTCCTTAAAAATGCCTTCTTCTCGTGTTCTATCACACACAGCAACCACTCGTGTCTTTTAGGGTTCAAGTCATCCTTTCAAGGTTTTTGAAATAGAGATGATAAATGACTGTCTACACATATCTAAGAAGTTGCCACTTGTCCATATGTTGTCATAGAATTTTAGTAACAGTTGTAATGATTTTTGGGCAACTGTTTCACGAATTTATAGTGAATATTATGTGGTCCCGTAGCTGTATGTGGGCTTTTTTTAAAGATTCATTTACTTTCTCTATAGGGAATGTTGTGTTATAACTCTCAGCGTTATTTGGCTAAAAGTTTACTTTTTGATTTAAAGTTTACTTTTTTTGATTTAAATTTAATTTTTTTGATTTAAAGTTTCCTTTTTTTGATTTAAAATTTACTTTTTTTAATTTAATGTATATCTATCCTAGTTAGGAATGATATCTTGCTTGGGGTGAAATGATTAAAAATATTTGCTTTCAGAGTTGGGCTTGGGACTCATAAATTTCTTGGAGTTTCGAAGGAACACTTCCTCTGTCTTTAAATTTAGAACGCCATAAATTATACTAACGTTTGTTTAACAAGTCAAATGCACATGAAACCTGATTAAGCAAGGAAATTCAAACAACACCATAATAAATATACCAGAATGCCTATCTACTTTTTCACCATATCTCATTGTGTGAAAAAGCTTAATAAAAGAGAAACATGTTAACTGATAAACGTTTCTTACTTTTTCTTTATCTTATCAAAAGTATTTATATAAAATCGATCCCCCACTTTATGAAAATTAGGATCATATATTAATGCTAGTTTACACTTTACCTCACAAACTGATTGTTATGGGACCTTACCCATAATAACATAATGGACTATTCCATACGTAATAAATACTGTGCCTTAAGAGGAAGCAGGGAGTTTAGTCCGAAGTCGGGCGACCGGCTGACCGGCTGATTGGTTAAACTCTCTGCCTACGGGCGGGGAGGAACCCGAAGGAGGCTACGCCGAAGGGTGGAGTCTCTTTCGGGGAGGTAAACCGACCCTGAACCCGTTTATACGGGTTCAAATGGCATATTTTTGGCCGAGCCCACGGGCTCGGAGATCCCATGTTAAACCGGCCTTGTGCCACATGATGCCCTCGTGGGAGGGTGACTAAATACTGTTCAGTCCGAAGTCGGGCGACCGGCTGATCGACTGATTGGTTGAACTCTCTGACTTCCGGCGTGGAGGAACCCGAACGAGGCTACGCCGAAGGGCGGAGTCTCTTTCGGGGAGGTAAACCGACCCTGAACCCGTTTATACGGGTTCAATGGACATATTTTTGGCCGAGCCCACGGGTTCGGAGATCCCACGTTAAACCGGCGTTGTGCCACATGATGCCCACGTTGGGGTGGGTGACTAAATATAGTTGTTCAAGTCGAGTCAGTAGTTCAAGTCGAGTCAAGAGTCGAGTCAGAGGCAGTCCGAAACATAGTCGCGTTCAGACAATTACTGAAAGACATTCGAATAGTGATATTAGTCGAGACTACATTGTTCTCCCTACTAAGCCTGATTGTTCATACTAACACTTCTACTTCTCTGTATATATTTCTGTTTGTAATATATCTGTGTTATTCCATACCTGTGTTCGAGTTCTTCTTTATTGGTTCTACCTTGGACTATTAACGTGGTACAAGGAACCGGACCATAACAGAAAATAAACACGATTAAACCGGCTTTGTGCCACATGATATCCTCGTAGGGTGTGACTAAATACTGTTCAGTCTGAAGTTTGGAGTGAACTCCGTCGGGCGTCTGTCAGTCAGTCAGAGCGAGTCAGTCAGTCGAGTCAGTGGCAGTCCGAAACAGAGTCGCGTTCAAACAATTACTGCAAGACATTGGAATAGTGATACTGGTCGAGACTACATTGTTCTCCCTACTAAACCTGATTGTTCGTACTAACACTTTCTCTGTATATATTCCTGTTTTTAATATATCTGTGTTATTCCATACCTGTGTTCGAGTTCTTCTTTATTGGTTCTACCTTGGACTATCACCGTGGTACAAGGAACCGGGCCATAACACTTATGAAACATATTTATTGCACTTCTTGCTGTCATGTGCCGTATAACGTCAGGTGTTGGTTTGTCATGGCTCTCCACAACACCCCATTCTTTGTATTTTTTAACCAATAAATGTCTGTATTATCTCTCCAGGTTCTTCATCAGCCATCGATTTGCTCAAGCACGTTAGTTAAATATTGGTGTTTCAAACCGCACCTCTTGTCATGAAAATATCAAGTGAGTGATAAATTCGCCAAGCCCTCTGTCCCCATTATGTGTCCTAGAAAAGTTAACTGTATCTGTCTGGTTCTAAGTATACGTGTTGTCTCTGTTAAAGGTTTTCCTTAAAACTTCCCTTTTGCTTACATGATCCATCGATGGTATTCTCAGCATGCTTCTGTAAACCCATATCAGTTCCCTGATATCTTCGTCTATAAGTAAATTCTGCAGCATTCACAATCATATAGATGGCCCTGTCGGCTAGTATTGTTGAATAATCAACTACCCCTCTATAGAGGGATAATACCCCGCCTCCAATGAGCAGTCATCAGTATGACGCCAAACTATACACCCGGCAGCAAGGCTTCTGATCGGGAGATTGGGGGTTTTGGAGAATGTAGAACCATGTCATAATTGCTGCTGTTATTCCTAGGCTCACCTTACCCAGTGTGATAGCACCTGTCTAGGTCACGGCTATGTGCAAACAGATAACACCCAAATAACAAGAAAATACTATGAAAGAATAAAAATATATTTTAATATTAAAACTACCAGCAATACATTGCTATATTAAAATGACCAATAAACTATTCTATAGCGAAATGACCAGCTGAATATAATTATAGCAAACTGACCAACAATACATCGTGATATTAAAAGGACCAACAGTACATTGTTATGATAAAATGACTAACAATACACTTTGTAGCAAAATAATAATCATTTATATTACGTACATTATTCGGACTGTTATCCTCTTCTTTATTGCCATATTCACAACGTTTCGGCCGTTGTACACACCAGCATTCTTCAGGTGACTGGAATTTCAAATCGGACCCTTTATTTCATCCACCCGGGGTAGATTGTTCTAGTTCCACGTGTCTCAGTCATTTCCTTTTAACACAACTTTCCAAGTTTTTGGTTCACCACTGCTGTATCATGGTATTGGACTCTCAACTCTGTGGCTAGTCAATGAATCTAACGTCTTTATCTACCAAGTCATTTTATAGTAAAACTGAAGATATGAGATCAGCAAAAATAATTTTATAATAAAATATCAACACTATATTTTTATAGCAAAATTACCAAGACATTTTATAGAAAATGATAATCATTACATTTTATAGTGAAATTGAAAAAATGGCATACATTGAGAAAAGGAAGCAAGCAAACAAAAAATTATCTCATCTCTTAAAAGAAATGAGATAATTTTGCGTTTGATTTTGTAAGATGATTTTCTAAAAAATTCAGCTAAGTCATTATAATCTAATCAGAAAAATTAAATCATTCTTTTTCATTAATTATAAAGTTTGTCTTCTTCATATTTAGATTTGGGCATTAAATAATCCCAACGGATTGCTACGCCGCCAAAGAAACACAAACATCCAACCGACACAACCATATAAGGCAATTGGTATTACATAAGAGTTTAGCACTATTAATGAAATTATCTTGTTTCTTATATATTTTCTGCAAGTAATCATTCATAATTTCTGTCTAACTTTGGTTATCTTTGTTGATATTTTCTGTTACTCGGCTTTGATATCTTCAGTCCTCATCGTCTGATGTGGTCGTAGGGTAGCTGTGAAAAGGCGCAGTCCCCTCTATATGTCTCGATAGGTATTCAGTCCGTTGTAGCGTGTCTTAAGTAAATCAGACGAAGCGGAGCTCGTCCTTTCCGAGGCCAGACAAAAGCCGACATTCAACATGGAGGCTCATCATGGAGACGTTACTGTTGATTACATTCAGCATTTTTTGATCGAGCACTCCCTACAAGAGCTTAAAACCATTTGGCCTTGTGTTGGGGGATCAATAGTAAACAAAATAAAGATCTAACGGTCTTCAAGATTAAATTAATCCCTATCTCACAACCGTATTCTAATCTCAATACTTCTTACTTAATTCTTGATATGGGAAATTAATTTCTAGCTAACCAGGATCGTATTTCATTGGAGCTAAGATCTAAATTGATTGCTGTTCGGCTTGTATCGACTAAAAATAAATATTTTTATTGTAATGATGATATTAATTGTTTGTTTATGTGGAAAAACCAGCATTTTTTGACCGAGTAGCTAGTCTTACCCTGGTTAAGATCTTCTTCACTTCCTAGCCTTCAAAGTGTAGTATCTGTTCTCCTCATCTCTAATGCTTATGGTAATATTACTGTTCCCTTTTAATGAAACATGCCGCATTTACTGATCGAACAACTAGTGGTAGATGAGTTACATTTTTCGTCATTCAATGGCCGTCAGATTTGGATCAAAGTGTAGTATCTGTTCTCATCTCTAATGAGAAAGCATGCTGGAGTAATGAATAGCGGCTCAGATTGAGGAATCTGAGAGCCGAGTTTAAATTCCAGTTGAATCCATTACATTCGCTTACTGGCTAATACCCGTGGGAAATGCATGGATCCTCTTCTTAAAGTTATGGGTAAATAGCAGGATAACCTTGGATAGCAAATGGTCTACCGCCGAAAGAAATGACAACCAACTAAAGGAAAAAAATTTGCTTTGACAATCATGTATCGAAAGATACATGATCGCCTAAGTTATGCGATCACGTGATCGCATGCCACATAACTGGCTTAATCGATAATGATAATAATAGAAATTTACGTTCTAAGACAAACTCGGTGTTCATTGCTTGTGCAACCAGCGTTACTGTTCATTAAATTTGGGAACAAAATCTTCATATGAAAATATTTCCCAAGTCCACTAACTGTTATCGCTCTTTACATTATCGATAGGAACTTCATTCCTAACCTTTTATTTGTATACATATATATATGTCATTATTTTCTCTTCGAGTTGCATTTTAGTTGTTGGTGTGAGTAGTCCTTGAGTGATGTGGTCTCTACTATTAGGAACAGTCCTTTGTGATTCTGTAGCGCCAATCCACAATGGACGAAGAAGGACGATTTTCACAAGAAAGAGATGCTTCACGTGCTCGAAGGCATCAATTGAGCTGAGAAAGTTTAAATATTTCCGAACGGTTCTGGCACCAAACAGGATATTCATATAAAAGTTTCCAACGGATGGGGCCTTTTAAGGAAATGACTCGAGTTTTCAGGTTAATGTTTTAGATAGCTAGCGAGCTAGATAGATAGATATGAGTCAGATTGCTAGCAAGAGAGATGTGAACAAAGATAGATAGATAGATAGATAGATAGATAGATAGATAGATAGATAGATAGATAGATAGATAGATAGATAGATATGAGTAGGCTGAGATAGATTGCTAGCTAGCTAGATGGGAACAGACTTCGATAGATAGATAGATAGATAGATAGATAGATAGATAGATAGATAAAGACAGAGATAGATATATAAAAAAGATAAATATGAACATAGAGAGGTAGATAAATAAAGAATAGTTTGAATTATTTCGATCATTATCAACAGAATCGGATGAAAATGATACGTTGGTATATTTTGTGTTATTTACAAAGATATGAAGAGATCGCGATATGAAAAGACTTAGATATAAACTAACTTAGATAGATAGATAGATAGATAGATAGATAGATAGATAGATAGATAGATAGATATGAGTAGGCTGAGATAGATTGCTAGATAGCTAGATGGGAACAGACTTCGATAGATAGATAGATAGATAGATAGATAGATAGATAGATAGATAGATAGATAACGACAGAGATAGATATATAAAAAAGATAAATATGAATATAGAGAGGTAGATAAATAAAGAATAGTTTGAATTATTTCGATCATTATCAACAGAAACGGATGAAAATGATACGTTGGTATATTTTGTGTTATTTACAAAGATATGAAGAGATCGCGATATGAAAAGACTTAGATATAAACTAACTTATAGATAGAT
Organism: Acanthosepion lycidas; assembly: GCA_963932145.1. Taxonomy (NCBI): domain Eukaryota; kingdom Metazoa; phylum Mollusca; class Cephalopoda; order Sepiida; family Sepiidae; genus Acanthosepion; species Acanthosepion lycidas. The sequence continues at coordinate 24,511,061 of OZ010604.1, forward strand.
AGATAGATAGATAGATAGATATGAGTAGGCTGAGATAGATTGCTAGATAGCTAGATGGGAACAGACGTCGATAGATAGATAGATAGATAGATAGATAGATAGGTAGATAGATAGATAAAGACAGAGATAGATATATAAAAAAGATAAATATGAACATAGAGAGGTAGATAAATAAAGAATAGTTTTAATTATTTCGATCATTATCAACAGAATCGGATGAAATTGATACGTTGGTATATTTTGTGTTATTTACAGAGATATAAAGAGACCGAGACATGAAAAGACTTAGATATAAACTAACTGATAGATAGATAGATAGATAGATAGATAGATAGATAGATAGATAGATAGATAGATAGATATGAGTAGGCTGAGATAGATTGGAAGATAGCTAGATGGGAACAGATTTCGATAGATAGATAGATAGATAGATAGATAAAGACAGAGATAGATATATAAAAAAGATAAATATGAACATAGAGAGGTAGATAAATAAAGAATAGTTTTAATTATTTCGATCATTATCAACAGAATCGGATGAAATTGATACGTTGGTATATTTTGTGTTATTTACAAAGATATGAAGAGACCGAGACATGAAAAGACTTAGATATAAACTAACTTATAGATAGATAGATAGATAGATAGATAGATAGATAGATAGATAGATATGAGTAGGCTGAGATAGATTGCTAGCTAGCTAGATGGGAACAGACTTCGATAGATAGATAGATAGATAGATAGATAGATAGATAGATAGATAGATAGATAGATAACGACAGAGATAGATATATACAAAAGATAAATATGAACATAGAGAGGTAGATAAATAAAGAATAGTTTGAATTATTTCGATCATTATCAACAGAATCGGATGAAAATGATACGTTGGTATATTTTGTGTTATTTACAAAGATATGAAGAGATCACGATATGAAAAGACTTAGATATAAACTAACTGATAGATAGATAGATAGATAGATAGATAGATAGATAGATAGATAGATAGATAGATAGATAGATAGATAGATAGATATGAACATAGATAGATAGATAGTTTGAATTATTTCGATCATTATCAACAGAATCGGATGAAAATGATACGTTGGTATATTTTGTGTTATTTACAAAGATATGAAGAGATCGCGATATGAAAAGACTTAGATATAAACTAACTTAGATAGATAGATAGATAGATAGATAGATAGATAGATAGATAGATAGATAGATAGATAGATATGAGTAGGCTGAGATAGATTGGAAGATAGCTAGATGGGAACAGACTTCGATAGATAGATAGATAGATAGATAGATAGATAGATAGATAGATAGATAGATAGATAGATAGATAGATAGATAGATAAAGACAGAGATAGATATATAAAAAAGATAAATATGAACATAGAGGTAGATAAATAAAGAATAGTTTTAATTATTTCGATCATTATCAACAGAATCGGATGAAATTGATACGTTGGTATAGTTTGTGTTATTTACAAAGATATGAAGAGACCGAGACATGAAAAGACTTAGATATAAACAACTGATAGATAGATAGATAGATAGATAGATAGATAGATAGATAGATAGATATGAACATAGATAAACAGATATGAACATAGATAGATAGATAGATAGATAGATAGATAGATAGATAGATAGATAGATAGATAGATAGATAGATATGAGTAGGCTGAGATAGATTGCTAGATAGCTAGATGGGAACAGACGTCGATAGATAGATAGATAGATAGATAGATAGATAGGTAGATAGATAGATAAAGACAGAGATAGATATATAAAAAAGATAAATATGAACATAGAGAGGTAGATAAATAAAGAATAGTTTTAATTATTTCGATCATTATCAACAGAATCGGATGAAATTGATACGTTGGTATATTTTGTGTTATTTACAAAGATATGAAGAGACCGAGACATGAAAAGACTTAGATATAAACTAACTGATAGATAGATAGATAGATAGATAGATAGATAGATAGATAGATAGATAGATAGATAGATATGAGTAGGCTGAGATAGATTGGAAGATAGCTAGATGGGAACAGATTTCGATAGATAGATAGATAGATAAAGACAGAGATAGATATATAAAAAAGATAAATATGAACATAGAGAGGTAGATAAATAAAGAATAGTTTTAATTATTTCGATCATTATCAACAGAATCGGATGAAATTGATACGTTGGTATATTTTGTGTTATTTACAAAGATATGAAGAGACCGAGACATGAAAAGACTTAGATATAAACTAACTTATAGATAGATAGATAGATAGATAGATAGATAGATAGATATGAGTAGGCTGAGATAGATTGCTAGCTAGCTAGATGGGAACAGACTTCGATAGATAGATAGATAGATAGATAGATAGATAGATAGATAGATAGATAGATAGATAGATAGATATGAACATAGATAGATAGATAGTTTGAATTATTTCGATCATTATCAACAGAATCGGATGAAAATGATACGTTGGTATATTTTGTGTTATTTACAAAGATATGAAGAGATCGCGATATGAAAAGACTTAGATATAAACTAACTTAGATAGATAGATAGATAGATAGATAGATAGATAGATAGATATGAGTAGGCTGAGATAGATTGGAAGATAGCTAGATGGGAACAGACTTCGATAGATAGATAGATAGATAGATAGATAGATAGATAGATAGATAGATAGATAAAGACAGAGATAGATATATAAAAAAGATAAATATGAACATAGAGGTAGATAAATAAAGAATAGTTTTAATTATTTCGATCATTATCAACAGAATCGGATGAAATTGATACGTTGGTATAGTTTGTGTTATTTACAAAGATAAGAAGAGACCGAGACATGAAAAGACTTAGATATAAACAACTGATAGATAGATAGATAGATAGATAGATAGATAGATAGATATGAACATAGATAAACAGATATGAACATAGATAGATAGATAGATAGATAGATAGATAGATAGATAGATAGATAGATCTAGACTGAATATTACATAAAGATATTTCGCCAATGTATTGATTAGTTTCTTGATCAATCCACCTCAAGGTTACTGCTTGTAATTCTTGAAAACATAAATGTTTCATTCTATTACCACGGACCTACTACAGCATGTCTGGCACAAGGTCACAATTCCAAATTTTCAATCTTTGTGCCTGCTCGTTTTGAAGATGAAACTAATTCATTACCTTTTTTAGGAGTTGAAACCTCATATATTCAAAGTAAACAAAAAACAAAAAACATTTACAGTTTATTCGGAGGCATCCGTAACTCTATTAGTTAGGATAAGGACGTATAGATGTGTGTATTTTGTTGGTGTCAGTCCTTCGTATGCGCCATACCTATGTATCTTTATGTACAGATATAAGCTATGTTCCTGCTTTGCCCAACACAGCATCGATTTCTCGCGACCTGGCTCGATGCCACAGAATGCCCGTCGGCATCCATTGTTCGCTCGCTCTTATCCTAACTTCCAAACCAGGAGCAGAGCGAGCTTATCGAAAACTTTGTCGCCATCTTTCGAACGGATACAACTTGCACACAACTAGAACGGATCACGTGATTGCTGGGTAGAATTTGTTTTGTTGTTATTTGGCTACAGGGAACGGGGGTGGATTTCTTTCTTTCTTAATTTTTTTTTTTTTTTCGTGCAATATATTTTCTTCCCTATATTAATATCTTCTGGAAATTTAGTGTACATTTTTTTTTAAATAAAGAAACTTTGCTGGCGTCATTTAAAATCATATAAGTTGATATTAGCCAAGTCACTGCCATATTCTGCCAAAATTGATTGAATGCCTGACAAATGACAATCTCGTTTTTTCTTTCAATAAGTTTTTTATGGCGAATTTATGAGCAATCCATTTACATTATACGCATAATGGGTATACTTTAAGAGAGAAGTTTCCATTAATTCCTGACCACTGACAATCCTTTTCTTCAGGATTTTCAATGCATTTCTATAGTAAAATCATTAGCAATGCATTTTCATTATGCATATAATAGTCCTATTTTATCAGTAATGCTTGCATTCATTCCTGACCACTGACAATCCCTTTCTTCATGATTTTCAATGCATTCCTATAATAAAATCATTGGCAATGCATTTTCATTATACACACAATAGCCCTATTATAACAGTAATGCTTGCATTTATTTCTGACCACAGACAATCCCTTTCATCCTGATTTTCAATGCATTCCTCTAGTAAATTCATTAGTAATGCATTTCCATTATACTTATTAATATAATAGCCACAGTTTATCAGTAATGCTTGCATTAATTCCTGACCACTGACAATCCCTTTCTTCCTCATTTTCAATGCATTCCTATAGTAAAATCATTAGCAATGCATTTCCATTATACATATAATAGCCCTATTCTATCAGTAATGTTTGTCTTAACTCCTGACCACGGACAATCCCTTTCTTCCTGATTTTCAATGAATTCCTATTGTAAAATCATTAGCAATGCATTTCCATTATACATATAATATCCCTATTCTATCAGTAATGTTTTTCTTAATTCCTGACCACTGACAATCCCTTTCTACCTCATTTTCAATGCATTCGTATTGCAAAATTATTAGCAATGCATTTCCATTATACATATAATTGCCCTATTCTATCAGTAATGTTTGCATTCATTCCTGACCACTGACGATCCCTTTCTTCCTGATTTTCAATGCATTCCTATAGTAAAATCATTAGCAATCGATTTCCATTATACATATAATAGCCTAATTCTATCAGTAATGCCTGCATTCTTTCCTGACCACTGACAATCCCTTTTTTCATGATTTGCTATAGTTGTATAGTAAAATCATGATCAATATATGTTTCATTCCATGTATTATAACTATATTATATCAATAAGCAATGTAACTTTTCCTCACACCTGACAATTAGTTTTTTTTTATTTTTGACACTTATCTAAACACTATTATAATATCTGTATTTGCCAATAATGTCTATATTGACTGTACCAAGTCATTTTTATGCGAAAATACACGCATCGACTCAATCGTAAAATAGAAACCATCTTCCAATTCACCTTCCCTGAATACCTACATGGATATACACTTAGTATCTAATCTCGATTAGTCAATAACAAAGATATACACTAGCAAACTCCAGTATACGAATAAGATTCAATGACTTTATTTGCATAATGGCACTGACTTCTCGGCAAACAGGAAGTAACTATCAGATTTCACGCCCTAGTGCATGCCGGTATTGACGAAATGCATTATGTGTAACGATGTCGGAAGTGACACGGCCATGATTCGCGGAGTGGATTTGTCAAGGGTAGGCGAATTTCCTCTACACTCGGGAAATTTACTGTGGCTGAAACCATTACAATAGGCACGACTCCTGTCGACGAACTTTGAAACCTGTGAAAGGTTTTAGAAAGAAGAAAGCCAAAAAAAAAAAAAAAAAAATGGAAAAAAATTCTGTACGCAAATTCCTGAAGAAACCTACCTCTAGTTGCTGTATGTACATATATGCACCACAGCTGAAATATATTTGAGTTAGAGGATATATTGTTTTCATCAAATTGTAGGGTTAGACTGCTACAATGTATTCATTCGACTAATATCGATTTGGACGTTTATCTATCTATCTATCTATCTATCTATCTATCTATCTATACATATATATATATATATATATATATATATATATATATATATATATATATGACTATTTCGAGTATATTATCTTCGAGATTCTAGGAAAAAGTGGGTTACTAAGATTGTAAGCGTGTTTTAATACGATCAGGTTATATGACTAAATTGTATATTGATTTCGTTGTATTCCACTACTTTCTTTGTTGCAATCTATCTCGTTCTGTTCATATCGATCTGTCTCTCTTTCTCTAAGTCTGTTTATATATCTCAGGTCGGTTCATATCTATCTATCTATCTATCTATCTATCTATCTATCTATCTATCTATCTATGTTGCTATCTATCTATCTATCCCAGTATGTCTTTTCCCTGTAGTCTCTCTCTCTGTATATATATATATATATATATATATATATATATATATATATATATATATATATAAATATGTAATGAAAAACAAATCACTTTAAGGTACCATTACGATAATTTATTTCACCTAAATCCTTTTTTAAGGATTCAGGATCATCAGGTAAAACTTCCAACAAAGAATTGAGAGGAAAAATGGGATTGGAAATTGGTAGGTAGTGTAATTTTTGTAATTTAATAGAGGGGGTTGAGAGTAGTAGCTAAACAGACAATATAAAGTATAGGGAGGGGTAAATTTTATATCTCTCTTAAGTATGTTTTATATTGGAGTAGGAGGAGTGACAGAACCTTGACCTCTTTAGATGGTTAATAAAACGGAAATGAATTGTAGAAAATGTATACAAGTGAGTCTTATGGTAAAGAGAGAGATAGGGGGAGGGGGAAAGAGAGATGGAGTTGTTATAATTTTGTTTTAACAAAATTATGTAAAAGATAGCTTACAATGTTTGATAGAAAATTCGATGTCTGAAAAAAAATTTTGTTATTAACTTAAATCTTTAATTTTTTAAGTAAATAGTTTCAGGACTAAATATAACTATTATTGTAATAAACATATTTATCTAGGACATAAAGAAATATTTAAAATTTTAATAGTTTAGCTCTGTCCTAACATTGAGCTCTCAGGATTTCATCCTCTTTGGATTTACCAATTCGGTTTACCAAGTTCCTTATAACTTATATATATATATATATATATATATATATATATATATATATATATATATATATGTGAGTGTGTGAGTGTGTGCATGTATGCATACATACCTTATAAAATACCCAACACTAATCTTTTGTATATACAACTTAAATCTAATCATCCTCCATCTATAATTAAGCATATACTCTTATCTATCGAAAAAAGATTAAGTATTAGGTTGGTGCAAAAATAATGACGTTTTTTGACGTATTTTTTAACGTCAAAAAACGACATTATTACGTCATTATTTTTGCACCAACCTAACACAAATTCAGCAAATGAGAAGATTTTCTATGAACATATTAATTTCTATAATAAAGATCTAAAAGATAGTGGCTACTAAAGCCCGAAACTAATTAACATAAAAAATGAAAATGGAAAGCATAGGAAAAACAGAAGCAGAATATTAATTTAGTATGCACCCCCATGCAACCAAATGGTAAAGAATAAATTAGGACAAACTTCTTTGCATTAATCGTTAAACATTTTCCTAAAAATAGAAACTCAGAACTATTTTCAATAAAAATACACTAAAATTAAGTTACAGCTGTACTGAAAACTTAGAGAAAATTATTAAGAAACAGAATGCTAATATCTTGAATAAACAATGATATAAAGACCAAATAAATTTAGACAGTACAAAATAAAAAAAATATGATGATAAATAAAGTTATTTAACTGCAGAAATCCTCATAACAGTCCTCTACAAAATAAATGTCGCAAGGAATCATTAGTATACCAATGCAATATCTCATCTATTGAGGATCCCAACAATTAAATATATATATAGGTTGCACAAGCCATGAGTTCAAGAAAAGATTCAATCAACATCAAAGTTCATTTAGGATAAATAAATACCGAAATCAGACGTCCCTATCGAAATATTTCTGACACTTAAAAGAAACCAATAAAACACCTATAGTAAAATGTAAATTAATAAGAAAAGCTAGAATATGTTGGTCATTAAATGAGCCATGTCCTTTGTGCATACATGAAAAACTATATATTACTAGGTGTATAAAAATAAATATTTACTGAATCGGAGACATGAAATAGCTATTCTTTGCAGACATTGTCAAAAATTTTCATTAAATAATATTTTTAGAAATGCGTAGCTGGTAATATACATACTTATATTTGATATGTAATAATAATTTAAAAAAAATAAATTATTACATTTATTTGTTTTAAAAAGAATATAATCTATTAGTAATTAAAAGTAAAAATAATAAAATAATATTTTTAAATTGTAGTTCAATACAACGTATTCTATTTCAACCCCCCCCCTTTTAGAAAGAATCCGTATGTATACAAGAAAGAATTTAACGAATAAAATGCCGAAAATTTTTTATAAAAACAAACAAAAACAAAAAAAAAACAGACCGCCCCTGTGTAAATGATTGGATTTATCTGTATCCTTGGAAACAAAAATTATGAATGTATGTGCTTTTAAAACTCTGTAAATTTCAAAATAAGTTATTCCAAAATTCGTTTGAAGCTGAAGCTTTTGATTTAATTATATGACTGAATTTGAAGATTTTAGCTCCTGTTTTTGAAACATGGTAATTCCTGTCTCGCGATGAAACCATATTTTAAATCAGTTAATATATATATATATATATATATATATATATATATATATATATATATATATATATATATATATATAAGAATGTAATTAATTTTTATTTCCTATTACTATAAAAGACCTGTCCCTGTTTTGCCATCCATCTTATTAGAATTCCCTCTTCGTCACTTTTTTCCCTATGTTCTGAGCGTGTCGAACTCTCCCAGCTGTCTTTCTTCATTATATATCGTATTATTTTCAATTATTTTCTGATTCTCTGCCTTTTTCTTTTCATTTCACTACAAACTTTTTCGTTGCTCACATGTTTCGCCCATGTTATTCTCAGCATCCTTCCTTAGATCAGCATCCCTCAAGTCTCACCTCTCCTCCTCATCAATGTGGACATTGTTTGGCGTTGGTCGTCTTATCGAAGGATCGATATTATATAGCATTTGGGTAATCTTTGTTTCCTACGAAGATTCCTTCTGTGTTAATTTCTTTTTTTTTCTTTTTATGTGCCGTGGCTTTTCAGGACGTAGGTGATCATGGCTCTCCTCTCTATCCCATGCAGTTCTCAACAAGTTCTCTCCCTCTGTCAGTTTCACCAGATCACGTTCTATCATCCACTTGCTTAAGCTTTCTATGTATGTGTTGTTTTCACTTGTCTATTTTTCCCTCTGTCCGCCTTGTGAGTATCAGATTATCCAGGTCCTCCTTCCTCATTACATGACCCAGAAACTCCAGCTGCCTCTTCCTGATGTTAAGTATAAGCCTCCTCTTTGTTTACATCGTTTCTAAGACCTCATCGTTACTCACACGCTCGGTTGATTATATCTTCAGCATACTTCTGTAGAACCATGTCTCTGTCGCCTCGAGTCTATTATTCATTTTATGAGGAGACCATCGAACATTCGCTGCCGTAAAGAAGGACAGATGTCACGTAACAAGTCAGTATTTTTTTCTTTATTCCTGAAGAAATCCTCCTGTCTCGCAATATTTCTCCCAGCTTCTGGAATGCGTCCTTTGCCATCGTAATACGCCTACGGATCTCGGTGTCGCTCTTACCGTCCTCTGTTAAAACGCTTCCCAGATATTTAAACTTCCGCACCTGCTTGATTTTAGTGTCCCCGACCTGCAAATCGCATTTCGGGTTTATCCTTTTACTGATGATCATGCGTTCTGTCTTCTTGTAAGTTTATGCGTAGTCCTTTTTTTCTCACTCTTTTTCTCTATCATATGTAGGAGATTTTGTATTTTCTTTCCCCTATTTGCTATCAGTACTGTGTCATCTGCATATATTATGTTCTTAAGATTGTGGCCGCCAATGCTGAATCCCGGTAAGATTTCCAATTCTCTCAGAATTGCTTCTCTGTATAGGTTGAATAGTTTCTTTCTTACCAAAGAGATCACCCCGTCCCGCAATACTCTGTCCCAATATGTCTACGGATCTCAATGTTGAACTAGCCGTCCTCTGTCAAAAAAAATTCCCAGATACTTAAACTTCCGTACCGGCTTGATTTTATTTTCCTCGACATGCAAATCGGATTTCGGGCTCATCCTCTTCCTGACAACCATACACTCCGTTTTCTTGTAGTTTATGCTTAGTCCCTTCTTCTCACTCTCCTTCGCTACCATCGGTAGAAGGTTTTGCAATTTCATTTCCGTGTCTGCTATCAGTACTGTCTCATCTGCGTATCTTATGTTAAGATTTAGCCGCCATTGCTGAATACCGGTAGGTTTTCCAATTTTCTCAGAATTCCCTTGCTGTATAGTTTGAACATGTCCGATGATAAGAGACATCCTTGCCTTACGCCCCTTTGTGTTTTTGTATATTAGCTGAACTCCTTCTCTGTGCGCATGTGTGTTAATATATATCAAGTCCGGATTTCTAGACACAATAACAATCTGAGAATGTATTACCTCGAGAATAACTCTTATAACAAGATAGGGAATTACATCAGTCATTTCTTTTAATATATATGGATTTGATTTATCTTTTTTAATTGTTCTGTCGTGAGGCTCTTTCTCCTGGTATCATTGTCTGATTTCTGCCAAATGTTCTTCAAGTCCAGCAATTCTACTTCACCAGTTCTATAAAAACTGGCATATTTTAAAAGGACAAGTTTATTGGTCGATCGATTCGTTTTTTATGGCTTATCAACCCTTTGCATGTCACTTAAAGAAAATATTTTTAGACTTTAAGAATTGCTTTTGGATAAAATATTGGTTTTAAGGATACAAGTCTTACTAATTAACCCATATCTAGGGGAGGAAAGTGTAGTCATATCTTTCTCAAAGGTATTTGAAAGTTAGTGAATATAACGAAGCCAACAGAATTGGAATTCGGATCTCGAATTATTAATTCCAAGTCCTTGTCCATTACACCAGTACAACCAAGCATACAGCATATGGTATCCTCAAACGGACAACCAATTAGGGACGGACCAGGCTCGATATTGCTTAACTTAGGTCATCGTACTGGAAATCAGCTCTCCAATTCAAAATTCCGAGTCATTATCCATTACACCACGCATACAAGCTTACAGCACCTGGCATTGCCAAGCGGTCACCCATCTAGGTAGTGAGCAAGCTTGACGTTGCTTAACTTCGGTCATCGTACTGGAAGTCTGCTTCCCAATTAACAATTCAGAATCATTGTCTATTATACCACCAGCAAATCCAAACTTACAGGATCTGGTATTCCCAGCACCAAGTATTCCCAAGCCGTCACCCATTTACGGACTGACCAGGCTCGTCGTTGCTTAACTTCGGTGATCGTACAAGAAATCGGCTAACCTTTATCCATTACATCACCAACACATCCAAGCTTACAGAACCTGGTATTCTAAAGCGGTCACCCATCAAGTTTGTGACTAGGCTCGTCATTGTTTAACTTCGGTGATCCTACGGGAAATCGGCTCACCAATGACTAATTTCGAGCCTTTATCAATTACACTACCAGCACGGCCAAGCTTACAGCACCTCGTATTCCCAAACGGTCACCCATCTAGGTACTGAACACGCTCGACGTTGCTTAACTTCGGTGATCGTACGGTAAATCGACTCTCCGATTAACAATTCCGGGCGATTATCCATAACACCAACAGCACATCCAAGCTTACAGCACCTGATATTCCCAAGCGGTGACAAAGGGGCGTAAGGCAAGGATGTCTCGCTACTGACCAGGCTCAACGTTGCTTAACTACCGTGATCGTAAAGGAAATCGGTTCTCAAATTCATAATTCTGAGCCCTTATCCATTACATCACCAGCACAGCCAGGGTTACAGCGCCTGGTATTCCCAAGCAGTCACCCATCTTGGGTCTGACCAGGCTCGACGTTGCTTAATTTCGGTGAACTTACGGGAAATTGACACTCCAATTAATAATTCCGAGTTGTTTTCCATTACACCACCCGCACATCCAAGCTTAAAGCGACTGTTATTTCCAAGAAAGGGAGTTTCACAAGCGAGAAGGGGGAGAAAAGAAACTGTTAGCTTAGAACTTACTGCCTAGTATTTCCAAGTGGTCACCCATCTGGATACTGACCAGGCTCGACGTTGTTTAACTTCGGTCTTCGGACGGGAAATCGGCTCAACAATTAAGAATTCCGAGTCATTTTACATTACACCTCAGCACATCCAAGCTTACAGCAGCTGTTATTCCCAAGCGGTCACCCATTTATATACTGACCAGGCTCGACGTTGTTTAACTTCGGCGATCGTCCAGGAAATCGGCTCTTCAATTAATAATTCCAAGTTATTATCCATTACACCAACCGGACATCCAAGCTTACAGGACGTGGTGCATCCAATACTCGACCTTCCTTCACCTCGGTGATCGAACGGGTACAGAGGTCCCAGTATAATATGGTCATACGAAGGGAACCACATGAACTCAATCAAAGTCAAAGGGATAGACGTTTGGAAGTGTGTTCAATACTGAATCTGCAAAATTTGAATCATCCATTTCTTGATCGAATATTCATTTGCGTTGAGAAATGAATATGGCAATCGTAAGCGATCGACTCAATGGCTGGACTATAACGATGTATCAAAACACTTTCTAAAATTGATATTGCAACAACTTCCGACCTCAAGTGGAATTCATATATACGATCCGTCGATAAAGTTGCAGATAAGATGATCGGCTCCTTGTACCGATCTAGTAAGTACCTGATTCCTCAATTTATCTTCTATCTTTATAAGAGCCAGATCAGTGAGGACACGAGTCTTGAAGATCAAGGTGGCAGAAGACGTCTTTTCTGCAATTTACAGTCAGTATCTGCAAACATTAGTCAAACAAAATCCATCTCAAATATAAATATCTCAGATAAATGTGGGTCTATATTTCAACAATATCAGCCTGTTTCAAGGAAATTCGCAAGGTGAAGAATAAATAGGTTCCATATTCATTCGGTGAAAGTCAAAGAGTTCGACGTTTTGAAGTGTGTTCGATGCTGCATCTGCGAAATTCAAATGGCCCATTTCTTGATTGAATAGTACTTTTTGATTAAAAATGGATCCCTGATAACAATCGATGGCTTGATCATGAGAATGCGTCAAAATACATTTCAAAACTGAAAATGTACCAACTCCTGACCTCAAGTGGAATTCCTATATACGAACCATCGCTAAAAATGCGGGTAAAACGTTCGACTCTCTATACTGCTCCAGTAAGAACCTGATTCCTCATGCAATCCTTTATAAGGGCCGGATCAGGCAGAAAATGAAGTACTGTTGCCATTTCTGTAATCGGAACGTACGGTGCTGGTTTCCGAAGTTCCGCAGTAGGGATAGCAGTCTTGAAAATGACAGTGATAGCGGATGCCCATCTGCAATTGGCAATCAGCGTCTGAAAGTACTAGTCGGAAAAAGATCCACGTCAATGTGTCAGAGAAATGTCTCTGACAACGGGGTGGGAGCTGTATTTCAATAATGTCGGGCCATCTCAAGGAAATTTTCAAGGAAAATGGGTTCCACACGAGAGGTTTTTTTTTTTTTTGGTTTTACAGTGCATTGCTGCATCTGTGAAATTTAAATGACTTATAATGAGAAACGGATGCCTTGGCAGTCATGAATAATCAGCTGAATGGTTTAATCATGACGAAGGAATCAAACATTTTCCAAAACAGAAATTGAACTACTAAAGATTACAGTGACTGTCGGCTGATACCCTATTGAGCTATCCATTAAAGTTTCTGAAATACGTAACGCTCTACGTTTTGTGTATCTTGGACTATATATTAGCTGAAAAATTGTGCGAATAGATTTTTGATCATTATTATACTTTCGTCTTTTCATAATTAATGAATAGTCCTTTCTTCACGCTTTCCTTTGCTACCTTCATGGAATATTTTCTTCTTTTTCTATTCTTTTGAGTTGGCCATCCACAAAATGCTATAAATATAATTAATAATGTTTAATTAAAAACAGTGCACTTCCTTAAAGAGATTGTATTCATAAAATAAGATATATATATATATAAGAAATTAAGTAATTCATCAAGTCTAGAAGAAACCTCAACAGAATGTGTTTCTTCCTATATTTGGAATTCATCAGCAGAGCGCATCCACTACCGAGAATTGAAACCCGAACAGGTACATTGACAGGCAAACGTCATACCAACTGTACAATCGGGCCTCGGGGACAAAGAGGTTGCGAACTAGACTCGATATTGGACCGCTCGTTCACATATTCCGTGGTAGAACGCATCCAAGTTCCTTTACCCATAGGACTGTTTCTCCGAGAGTTACGGCTACCATCACCATGCCGCTCCATCCAGAGCATTAGAAGGTGGTTCAAGTAATTAATCGAGTCTAGAAGAAACCTCACCAGAATGATATATATATATATATATATATATATATATATATTAGGTCCGTGCAAAAATAATGACGTAATAATGTCGTTTTTGACCTTAAAAAATACGTCAAAAAACGACATTATTACGTCATTATTTTTGCACCAACCTAATATATATATATATATATATATATATATATATATATATATATATATATATACATTTGTCAGCCGGTATGAATATTCAAGAAATGTTATTAAATGAAAAAAATCCGTCTTATATTTGAGTCGAAATATCTGGGAAATAAATCTAAAAAACACGTCCAGACAGTCGAAAGGAAATTAAAATCAAATGTCGATTTCAGAATGGGAAGCTGATTAAATGCTTGCCTCAAAATTTCTTTCAATTTTGACAAGATGTGACACTTCAAGGACGAAGACTGATCGGCCATGTTTAGTCACGTGCTATGTGCTCGTTGTGCAAAGACCAACAATTACAATGCGCAACGTTAATCATTATTTATTACGGCGGCCCATTTGGGTAATAAGGTTTATCAATAAGGAAGCGTCCAGTCTTAGGTTAATTATGTCGATAGGCCAATTAGGGGACAAATCTTCCAAATTGACGCATAATAAAATTTCAACCACTTCGCAAACCTTCGATATAACCCAACAATAAAATATGATACAATTAGAAGGCAAAGACAAATCAATCAGCAATATCTATCTATCTATCTATCTATCTATCTATCTATCTATCTATCTATCTATCCAAATCTCTTCATTCTATCTATCTATCTATCTATCTATCTATCTATCTAAGGACGTTCATTTTAATTGATTTTATTCTGTTCATATATGTATGTATTTATCAATCACTGTATATCTACTGATCTGTCCATGTTTCTTCATATCTGTCTTATTATCTCAGTCTCTTCATGTCTGTCTATCCTAAGGCATGCAGTTCATATCTATCTATCTATCTATCTATCTATCTATCTATCTATCTATCTATCTGCGTTGATCTTATGTTCATATATATGTATTTATCAATTACTGTATATCTATTGATCTATCTATCCCAGTCTCTTCATATCTATCTCCCTATCTAGCTACCTACCTAGCTAGCTGTCTGACACATTCTTTTCAAATACTCGGGCATAAATAAGTAATAACTAATGATAAATGGAAAATAAGAATAATGATAAAAGTACAATAATAATAATAATAATAATAATAATAATAATAATAATAATAGAAGTAAAAATATTACTAATAATAGAAGAAAATAATAATAGTCATAACAATAAAAGTAAACAATATTTATACTGATAATAATAATAAATTAGATAATAATAATAAATATATTAGTAATAATGAAATCAATAAATTATACAATAACAATATAGATAAAAATACAAGGTAGACAATAATAATAAACGTAGGCATAATAAATAATAATAATGACAGTTATAATAAAAATAAATAAGTAAATAATAATAATAATAATAATAATAATAATAATAATCTGTCAAATTACAAAGAGCTTGAAATATTAGGTTGGTGCAAAAATAATGACGTAATAATGTCGTTTTTTGACGTATTTTTGAACGTCAAAAAACGAAATTATTACGTAATTATTTTTGCACCAACCTAAGAGAAATCGCAAAAATGTGGCATATGGGAAATCAACAATCCCTGTTGTATTTGGAGCCCTAGGACTGGTTGGAAAAGATTGCAGTAGACTAATTGAAGGGATTCCTGGAAGTCCATGCAACAAAGAGATACAAAAAATTGTCCTCGCAAGCAGAAGGGCTTTATCTATGTATTTTTTTTTTTTTTTTGTCAGTGGAAAGTGTCATGATGCCATTTCTAACCTTAGGTCTCTGGGCGGGACCCGGAAAGAAATGTGTAAACGCCAGAAATCAAAGAAAATAATAATAATAATAATAATAATAATAATAATAATAATAATAATAATGAAAGTAGTAGTATTATTAATACGTTAAAAATAGATGACGCAAGAGAGGAGAAATTATCATAGAACGAATAGTTGTAATCTAGGTGAAGAGAAAAGAAAAATAGAAAAAAACAAAAGAAAAAAAGAATAAAATAAGGAAAAACTTAAAGGAGAAAGAAAAGAAATAAACAAACCTAAAGAAAGAACGAAAAGAAACAAACCCACGAAAGGAAGGAAAGAAGTTAGGAAAGAAGTAAGGAAAAGAGAGAGAAAGTCATTTCAAAGGTAAAATTAATCTGCTAACACAAGAGTAATGCTGGGAAGATTCCTTTTAAAACGCGTTTCTCATTGATTCAATCATCATAAATTATAAAAATCTTTTTAACTGAACTCCTCATGCTTCAAGGAAAACCGCAAAGACTGAAGGAAAGAGAGGAAAAGGGTGTTCAATAAACAAGGATTTGATTGCGCGCCATAAGGACAGCGCCAATGACACAACTAAAAAAAAAGTAAAAAAATATGGCGGAACAAGATTTTGAAGAAACTTATCAAAACGATTCAGTAAGAAAAAATGATCTTAAATCTTCATGGATTTGCCCCCAAATTTATTAAGATAGTAAGTACGTGGCCGTTGTTTGTATGTCCTATTATGGAGTAATATGGAATTCGTGCCGGAAAGAGGTGCTTACGGTTGTTATAGGCAACTGAAGGCATCTCGGATATTTGACTAGACTGAGCAAATATTGGAATATTGCAGTTATCAGTTTTGAAAAATACTTTCTATATTCTGTTTCCTATTGGTGATTCAATGTAATTTATTAATAAATGTTTCGGTTTTTTTTACATTGGCACAGTTGCTATCTTGTAACATTTAGGAGTATCTCTATCCAGTTACACTGCAAGATTTCACATTAGCCTGCAAGATTTCACAGTTCTAGCATTACTCCTTCATAATCAGCCTATGGACTTTTCAGTCTACCCTCGAACCTGGGAAGAAACAATGCAGTTATTAATAAGAGTTGAAATTAATACCCGCAAGATTTTACAGCTCTAGCATCACTCCTTCATAGTCAGCCTATGACCTTGTCAGCGCTCCATCGTACCTGGGAAGAAACAATGCAGTTATTAATAAGAAGAGTTGAAATTAATGCCAGCAAGATTTCACAACTCTAGCATCACTCCTTCATAATCAGCCTATGACCTTGTCAGCGCTCCATCGTACCTGGGAAGAAACAATGCAGTTATTAATAAGAAGAGTTGAAATTAATGCCTTTAAGATTTCACAGCTCTAGCATCACTCCTTCATAATCAGCCTACGAAATTTTCAGCCCACCCTCGTAGTATCCTAGACGTTTTTGTAGATCCTTCTTTGTGTTTCTTCAAGAATCTTCAAGAATGTCTAGAATGTGTGTTTTACAACAGCTTATTATATGAATCTAGATCGATATTCTTTGGAACAAATCTGTGGAAGGTAATGAATCCAATTTGTGTAACACTGGACCGATGAAAAACCTTTGAATGTGAGTAGAACAGGTAGAGTTCGAATGCATGTAAAGACCATACATTTTAATGATTAGAGCTTGGGAAATTTGAAGACGTATTGCTGTTTGACTACTAATGATGCCTTCTACATCCCAAATGAGAAAAAAGAGATATACAGGATGTCCATAAATTCTCTTTACAATTTAAATATATATTATCAAGGTAGCTGTTGTGGCACCACGACTAGATGACCTTCAACCAACCATCATTTTCCACTGAGATGGTGAAACATCATATTGGGGACTGCATAAACCAAACATTTTCGTCCCGGTGTATTCGAAGGGATGGACCAATTCTCTGGCCACCAGATATCACTCACCTGGAATTCTTTCTATTGGGTTTAAAGATATGCATCGAACAAAAAATCTAAAACAAAAGATCACAGATACCCCTGCCGCCATTGATGAGCCTATGCTACAGCGAACATGGCAAGAAATTGAGAAGCGGCTCGAGGCTGTGATTGAAGCCAATGGCGATTTTTCTTGAATAAATTTGCTCTTTAGTATTTCAGGATATTTCTTGAGTAATTTTAGTAAATATTTTAGTAAATATGAGATGTCAGTGCTATTTTCATTTTTGCGTTATTTCGACGACAATTTAACCATCGCACTCTCTAGATCTAGGTCTCTATAGATATGGATATACGGGGTGTTCATAATGTCTCTGTACAATTTAAAACATATATTACAAGGGCAATTGATGTGGCACCATAACTAGATGATCTTAGGGACTGTATACTGGTGGGTTCCTAAATCCAACATTTTTACCCCGGAGGATCGGAAGGGATGGCCCAATTCTCTGGCCACCAGATATCACGCCTCTGGACCTCTTTCTATGGGGTTATTTGAAAGATATTATATATCGAACAAAGATACGGGACATCACTGATCTAAAACAAAAGATCACTGATACCATTGCAACCATTGATGAGCCTATGCTACAGCAAACATGGCAAGAAATCGAGTACCGTCTTTATGTACTTCTTGCAACTAATGGTGACCATATAAAGATGCATTAAATTAGCTAAAAAAAGCTTCAATTTCTACTCCTCGTTTTGAAACATTCCCCGTATTTGTCTGTTTATTTGTTTTTGTAATATATATATATATATATATATATATATATATATATATATATATATATATATATATATATATATATATGTATATATATATATGGGTGCCTTTAACTACTTCCATGGTACATAATAGGTCGTATGTATTTAAGTGGATAAGCATTGATTTTGTTTGTCTGGATTTTGTTTAAAGCCAATGGTGATTTTTCTTGGATAAATTTACTTATTAGTATTTCAAGATGTTTTTGAGTAATTTTGGTAAATATATTTGCTAAAATGACATATCAGCTTTATTTTTTTACGTAATTTAGACGACATTTTATCCATCGCAACATGGATTTATTTATTAAAGTCTATTAATATCTACGTCTGGTCATATGCATGTGTTGGCCGAGTGGTTTGCGCTTTCGCTTCCCGAACATGAAACCCAAAAAAACTCATTGTAACGAAAGATGAATTTAAGGTAAGGATTACGACAGCATTCACCAACATAAAGAAGAAAATACAGGAGATTACGAAGTCGTCCTGAGGCCGTAGTTGAAGCTAATGGCGATTTTTCTTCAACAAATTTATTTACATTATTCGGACTATTGTCCTTATCTTTGTCGCCATATTTATTACAACGTTTCGGCCCTTCAGTATCTGTCTATATTTCTGATATGTGGTATTATGTACACTATTTACATTATTCGGACTATTGTCCTCATCTTTGTCGCCATATTTATTACAACGTTTCGGCCCTTCAGTATCTGTCTATATTTCTGAGATGTGGTATTATGTACACTATTTACATTATTCGGACTATTGTCCTCATCTTTGTCGCCATATTTATTACAACGTTTCGACCGTTCAGTATCTGTCTATATTTCTGAGATGTGGTATTATGTACACTATTTACATTATTCGGACTATTGTCCTCATCTTTGTCGCCATATTTATTACAACGTTTCGACCGTTCAGTATCTGTCTATATTTCTGATATGTGGTATTATGTACACTATTTACATTATTTGTGATATTGTCCTTATCTTTGTCGCCATATTTATTACAACGTTTCGGCCCTTCAGTATCTGTCTATATTTCTGATATGTGGTATTATGTACACTATTTACATTATTCGGACTATTGTCCTCATGTTTGTCGCCATATTTATTACAACATTTCTGCCGTTGTACGCTCCGTCCTTCTTCACATGGTTGGAATGTCGAACATAATGTACATAATACCTCATCTCAGAAATATAGACAAATAATAAATTTACTCTTTAGTATTTCAAGATATTTCTCGAGTAATTTTAGTAAATATTTTAGTAAATATGAAATGTCAGTGTTATTTTCATTTTTGCGTTATTTAGACGACAATTTAACCATCGCACCCTATATACCTATATCTTTATCCATATAGATGTACGGGGTGTCCATAATGTCTTTTTACAATCTAAAACATATATTACATGGACAATTTATGTGGCACCATAACTAGATGACCTTCAACCAAACATTTTTCATCGCGATGGTGCATCACCTCATTGGGGACTGCATATTCATTGTTTCTTAAATCAAACATTTTCACCCCGGATGATCGGAAGTGATGGCCCAATTCTCTGGCCACCAGATATCACTCCCCTGGACTTCTTTCTCTGGGGTTATGTTAAAGATATTGTATATCGAACAAAGATGCGGAACATCACTGATCTAAAACAAAAGATCATTGATACCATTGCAACCATTGATGAGCCAATGCTACAGCAAACATGGCAAGAATTCCAGTATCGTCTTAATGTGCTTCGTGCAACTAATGGTGTCAATATACAGGTGGATTGAATTAATAAAAATCTTCCATATTTTCTCCCCATTTTGTAACAATTTTCAGATATTTGCCTTTTCATTTTTTTTTTTGTAATCCTTTTTTTTAAATTGTAAAAAGTGTTTATGGTCACCCTGCGCATCAGTAGGATCTGAATTATGTTTACAAATAAATATATTTTATAAAAGATTTTAACAATTATTAGTATATTTAGCTACCCCCACTTCACGAGGGTTGCATGTAGCACAAGGCCGGTTTAACGTGGGTTTACCGAGCCCGTATGCTCGGCCAAAAATACTCCCTTTCGAACCCGAATTTGCTAAAATTAGTTAACAATAATTAGGTACTCAGGACAATTCCTAGACTGAACAAAAAGAATCTCCACGCTAGAAATGACACAGACAAGGTTATATGTAAAAAAGATATTGCATAGAAAGTGTCCGGTATTATCGGAAAATCTTATAAGAAAAAAAAAAAAGGAGAGATAAAAGTAAATGTTACCGATGAACGCAATAGGCTTTGGTAATATCAAAAGTATTTCGGCTTTTAAATTAACGGAAAGAATTGGAAGGTAATGAAAAAGAATATTTAAAATCAGGTCAAAAAGACACGTCATAATAAAGCAGTCTTTATAAAAAAAAGTATTGGATCTAGTGCTATATAAAGAAAACTACAAACATATATCAGATTATTACTTAATATACTTCGAAATAGTCCCCTTCTGAAGCCATGTAATTTATCCAACGTCGTTTCTATTGATAGAAGCTTTCCTGGAACTCCTATTTTGAGATAAGCAGCAAATGACTCGTTGTATTCTCTTGGATTTCCTCGACTTACTTTGTTCCTTTCAAATGGGATCTGATTTTTCTGAAGACATCGACACAGTTGGCTAAATCTGGGGAATATGGTGCTTGTCGAACCTGGTGAATGTTGTGCTTAGTCAAAAGTTACTGCACAAACCATTGTCACTGATGAAACCTCCGTTGTAAATTGCGACGATCAGGGTTTAAACACTTTGTTTCCAAGAACTTTTATAAATTGTTATAAGCTCTTATACTTATAAACTATCGTAAAGTGTTAGAAATCGTTAAACTGATATAAATTGTTATAAGCTGTTTTAGACTGTTATAAACTGTTAAACTTATATTTCCTTATAAAATTTTATAGACTGTTATAAACTACTTAACTTTTATAAGCTTTTATAAACTGTTAAACTGTTATAGACTTATAAACTGATATAGACTGTTATAACCTGTTAAAAACTATAATAATTGTATAATCTGCCATAGATTGTTATAAACTATTAAACTGTTATAGACTGCTGTAACTTGTTATAAACTGTTATAAACTGTTATATTAGGTTGGTGCAAAAATAATGACGTAATAATGTCGTTCTTTGACGTATTATTTAAAGTCCAAAAACGACATTATTACGTCATTATTTTTGCACCAACCTAATAAAATTTTATAACCTGTTAAACTGTTTTAAACTGTCATAACTTTTAAGCTTTTAAACAGTTATAACTTTTGAACTTTTATAAAGTACTAAATTGTTATAAACTTTTATAATCAGCTGAAATGAGCGCAAACATTATTGTCTATACTCAACAGAGTTTAAGATAGGGCAGTACAAACCGAGGGGGTTGGCGTTAGCTCCACGAAAAACTTTACCAATTGTACTATTTTTTTACGGGTTTTATTTGAACAAAATAAAATAAGGAAAGAAATACAAGAAAGAAAAAAAAACTATCAAAACAAAGATGTATTGGAAATTTGTCATGTTCTTGACGCTGACGATGTTGGCGACCTTTGATAACACAAGGCTAAATTCTAAAATTTTAGGACCCCCACCCTCAGCAAGATACATGTGTAAATTTCTTTTCATTTTTCATTTAAACATTTGGAAGTAAAGTCTGAGCCCTTTTCAGGGGGTTGTTGTGAAATAACTTATTACAT
>OZ010604.1:24536051-24543551 GCA_963932145.1 Acanthosepion lycidas
TATATATATATATATACCGTTTAACAACTTTTATCTCTGTTAACTTTCTTCTAGTTTTTTTTTCAACCATTTATATAAAGAAATCTTGGGAGTTTAATCATTTAAAAAGTCACGACTGCAAAAAAAAAATGGTTTGGGTTTGGTTAGTATTAATGTTATAAATGTAAATGCGTTATCAATCTTCTTAATTCCTGCAATGTTTCGTTTTCCGGATCGTAGGAGCCGTTAGGATTCTTGACTTTCTCAAAATTTTTATAATTGTAATATTGTTAGAGGGTTTTATTTTATTTTTACAATGTACAATAAAGGAAACATACAAGAAAGAAAAAAACTATCAAAACAAAATGTATTGGAAATTCGTCACGTTCTTTCTGCTGACCACTTTGATAACTTAAGGCTAAATTCTAGTTATTTATTTTTTTACTTTCCCACCCACCATTTTTTCTCTGCTACAGAACTGCATCAATCTGTACTAAATGTTTTCACTGCCCATTCTCTAGTTCCGTTACCATAGCAAAAGTTATGATGCTGTTTTGATCTACATCTTGGAAATCTATATTCATATTTAATTCTATATCACTGATACAATTTAATAGCCGTGTTCCCACACTACCGGAAGTGCACGGCAGCATTTGTAAATGCGCAAACGCATTCAGCCGTATATACAAATACATGTGATTTTATTCACTTATGGACACATCTACATGATGTGCGTGATATTCTTAAATTACAGAAATATATCCCTCAAACATGAAAAAAAATATGCAAAAAATAACGTTCTCTATTTCCCAGAGGAGTAATTTCGGAAATGACCGGGGTGGAAGACCCAGGGTAACACAAACAAAACTAGAAATGTATCAGTATGTTCATTTTCCCCTAACATTCAAAGAATATCATTCCTTTTCTGCAATATTTTATTTATTTGGGAAAGAATTTACGATTTTCGCTGTGAACGTGTTTCTTGTAACATTATCTCGAAGATGAACTCGTAAACTTTGATATAATTTTGTAGTCGAACGAGCATTCCAATCTAGAAATTTGCAAAATACTTCCATTTTTTATTAGTATCATTAAACATTATGGGATAGTGTTGAAAATTGAAGCACGGTTTCAGTTAGGGTTCAGAAAATGAACTACCGTGGCGGCCATATTGTGAATATTTGAATAAAAAGCAGCAGTATCGCTTCTGCACTTTAGTCTGGTCACAGAAGTGACCAGTCTAAACTGCGTTGTCGCTCTTATTACAGACCCCCTTACCAAATTGTGACATATAGTAATAGTAATATTAGCCGTTTCCCTCCAAGGAAACATTTGGCATTCATTAACCGAGCAGCCAGCGCGACTTTCGGTTGTAATTTATAAAATCTGTCCTTAAAACAATTTTTCAAAAAAAAAAAAAAAAAATTAGTTTACCAAATTAACTAGCTATTTGTATTTAAATTTAAGCGCGGTATTAGGCTAGTGTCAAGATCTCTTCAATTTAGAGTTGAGCTGGTTAGATAAATTCTATGCTAACAGTTTCTTTTCTCACAATTCTCGCTCGTGGAACTCCCTGCCGGGTCCATGCTATCCAGCCAACATTAATCGGAAAAAAATTTAAATACAATGTCAATCGCTATCTACTGTCCCCTTGATTATTCTTTTCACTTCTTGCTCATCATTATTGTTGCTGTTCCTAATTATTCCATGCCCAGTAACCTCTTGTGAATTAGGGGCTTTAGTGCCTTTCTCGGGGTGATACAGATCTTTAAAAAAAATGTATGAATTAAAAGGAAAATAATTAAATGAAGAAAGATTAAAAACACTGAAACAAAATGATCGTAGAATTAAAATGGAAAATAAAAGCACTAAAAAGCGAAACGAAATTGATTAAAATCTGAAAGAGACGGCCGAAATTTAACAGAAAAACTTCTCCTTCTATGTGACGTGTCCCTTCAGGACATTGGTGACAATGACTCTCAATAATTTCCTGCGTTTTGTATCTCTTAATATATTTCCGTTCTTACCATCTCTCCCAAAACGTGCTCCGACATCCATTGACTGAAGTTCGACATTGAGGCTATGCATTAATTTCCTTTGACTCACTTACCTTCAATCTGTCCTGTGAGTGTGCGCTTTTCCAAGCCTTCTTCCCTCATTATTTGATCCGGAAATTTCAACTGTCTCTTCCTTATGTTAATTATAAGTTTCATTTTGTTGCAATTGCCTCTAGAACGTCGCCATTTCTCACATGTTCGTTCCATGGTACCCTCCATGGTACCCTCACTATACGTCTGTAGAACAACATTTTAGATGCCTCAAGTCACCTCTTCATTTTTGAGCTGATTTTCCAGCAATCTTTGCCATAAAGAAGGAGTTATATGCCAATGAAATGGTCTGATAAATGTGTTAGAAGTGAAAATAGAGAGAAAGTGACACAATCAATGAAAAGCACGAACAATGTAGAAAAGTGTGTTTGTGTGTGTAAGAAAGAATGAAATGGATGAAGGAAAACAGGACATCAAGGTGGAAAAGAAAGAAATGCAAAGTGATGCAGAATGACTTGGAAAAATGACAAATATTTAGAGTGTGAAAGAAGAATTAATAAAAATATATAAAAGAAACAGAAAAAAGGGTAGAGAGGGAATTAGAGGAAGGAAATGCAAAAAGAAAGAAATAATGTTAGTAAAGAAAGAAAGAAAGAAAGAAAGAAAGAAAGGAAAAAGTAATAAAGTAAACGAAGTAGTCATAAAAGGAAAGAAAGAAAGAAACAAGTAAACAAACAAAATAACAGAGAACAGAAAGAAAGAAAGAAAGAAAGAAAGAAAGAAAGAAATTAACAAGGAATAGTAAAGAAAGAAAAAAAGAAAGAAAGAAAGAACAGGAAAGAAAAATAAAATAAAGAAAGCAAAAAGAAAGAAAGAAAGAAATTAACAAGGAACACCAAAGAAAGAAAAGAAAGAAAGAAAGAAAGAAAGAAAGAAAGAAATTAACAAAGAACAGGAGAGAGGGAAAGAAACAAAGAACAGGAGAGAAAGAAAGGAAGAAATTAACAAAGAACAGGAGAGAAAGAAAAAAATTAAAAAATAACAGTAAAGAAAGAAAGAAAGAAAGAAAGAAAGAAAGAAATTATCAAGGAACAGTAAAGAAAGAAAAAAAGAAAGAAAGAAAAGGAGAGAAAGAAAGAAAGAAAGAAGGAAAGAAAGAAAGAAATTAACAAAGAGCAGAAGAGAAAAAAAGGAATTAACAAAGAACAGGAAAGAAAGAAAGAAACAAAGAACAGGAGAGAAAGAAATTAACAAAGAACAGGAGAGAATAAAAGAAAAAAAGAAAGAAAGAAAGAAATTAAAAAGCAACAGTAAAGAAAGAAAGAAAAAAGAAAGAAAGAAATAAAGAACGGGAAAGAAAGAAAGAAATTAACAACGAACAGTAAAGAAAGCAAAAAAGAAAGAAAGAAAGAAAGAAAGAAAGAAATTAACAAAAAACAGGAGAGAAAGAAAGAAACAAAGAACAGGAGAGAAAGAAAGGAAGAAATTAACAAAGAACAGGAAAGAAAGAAAAAAAGAAAGAAAGAAAGAAAGAAAGAAAGAAAGAAATTAACATGGAACAGTAAAGAAAGAAAAAAAGAAAGAAAGAACAGGAGGGAAAGAAAGAAAAAAAGAAAGAAAGAAAGAAAGAAAGAAAGAAAGAAAGAAAGAAAGAAAAAAAGTGCAGAAGAGAAAAAAAGAAATTAACAAAGAACAGGAAAGAAAAAAAAGTAAGAAAGAAATTAACAAAGAACAGAAGAGAAAGAAAGAAACAAAGAACTGGAAAGAAAGAAAGGAAGAAATTGACAAAGAACAGGAGAGAAAGAAAGAAAAAAAGAAAGAAAGAAAGAAGTTAGAAAGGAACAGTAAAGAAAAAAAGAAAGACATAAGGAAAGAAAGAAAGAAAGAAAGAAGGAAATTAACAAAGAGTAGAAGAGAAAAAAAGAAATTAACAAAGAACAGGAGAGAAAGAAAGCAACAAATAGCAGGAGAGAAAGAAAGGAAGAAAATAAGAAAGAACAGGAAAGAAAGAAAGAAAGAAAGAAAAGAATTACCAAGGAAGAGTAAAGAAAGAAAAAAAAAGAAACAAACAAACAAACAAACAAGGAACAGTAAAGAAAGAAAAAAGTAAGAAAAAATGAACAGGAAAGAAAGAAAGAAAGAAAGAAAGAAAGAAAGAAAGAAAGAAATTAAAAAGGAACAGTAAAGAAAGAAGGAAAGAAAGAAAGAGAGAAATTAACAAGGAACAGTAAAGAAAGAAAAACGAAAGAAAGAAAGAAAGAACAGGAAAGAAAGAAAGAAAGAAAGAAAGAAAGAAAGAAAGCAATTAACAAAGAGCAGAAGAGAAAAAAAAATAAGAGAAAATTGAGAACAGAACAAAACATTTTAAAAAGAAAAATGAATGAAAACAACTGACGCCAAAAAAGAAAAAAGAAGCAGTACACTAAGAAAGAAAACGAACCACAATTTAAAAAAGAAACGAAAAAAAAACGAATGAAAACAACCGAAGTGAAAAAGAAAAAGAAACAAAATTTGAATGAAGAAAATGACAGACAAAGAAAGAAGAAAGACATTTTTTTTAAATGCGTAAACTGAATGAAAACAACCGAAGTAAAAGAAGAAAAAGAATGAAAAGAAAGAAAAAGAAAGAGATATTTTTAAAAAAATGAAAATGAATGAAAACAACAGAAGTAAAAGAAAGAAAAGGAAAAGAGACTAAAACGATACTGAAAATATTTAAAAAAAAAAAAAAAAAAATGGAAGAAGCTTCCAGAAGAAGAAAAACATGGAAGAGAAGAGAATTACATTCTTGTCACAGATTTACTAAAGAGGGTCGCCTGTCAGCGTCGATCGGCTAATTGTGTTGCCAAGGGTTCACTGTATTATTTATAGACTGCTTGGGCTTTCAGAGTTTGCCGTTTCCTCATTAAATATTGAACACGCATAATTACAAAGCATAATTGCGAATCACTTTCAAGCTTACCACAAAACGGTTATTTATTTCCCCAGCTTGTTTTTCGTCCCTGCTTTCCTGTTTCATCCCGGTACTCTGTAGATTCTGTTGACCTTTATTCATCTCTTCTCCTACCTACGTAAATTTAGCTTTTCATTTTCTCGACTTAGTCGTTTTTATGCTTTACACCGTTCATATCAATGTCGTATTCTTCATCTTTAGCAATAATTACCGTTCGCCTTTCCTTTATTTCAGATCTCTACCCTTACTCTTCCTTTACGCTATAGTTCTTTCTGTATATTGTGGGCACATCGAATAGTTAATAAGCGACACTTCTAAGCGACCCTTAGTAAATTGCTGTATAGATGTATCCTTATTCATATCTGTTTATACAGCGTGACCCCAAAAAATGGGAACTATTTAACAATCCAATAAAACCAAGAGTTATGGAAGAAACATATTTTATTCTTAGTAATTGAAACCTTAACACATGCCATTTAAGAAACAATGATTGAATTTTCATTTTTTTAAAATTACGTCCGGCAGATGGCGTCTTCCTGTACCAATGCATTCTTGAAATCTGCTGTTGTGATTCTTCATTGACTGCTGCAACATCTCAGCTGGGATAATGTGAATTTCCTCTTGAATTCTAAATGGCGAAATATTTACTTGCACAAGGTCACTGTCTCGCGGTGTTACCACTTGCTCATGTCTGACAATACGCACTTCAAAAATTCCCGTTTTTTTTGGCTCACCTTATATTTTTATCTTTACATCCTTTAATTTTTGACAACTCATTGTTATCCTTTATATAATAAATATCCTTATCTCAAGTATATTATAAATGTCCTTCATATATACATCTGTAGTGAAGGAGAGAATCACTTACCACGAAAAAGAGTCCGTGATTTATATGCGATTAGCCGAAGGATCAACGAAAAGTATATTTATTACTATATAATATACAATAATTTTGGTACATCGCCGAAAGGGGAAGAAGGGGAAGGCTGGTCTTCGCTAATTATCCTAGTCCTAGTTAATCACGACCAGGACCCATTCATCGAATACAAATTATCCAATTACCAAAAGAACGCATCCATCACCATTCAATCCTACATATACCACAATTCCTACATATTCACAAGGGGAACCTGAAAAAAAAAAACACCCCATGATATAAAAATTTAAAAATGTTTAAATCGAAAAATATATAAAAATTTCAGGAAACATGAAATGAGGAGGAGGAAATGAAACCCGTAAATTACCCAAAATTTAAAACAAAAACAAACTAAAACAAAACAGATATTAATAAGACCCATCCAACCATCAAAATTATATTTATTACTGTGTATAATATACAACAATTTTGTCACATGGCCGAAAGGAGAAGAGGGGAGAGTCTGGTCTTCGTTAACTATCCTATTTCTAGTTAATCACGATCACGACCAATTCACCCATTTATCACAAGGACTCATTCATCGCCATTCAATCCTACATATAACACAATATGGCCCGCGAGCCCTACTTTGCCGACCCCTGATCTAAAGACTCACACTTATTAAAAGAGAAAATAACTTACTTAGACGGAAGTAATGGTGCTGCTATCGACTCTCACCGAAACGTAAATCTACGCAACGAAGTTTTTCAAATACCTCTTATTCTAAAACACATGCTTCTTTCCCTAACATGCATAATTATTTTTTAATTATTTTTTAAATTAAGAGAAAACGGTAAAATTTAACATTTCCTATTATTTAAAATCTATAATAAATAAATAATTTTTTTTTAAAAGTAAAATAATATAAATAACAATTACATTATAAAAATTTTCAAAAAAAAAAACAAAACATTTACTGACTTTCGTTTAGAGAAATTAAATTACATCATTTAATATACTTAATAGCTTACTTTCACTTTCAGTCAGGCTGACATATATTTATGAGAATTCTTGCATTTAAAACTTTAGAAAAAATAGCGATATTTTTACTTCTGATTATTAATAATTGCTGCAAAATAAAATCGTTGCATTTGTCTTGGTAAAATCCGTCAGAGGACGAAGTGCGTCGGCTATGCGTTTTCATTTTGTCTTTTTTCATATTGTCTTTATACATATATAGAAGTTACATATGGATTTTTACACTCGCGCAAACTCACGCACTAAGCACACATCTATATAGAAAGAGAAGGGATTTCCATAAATTCTCTTTACGATTTAAAAAAAATATTACAAAGGCAAATGAACAGTTAAATATATGGTAATTGCTACAAAATGAGGAGTCGATATTGAAGATTTTTTTTTAATCTAAATTAATACACCTGTTTCTGGGCACAATTAGTTGCACGAAGCACATCAAGACGGTACTCGATTTATACGATCGATATTTTCCTCGGTTCTTTTTTCCTAATACTACCTAACACTCAATAACCTATTAAATCTTAGTCGCTTTATTGCCTTACTTGGGATGAAATGATTAAAAAATATTTCTATATTCCTTTTCTTATTTAAATAATTTTATAAGAAACATTTTAATACATATATAT
>OZ010604.1:24546051-24591051 GCA_963932145.1 Acanthosepion lycidas
GAATAGTTTCCCTCTTGTATCTTTATATATATATATATATATATATATATATATATATATATATATATATATATATATATATCGTCGACTCTCCCGTCGAGTTCGACGTATGAGGGTCAAGCAGATCACTTCCCAGGAAACCGACAGCCAGACAACAGCACATGAGATTTGATTATAGTGGTGAAGGTTTCGTGCAGAACCAACCACACTTTTTGAAGGGCCCAATTCAGAGATCTGGTGCACTAAGTGCTACAAGGTCCCTAAACGACCCACCGCCGGTTTTGAATTCCTTCTTCTAGACCAGTTGCCATCCAAGACTATAGAAGCCAGTCCTGTCCTGCTATTTACCCATAGCTGGAGGGAGAAGAAGAGGATTCACACCTCTCCCAACGGTATTAGCACATAAGTGAATGTAATGGATTCGATTGGAATTCGAACTCGGCTCTGCGATTCCCTAATCAATATATATATATATATATATATATATATATATATATATATATATATATATATATATATCGTCAAGGTAACGAATCTGTGGGTGTCTCTCTATATTTCTGAGATGAGGTATTATGTACAGTATTTACATTATGCGGACCATTGTCCTCATCTTTGTCGCCATATTTATCACAACTTTTCGGCCGTTGTACGCTCCGGCCTTCTTCAGGTGGCTGGAATTTCGAACTGAACCCTTTATTTCGCTCAATGGGGTAGACTGTTCTAGTTCCACGTGCCATGTTTGATGAATGTCAGTTATCAGTTATCTCCTGCTAATTTTCCCTCTGAAAGTTCTCAACTGCCTTAACCGGGTATTGAACTCACACTCTTTGGGTCTGTCACTGGATCTAACCAACGCCATGTGTCCTTGAGGACATCTGGGTATGAATTTCTGGGTATTATAAACCTAATGTTTTCAGCAACCATTTTTTTAAGTGATCATATTGCAATTTTGCTGTTATCATCGCATGCTTTTACCAGAGCTCATATTGCAACTTTGTTATCATTGCTTTTCTCTGGCACTCCTTATTACCGGTTCCCATAAAGGAGAGACAGACCACCCCACAAGGTAAGGCTTCAAGAACACCAGAAAGCTGTAACGCGAGGGGAAGTAGAAAAATCAGGCGTGGCTGACCACATATGGAGAGAGAAGGGAGATCACCGTCCCCTGTGGGATCATGTTGAGATCATAGACAGGGAACACCATTGGAAAATTCGTAAACTTAAGGAATCGGCACATATGCTAGGCCACAAAAATCTCATGAGCCGACCAAGCATAGAAATAAATACAATATGGGAACCAGTAATAAGGAGTGCCAGAGAAAAGCTCTTTCTTGTTTTTATTCAGTTTGACGGGTGTTTCGTTCAGCAACGATGTGGAGGTTAAATGTGGCCTTGAACAGTTAGTAAATCATTGGCAGGATTTCTCAAACAATAAAGGGGAATAAAGTGTTGAAAGATTATTCGGAAATATTAATAAATAATAAAGATTAAAATAAATTACAGAAAAAACGAACGAATATATGTAATATAATAATATATTGTTCCTTCACAAGAAAGGTTAATAACAAACTGCATATACAACATCCTATCTAAAATTTAAAACATCTGAGAGACATACTAAAGAAATATGACCAACCCTTAATCAAAAATTGTTCTTCTTTGCTCTTTCAGGAGGTTAGCGATGATGGATCTCCACAATATCCTCTCTGTTGTAGTTCTTGGCAATATTAAAGCCCACTTACGATCCATTCACATAAATGCGTTAGGTAGATTATTTGATCTTTTTCTCTGCTCCTTTAATATGTTATGCGAGTGTCAAACTTTCCAGTCCCACTTTCCTCATTATGTTTACAAGTATGGCCAATGGAATATTCAAGATGCGTCTGTAACATCCCATTTCTGTCGTTTTTATTTTCTTCATATTTGAGAAAATTGTCCAGCATCGGCTCTGTCAATCATTTCACCCCAGGAAAGACGATAAATTCACTAAGACACAATGAGTTAACGTGCGAGAGAGAATGTATATAAACATCTATGTGTGTGTGTGTGTGTGTGTGTTCGTGAGTATTCACAGAGAGGCAATGTTCATAAAATTAAGATAAACATTTGCCTTGTCTTTAACATTTTTTTTTCTTCCGGCCTTGCCATTTCATTAATTATCCCTTTGTTTCATTCATTGTACATTTTCCCTTTGAAATTCGTCTTCGTCCTCTCTCCACCCGAAACCGAGCTCTTCCTAATTTCCATCTATTCAGGCTCTTTAATATGACCCAGTTGAACTCGACTGAAGTCTCTCGCATAATCTCTCATGAAAGGTCACGAGTGTGGAGGTCATTTCCCATGAACTAAGAGTAAATTCTTCTTCTTCCTACTAACGTGGATACTATTATTATTATTATTAGGTATGGGATCATCTTGTCAGAGAGTAATAATATCTAATTACCTAGTCTCTTCCAATGCCTACGATTTAAAAAAAAATGGTCCTGTAGGAGAGTTATCTATCTACATTTGGGTCGCTTCTTTTAGCTGGAGAATATTTTATGTATGATATACGCAGTTTCGTGCAAAGTAATCTTTTGTAGCTTTGAGATGATCTGATGTGTCCACGGATTTTACTCACATCATTTTCGATAGCTTTCTTTATCATACTCAATGCCCAAATCATAACAGGGAAAGTTGTAGCTTTAAATTTCCACATTTATATTAATTTAATTTGAACATCCTTATAAATTGAGAGGTTTTGAAATTATTAGGTTTGTGCAAAAATAATATCGTTTTTTGACGTATATTTTAACGTCAAAAAACGATATTATTTTTGCACAAACCTAATATTTTTTATGTAGACATTAAAATCCTGTTGACAAGCCATGTTAATTAGCTGTCATTTATTATTATTATTATTATTATTATTATTATTATTATTATTATTATTATTAAGTAAAATTGTAAGTAAAACTGTCTATTCCTTTTTTCACGAGGCCCAGTGCTCCGATTACTATTGGTACAGTCTTAGTCTTCATACCCCACATCCTGTTAATCTCGATCTCCAGGTCTTTGTATTTGGCAGGATTTCTCATTTTATTATTATTATTATTATTATTATTATTATTATTATTTAAGTCCATATAACGAGGAGGTGATGAAAAGTTTTCACTGTGTTCTTTTCCAGAATATCTAATCAAATGACAAAATATTAAAATATATACATTATTTACAACCTGTGTGTGTGTGTTTCTAGCCGCGCAGAAATATTAAATAAATTTAATAGGCCGGTAAGTAAAATTTGAAGAATAAAAAGCCAATAAAATGATACCGATATTGGCAATAAAACTAATATTTATTATATATTAATCTTTTGATTCAACTGAAGCACGAAGAGAAAGATTTTAATATCGGAATTTTCAAAGGCGCCTATTTTTCTTTTTCATCGATCCGAGGAATAAACAAATTGCAGTGTTGTTGTCGTTGTTGGTTAGAGGTCTCCATGTAGAAATTATATTCTCTGGGTGAACACAGATCTCTGTTTAATCCCCCAACATGGGATTTTGAAAAGAAATTTCTATTCCGATCTGCGTCTTTCTTGTCGGCTGTTGAATGAAGACGCTAAAAGCACGCAACTGATGTCATCGACGCTATGCTACGATTAGTTGAAGTGTACAGCGACAGATAAATTGTTGTTGCTGCCCCACATGTGTTTTTTGTTTATGGTTGTTGGACCGAAGACGGAATTCTGTACCAGTTTCTCCAACATGATTTCTTTTTTTTTTTTTTTTTTTTTTTTTGTGTATTCGTGACAGAATAGCAAATATATGAAATTTGAAGTGTCACAATTCAAAGCCGATGGTTTGAATCCTATATAGATATAATCAATGTTCAAATGATATTTTCTCAGGACAATGATAGTGGTAATATTAGATTTTTCCTGACAAGGAAACATTTGGGGTCGATTGACTGAGCAGGCAGTACTGATTTAGTCCGCAATTTACAAAATTTTTCTCATAAAACAATTTTTCAGGAAAATGGATTTCCAAGTCTAGTTAGTAGCTGTCATCGCGCTTGCCAGTATATATAGGGGGGGGGGGTTCCTCCCTTGCTTTATGTCTTGTCCAGAAAAAAAAAACAATATGTGTTTTATCGTGATGAAAGGCTTAAAAATATAGTTAACAATTTTCGAAACCGATAAGATCTTAGACTATCTAACGGCTAATGCTCATAATCTTTCATTAGAAATTATTTATATACTATCGTTTTATATTTTTTTAATGAATTTTGAATGTTTCAAATGTTTAAACACTATTTAAGTGCCGTAAAGATGAAGGGGTGAAGTGTGAAAACGAAATGCTTATGAAGATGTGAAGTGTAAAATGGGTGAAGTGTAAAAATGAAATGCTTATGAAGACGTGAAGTGTAAAATGTAATACTTGTGAAAGGGGTGAAGTGTAAAAATGAAATGCTTATGAAGATGTGAAGTGTAAAATGTAATACTTGTGAAGATGTGAAGAGTAAAATGTAATACTTGTGAAGATGTGAAGTGTAAAATGTAATACTTATGAAGATGTGAAGTGTAAAATGTAATACTTGTGAAGATGTGAAGTGTAAAATGTAATACTTGTGAAGATGTGAAGTGTAAAATGTAATACTTGCGAAGGGGTGAAGTGTAAAAATGAAATGCTTATGAAGATTTGAAGTGTAAAATGTAATACTTGTGAAGATGTGAAGTGTAAAATGTAATACTTGTGAAGGGGTGAGGTGTAAAAATGAAATGCTTATGAAGATGTGAAGTGTAAAATGTAATACTTGTGAAGATGTGAAGTGTAAAATGTAATACTTGTGAAGATGTGAAGTGTAAAATGTAATACTTATGAAGATGTGAAGTGTAAAATGTAATACTTGTGAAGATGTGAAGTGTAAAATGTAATACTTGTGAAGATGTGAAGTGTAAAATGTAATACTTGCGAAGGGGTGAAGTGTAAAAATGAAATGCTTATGAAGATTTGAAGTGTAAAATGTAATACTTGTGAAGATGTGAAGTGTAAAATGTAATACTTGTGAAGGGGTGAAGTGTAAAAATGAAATGCTTATGAAGATTTGAAGTGTAAAATGTAATACTTGTGAAGGGGTGAAGTGTAAAAATGAAATGCTTATGAAGATTTGAAGTGTAAAATGTAATACTTGTGAAGATGTGAAGTGTAAAATGTAATACTTGTGAAGGGGTGAAGTGTAAAAATGAAATGCTTATGAAGATTTGAAGTGTAAAATGTAATACTTGTGAAGGGGTGAAGTGTAAAAATGAAATGCTTATGAAGATTTGAAGTGTAAAATGTAATACTTGTGAAGATGTGAAGTGTAAAATGTAATACTTGTGAAGGGGTGAAGTGTAAAAATGAAATGCTTATGAAGATTTGAAGTGTAAAATGTAATACTTGTGAAGATGTGAAGTGTAAAATGTAATACTTGTGAAGGGGTGAAGTGTAAAATGAAATGCTTATGAAGATTTGAAGTGTAAAATGTAATACTTGTGAAGATGTGAAGTGTAAAATGTAATACTTTTGAAGGGGTGAAGTGTAAAAATGAAATGCTTATGAAGATGTGAAGTGTAAAAATGAAGTTATTATAAGGATCTCAAATGTAAAAATGAAGTGTTTATGAAGATGTGAAGTGTAAAAATGAAGTGCTTATGAAGATTTGAATTATAAATTTGTGTTTAATCATCCCCCCACCTACGAGTTCAGGTTGAGACTCAAGGTCCGTTTAATGTGGCGAGGCTGAGCGCGTACACCCGGGCTAGGAACAGCGTCGGTTTCGCTGGCCTCGGCGCGAGCACCGTTCACTCTCTCTGGTGCAATGAGAGGGCGCGGCCTCGGACAGTTGTTCCCCAGGGCTTGGCACCTCTCGCTATAATTTTTCTCAGTTACGACTCGGTTCTTTGACTATATTTTTTCTAGATTTATATATTTTTATACTTAAAACAATGTTTAATCCTTTTAGCCCTGACCACCGCTTTT
This sequence comes from Acanthosepion lycidas, assembly GCA_963932145.1. NCBI lineage: Eukaryota > Metazoa > Mollusca > Cephalopoda > Sepiida > Sepiidae > Acanthosepion > Acanthosepion lycidas. The sequence goes on from OZ010604.1 coordinate 24,552,057, forward strand.
CCGGTGGTAGAGAAAAATGACTTAATGCCCAGCCACCGGTTGAACGGTGGGTAAAAACTTGCGTCGTGTTTTGCTGTTGGTCGTCTTGCTTAGACTTGCGCACAAAGAAAGACTTCTTGCGATAAAGTGAAGGCATGCTATCATGCTCTCTGCCTGCTAAGTATAAAGCTTATCATTTTAGAAGAGGAAAAAGTTCGAGAAAAGTTCGAAAAAGACGAGATTTAGGGAAAATGGTGGTCGTTGAACATGGATAATATTCTCCCCCCCCCCCAACTCAAGAAAAGCTGCACGGAACCATGGTCACTACTAGAACATCTGTGGTATTCGTGCGACGATCATAGTCTACACACTTTCCTTCAGAGCAATGCTATATACAACGGATGTGAACGAAAAGGTTATAAATTGACCCTTTGAGCCCTGACTACCGGTGGTAGAGAAAAATGACTTAATGCTTAGCCACCGGTTGAACGGTGAGTAAACACTTGTGTTTTGCTATTGCTTGTCCACAATGAAAGAATTCTGGCGATAGATTGAAGGAATGCAATTATACTCTCTCCCTGCTAAGTATAATGCTTATATTTTCTGTATCTTTTTTATATCTCCGGCGAAACATTATGTACCAATTATTTGCGAATTTTGACTCAGGAGTTTAGGCAGAAGGGTTAAAAATGTTCAGGAACGCAGAGCTTAAATGTTTAAATATAACTTGAAGATGAAATATTTGTTTAACATTGTCAAACTGTTTTTTTTCTTTGTCTTTTCTTATTTCGCACTCTTCTCTTAACTATTATTATTATTATTATTATTATTATTATTATTATTATTATTATTATTATTATTATTGTCGTTGATATCGTTGATTCTGTTGTTATAATCTTCTTTATATCTTGTGTGCCTTCAGGACGCAGACAATCATGGCTCTCCACATCATCTTGTCCCTTGTAACAAATAAATGAGGTATTTCTGTTATTTCTCCAAATCCCTGTTCCATCATCCATTTAATCAATCTGACTGGGTATACTTTGCTTTCATCTATCACTCTTGCTCTCAACCTGCCCCGTGAGTATCAGATTCTCCAAACCTACCTGTCTCATTCTTTTCTTTATCTTTTCTTAACTATTATTATTATTATTATTAGTAGTAGTAGTATTTTACTTATTATAAAAGGTAGATTGTGAGTGTGTCTATACATTTATATATTGGATCGGATTTCCTACATTTTTCAACCGATTTCTACAAAACTTCACAGGACTACGTAAAATTACCTTGCGGTGGTTCTGACAGCGCCCAAAATTAGAAAATCACGATTGTTTTTGCACAAAATCAATTTGAAAACACGATTAAGAGGCATTAATGAAAGGGGGACAACTCATATCGAGTTATACTTATTAATATCGAGATATACTTATTATAAAACCCAGGTTGTGTGTGTGTGTGTGTGTGTGTGTGTGTGTTCTTTTATATATGGGATCGGATTTCCTACATTTTTCAACCGATTTCAACAAAACTTCACTTTTTTTTTGGCAGGTAGTGTTTCTTAGTGTCTTTGCAATTTTTTTCTTTATTTTTACATTCAGAATGCTTTTAAAAAATCCATTTACAAGACAATTGTTTATAATAAAATTCTATTCAATCGGTAGGCTCATAACGATTGAAAACAATGTTTTTGTTTGAGTTTGGGTTTGACCAATTCGTAAAAAAAAAAAAAAAAAAAATAAAATAAAATAAAACTAATTAAGACATGTGTGTCCGTCAACCTTAAACAATAATCTTTGTCAATTTTATTTTTCAGTCTTTATGATGGTCGATACTTGATCTATCTCTTACTGTCACATCACCGGGCAACGCGTGGCTATACTCCTAGTCAATAATATTCCAGATTCTGTACAGGTTGTTTCCGTTTGATGATTTGTAACAGCAAGCCGTTTTGAATCACTTTTAGAACTTTTTTAGATTTTTCATTATGACTCTCATTTAGCTGATTCTAGACACCCTCATAACTTCTAGTATTTCGTCTACCCCTTTTATACTATCCCAGTGTTCCGTTAACAACCGGTACGACAGTCACCTTCATAATGCACAACTCTCTTAGCTCCTTGTGAAAGTCGTGATAATTATTCGTCTTGCAGATTTTTTCTACGTAGGCGAAACGAAATGTTATCAGCTCGCGCGCGGGGCCTTTGCACATTAAGATACTCTTGTTTCGTTCTTGATGGAAGTGGGTCAACTTTGCCGCCACCCCGCCTTTCCTAAAGTTTTCCTGGAACAGCGAATGCCACTATCTGGCACGTTTCTGTGTAAATTCTGCTGCAGGTGCGTTGTGGGTCAGTGCCATTCTTGATTATGTACGCTAAAACGATGCCTGGCCATGTGCAGGGATAATGAAGCCAGCGACTATCACGCCAGTCTTGCAAGTTAACCATTGCTCTCCGCTTACACACTCTTGCTGTATTTGCATGGTGATTTTTTTTTTTTTTTTTGGTTATACAAGCTCAAACCGACCTAGGAAATATTTTGGCAATAAAAAAATAGTTATTTTAAAGTCAGCGTTAATAATAAAGAAATTGTTTATGGAAGTGAAGTTATCGCAAGAGTAAATGCAGTTTGTCTCGAATAATTGTTTGTTTGTAATATTTCTGATCTCAAAAAGTCATTTATATCCATGCTTACATGTAAATATTTTATTGTAAAATAATTTATACTTAAATGAAAATAAAATATAATCATTTCTGACAGCAATGTTTCATTCCGATTTGCTGTTCAATACATCGCTATAATGAAAACAACGCATGAACATTATGCCCTATCTATCAGTAATGCTTTTCATTATTGAACACTGATAATCCCTTTCTTCCTGATTTTCAATGTATTCCTATAGTGAAATCATTAGCAATGAATTTCCATTATACATATAATAGCCCGATTCTATCAGTAATGCTTGCATTCATTCCTGACCACTGACAATCCATTTCTTCCTCATTTTCAACGCATTCTTATAGTAAAATCATTAGCTATACATTTCCATTATATATAATAGCCATATTCTATCAGTAATGCTTGGATTAATTCCTGACCATTGACAATCCCTTTCTTCATCATTTTCAATGCATTCTTATAGTAAAATCATTAGCAATGCATTTCCATTATACATATAATAGACCTATTCTATCAGTAATGCTTGCATTCATTCCTGACCACTGACAATCCCTTTTTTCCTGATTTTCAATGCTTTCCTATAGTAAAATCATTAGCAAGGCATTTCCATTATACATATAATAGCCCTATTCTAACAGTAATGCTTGCATTCAGTCCTGACCACTGACAATCCCTTTCTTTCTGATTTTCAATGCTTTCCTATAGTAAAATCATTAGCAATGAATTTCCATTATACATATAATAGCCCTATTCTATCAGTAATGCTTGCATTCATTCCTGACCACTGACAATCCCTTTCTTGCTGATTTTCAATGCTTTCCTATAGTAAAATCATTAGCAATGCATTTCCATTATACATATAATAGCCCTATTCTATCAATAATACTTGCATTAATTACTGACCTCTGACAATCCATTTCTTCTTCAGTTTCAATGCATTCCTATAGTAAAATCATTAGCAATGCACTTACATTATACATTTAATTACCATATCATATTTCTCTTTGATGCAGAGAGGTCTAAACACGATGGTGTTGTACTACATCTATCCTATTATTGTATTTACTATTACCATTTGTTCAGTTCCTCTACTTTGATTGAAATGTTTTTACCCCTCGAAGTACTTTTTAAATTAATTTATTGAAAATAATTTGAACAAAGTAACTATAAACAATGTTCTTTTCTTTTTGCTATCCTCTGCCAGCTGCAATGATGGAGAAAGCATTAGCTTGCACCATCGAGATACACTGCAAGAGTCACTCCGTTTCACGAGGCTCGTCCCTTAATCGAGACGCCATAGCGCCAATCCTCCGAAGGAACGCCATCGAAAGAGGGCCAATAGACCCTGAAGTCTCCATTGCCACAGGAGTAAAAAAAAAAAATCTATCAGCAAGAGAAGAATATTTAACTTTTTTTTTCTTTGTTTTTATCTCTGCGTCCCGGGCGACTGACCCAGGCTCAACTGTGTACATGATCAAATTACAGGTCGAAAATGTATCCGCACAGGTCGCATCCCAAATCAACAATTTCCCATTATAAAAAGGTAAATGGTAATATCATCCGACTGCTTTCCATCACTACGGTCGAGGCCTCCGGGTTCGATTTGAGAAGGGGGCTCATCTGCATCCAAACTTCTTCTTCTGATGTCGTTTATTGCTGCATGCCGTGGAAAGCAGCCGACACTACGTAAACGTCATCAATTCGGTTTGTTTTCTTGATTTAAATTCTTAAGCGTTTCTAGTCTATTTTCTGTTTTACTCAAATTAAGGAGTAACCAAGACTGACAACTCCTAGTTGAAATATTTCTATAAAATAAATCATTCGTTGGAACTACAAGTTTTTTTTTCTTTTTAATATCTTCGGCATTTACATTATAATTACGTCGTTACTGTTATCGAGAGAGAAAGATTTTTTTTTTTCTTGGATACCAATTAATCTCAAGGAGGACTGACAATCCATGGCCGCCCAACTCTCCTTATCTAGGCCCGCCGTACTACTTTCTCTGGGTCTACTTGAAGGAGAGAGTCTATAAAGGCAGTCCAGACACAATTGACAGGCTGAAAGAAAAACACCAAGACAGAAATCAGGAGAATTCCGAATGACATTTTGGAGAGAGTCGTGGACATTTTCAGTTGCTTTTGGACATTAAAACTTTAAAATATTTTCAACCCCTTTTGACTTTTTTCTTATTGTTCTTATATATATATATATATATATATATATATATATATATATATATATATATATATAGTTATGTCTGAATGCTTACAAACACACACGCACACACACAAACAAAGGTGAAAGAATGGTAATTTATCGAGTAGAAACAAAATTTTCTTTTTTTTAACGCCTCAACTTGCTATTACTTTGTAAACGTCATCACCTCGTTTTTTTTCTTTGATTTGAATACTTAAGCGTTTCTAGTTTATTTTCACTGTTTTACTCAAATTAAGGAATAACAAAGACTGACAACTCCTAGTCGAAATATTTCTATGAAATAAATCATTCGTTGGAACTACAAGTTTTTTCTTTTAAATATCTTGAAGTAGAGAGTCTATGAGGGCAACCGAGACACAATTGACAGGCTGAAAGAAAAACACCAAGATAGAAATCAGGAGAATTCCGAATGAAATTTTTGCAGAGATTCGTGGACATTTTCAGTTGCCAGAGTGGTGAACGTCCTCAAGCAGCAAGGCGCCTGGATCTAACATGTCTTTAATTACTGATTACAGTGACTAAATATTCGTTATTTACCACTAACGCAGCCTTTTTTATGTTCAATTCCTTATCTCATATACTAAATTTCTTATAACTAATCAAGAAATCAATGTATTTAAATTGTTTAGTATTTACTAAATGCACTCTCTGAGTATAAGGGTAGTATATTATTCTATTTGTTTTAATTATTCCAATTACAGTAGAATCTAGCATATCCGGAATCTCTCATATCCGGAATACCGCATATCCGGAATCCCGCATATCTGGACATGATTTTCTCCAGCGTTCACACTCACAATGAACAAGGAAATAAAAAAAATTGTGGTTGTGATGAAACCTAGACTGAAATAGAAAAAGCTATTGAAAAGGTTGTCAGTTTTATGGAAAGAATGCCAGCATTCAACTATGACGATTGCAATAAACGCAAGCAGAGTTAAAATCAGTGTCTTTTGTTTAAAACATTTCAAGAACAAAAGCAAAAGGAAATGCGGAAAAAGTTGAGAATGCCATTAGAAGAGAAAGAATCATCATGCAACAGCGATTAAAAAACCCTCGTTACATTATTTGTTTTGCATACGTGGCATACTTAATTTAATGAATTTTCATTAACATTACATAATTTATTTCTTTTTCCTTCAAATCAATTCCGTTATATTTCACTCACCATTAGCTTATATTGTTTACTATAAAACACTGAAAATAAATTTTAAACCTTCTTTCATTTCTTTTATTTTAATCTAAATATAACCCCTCATATCCGGACTTTGTAACCAATTCCTCATATACGGAAGTCATTTCTTAGTGTGGTTGTCAGCATCACTGTATTTTAAACTTAGTCAATTAGTGTGTTTAAGTGTGTGCATCCGATAATTGCCAGACACGCGTGTGAGTTTCTCATGCACAACACACACACACACACAGAAGCACATTATATATATATCGTCTACAGTCACTTTCTCACAGACGCGCCGTCGCCTCCCTCTGTCTGTTCTACAAATACTTTCATGGAAATTGCTCCGAGGAGCTGCATTCGCTGGTTCCCAGATGTCATGAGTTCAAGCGCCCTACGAGGCTGGCATCCCGCACTCACCCCTTCACTGTCGAAACTCCTAAATGTAGCCGTGTCTTCTACTCCAATAGCTTCATGTCTCGCACCTCTCGCCTGTGGAACTCCCTTCCCTATTCCTGTTTCCCTGTGAGCTATAATCTCCAGCTATTCAAGTGTAATGTCAATCGACATCACCAGTTGCCTTGATCTATCCACTACCCTCCTCCTCATCCGTTCTTCTATCACTCCTATCTGATATTTTCTGTAACCCCTTGCGTCCCAGTGGCTTCCCGCCTTGCTTGGGGTGAAATGCTTAATATATATATATATATATATATATATATATATATATATATATATATATATATGTCTATTTGGTGCAATGATGTTCTACCTCTACAAGTAAGAGGCACAGATTATGCTGATGCGTGGGGAAGATAACGGCTGACCCTAAATTTGAAAAGGTTAAGATTATAGTTGTAGGGGAAGCATTCTCTTAGGAGTCTACACACACACACACACACACACACACACACACACACATATATATATATATATATATATATATATATATATATTCCATGCAAATACAGTTTTGCATTTAAAAACTTGCCTGATTTGCATATGTAATGAAAGCTAATATAAGTGGTCTAGATGATGCCGCAATACTCACTCAACCACCTTCAGGGAGATCATGAGACCTGTCAATCTAAAAACCCGTCCCTATATCGGGGTCTTATGTTAGTATGAGTAGCTATATTGTTTCCATCGCTGGAGTTCTAGATCTGATGTACTTTTCAACATCTGTTACTCTCTCTCCGTCACCCATCTGGGTACTGACCAGGCGCATCGTTGCTTTTAAGCACGCAACAGTCGTTCATGAAATATGTGTTAGTAAGGAAAAAACTAAAAATCGGTATAAATGAATAATCCTTAAAATAAACTTATTTAGCAGGAGGAAAGCGGATATATTATGAAAATTTCTTCTGATCAGTTTCAAACAAAATGAAAACCATTTTTGTTATGGAAAAATTTTAATAAGTGATCCTAAAACTACTGAGCGAATACGGAGTTAAAATAAGATACAATTAAACTGTGATTTATGGAGAGAGATAAAAGTTCCACAGCATTTAATATATATATATATATATATATATATATATATATATATATATATATATATATCAGTTATTTTAGCTTTTAAGCATCTATAGCTATATAGTTTTTAGATATTTTATACTTTTCCAGTAACGCACATTCAAAGAGAGCCGAGCATTTTTTTATTAAATATTCGAATATGTTGCATGTCTACCACTACGTCCGTTCGCCTTGTATAAATAAAATATAGTCAGTTGGCGTGATAGTCTGAGTAGATGAGGGATGTACATGACCGAGTCGATGTAGTAACCCATTTATTCAAATATATTCTTGTGTAGTTCCTCTTGTACAATAATTGTCTAAAAAACTTGATTCAAGAAAAGAAACACAAGTCTTTTGAAAAACACATTCTGCAGTATATTGATGGGTAAATATTTTGTTCCTCATAGAGTGACCTATGGTCAAAAAATTGTTATATCCTTTGTAGAGCAGTTAATCTGTTCCCATATTCTGTCCGTGATATTCTAAACATTCATAAGCATCTCGGCTTTCTTATTTTGTCTTATTTTTCGTTTGTGACGAATTTGTTGACCTTTCACAGCATATAGGAAGGCTTTTTCCATCCTGTGCATTAGCAGTTTAATGTCGGTGTTGAGAGGAGTTTAGCTAACCGTCATGAACCCCAGTCGCATAATACAAGCAATCACGAACCCCAGACATACAATATAACCTACAATTATCATTCATGTGTAATAAATAAATAGTTTTCTGTAATAAGATTTCTCGAATATTCAGACTGTTAGACGAAAATACATAAATATACTGCTTAATAAATACAGTGTCTACTCAAATAAGAGTACCCACTAAAAAATGTCTAAGTTGATAAAATCTACCGGTTTAATAAATAAAATATCTATTATATCTAAAGGAAGGTATATATTTTTTGCTGAGTATGTATCAATAGTGATCTAAGAAGTTGCAGAAATAGCAGTGTTTCGCATTGTTCTACGTATAGTCGTTCAAGTTATGTTTGGAAAGTTATTACCTTCCTCGGATTATAGCTAAGAGAGCTACCTTCTCAAGGGAGATAATCGAACAATAGACTATGATGGCCGGAGGCACAAAAATAAAAGAGAAACACGAAGAAAGGGGAGAAATGAACTGATGTGAGAATGCAAGATGGTCGTGGGGAAGAATTTGGAACAGTGTTTGCATCAGAAATGAATTACAGTGATAGAGAGAAGGGAAGACAGAAATGAACTGAATAAAAAAAAAAAGAGACTAAAAATAGGGTGTGTGGGAGGGGGTAAATTCGAAGATGAAATTAGCAAAGAAAGATATGGAGATGAAGTAAAAAGAAAGAAAAAAAGAGGTTATGGAAGGTCAACAGAAAAAAAGAAAGAAAGAAAGAAAGGAATTAGGGAATGACGAAAGAAAGAAAGAAAAAGAAAAAAAGAAAGAAAGAAAGAAAAAAGAAAGAAATTAGGGAATGACGGACTGAAAATGAAAGAAAGAAAGAAAGGAATTAAGGAATGATGAAAGAAAGAAAGAAAAAAGACAAAAAGAATTAAGAAAGAAAGAAAGAAAGAAAGAAAGGAATTAGGGAATGACGAATCAAAAAAAGAAAGAAAGGAATTAGGGAATGTCTGACTGAAGAAAGAAAGAAAGAAAGAAAGAAAGAAAGAATAAATGACTGAATGAATGAATAAGAGAAACAAAGGAACTAAGGAATGACGAACTGAACAAAGAAAGAATGAATGAAAGAAAGAAAACAGAGAAAGAAATGAAAAAGAAAGAAATGACAAAGCTATCAAATAAACAAATGAAGAAAGAAACAAAGAAAAACAAGGAAGAATGAAAGCCAAAGGACAAGCGAAACGAAAAAGAAACGACGAAGCTATCAAATAAAAAATTAAGATGAAGGAAGGAAAAAGTAAGAAAAGGCAGAACAAAGGAATTATGGAAAGACGGACTGAAGAAAGAAAGAAAGAAAGAAAGAAAGAAAGAAAGAAAGAAAGAAAGAAAGAAAGAAAGAAAAGCTAAGAAAGTCAAAAGGGCGGAAAGAAAGAAAGAAAAGTTAAGGATATCAAAAGGAAAAAAGAAAGAAAGAAAGAAAGAAAGACAGGAATAGAAAAATAGGAATAAAGAAAATAATTTAAAAATTGAGAAAAAGAGATACCGAAAGGAAAAGAGAAAATGAAGAAAGAAAAAAAAAAAAGATAGAGGAATGAATGAAAGAATTAAACAAAACAAGAAACAGGAAATACTTAAGAAAGAAGGAGAAGAAAAAGCGTGAAAAAAAAGCCAAAGAAAGAAAGACGAAGAAATTTCGAGGAAAGAAAGAAAGAAAGACGAAAGAAAATGTATGATGAAAAACAAAACAGAAGGAGAAAGAAAAGAGTAAAGCGAATAAAAGGAGATAGGCAGCCAACAGTAACAATGCGAAAAAGACAGCAAGGAAGAGAAGCAGAAGGACAAAAATGAATAAAGAAAGAGAGCAAGAAAGAAAGAGAGAAAGAAAGAGAGAAAGAAAGACAGAGGGAAAGAAAGAAACTTTATCGAAGGTTAGAATGAGAGGGAAAATAAGAAGAAGATAGAATTCGCAAAGGGAGTCTTTTGCCTTGAACAGATTTCCTCTGTCTTCCAAACGGATCTATCAGGGGAATGTTCGATATCGGCCTACGTCAGTCGATCGATATATCAAAGTGCCCGAATAGCAATGCAATCCGACACCAAGTCAGTCTGCCGAGATAAGGATTCCATTTCCGCAGACCACGTCTACCTCGCTGAACGCCAACCCCGTCGCCGCTCTCTTTTAGCGTTGTGATTGGAAGAAACCAACGAGATGATTTGCGATTCTTTCAGAAGCAAAAAACAAAAACTCTTTCAAATAAAATAATAAACGTGATCTTTACACACGCACTAACACGCATATATATATATATATATATATATATATATATATATATATATATATATATATATATATATATATATATATATATGGTAACGGTAATAAATCCTATGCTATATAATCCAAGTGGATCCTAGTAATATAAAATATTAAAACTAATCCAGAGAAAGAGCTAAATCCATTTTTTATTACAGAGTAAACAATTATAAACAATAAAATCCAAAATAACCTCATATGAGGAAAAGCCTATCTCGGAAGACGAAGATATCGGTCGCCTGTCTTGTCAACCCCGGTGTGGACAGAAATAGAAATTTAACTATCAAAGTTAAAAAAAAAAAAAAACAGTCGAAAAACTAATACAGAATTTATCCATTTCAATCAAACCTAAGAAACGTGTCTTTTATATATACTTCTTAATAATATATACGAATATCTAAGTAGATGCTCTGTTTATAATGAACAGTATTAAACAACATTCATTGGCTTGAATGTCCGAGAAATTTTTCATAGAAAATATTCGTCCTCCGATAAGAATCGAACCTGTATCCTATACGGAACCGTCATATAGCCTGACGTGCCTTAACCGATTGGTCCACAGAGGAGCGTCCGGTTAGCAAGGTCGATTTTACTGACTTTAAACTACAGTCTTCCATGATTCTCTCATGTACATTCATATCTACCACATGGCGTATCCAAATGTAAACAAATGACGTCACACATTATGAAATGGACAAAGTCTGACAATATATATATATATATATATATATATATATATATATATATATATATATATATATATATATATATGAATAAAGACAGAAGAAGGAAAGATTTTCTTTACCAACGCGTTTTGTCCCCTGATCAATTTTGTGAAGGTAAATATGAGAATTTTATCTGACAAAATAAACAGAGATAAAATTCTCCTTAGGTTTTCATTTTTTTCAAAAATTTAACAACGCTCAAAATATATACTACATGTTGCCCCCTCCCCGCAAACAAACAGGAAATTTCAGATTTACTGTATGAGGAAAATAATTATATATATATATATATATATATATATATATATATATATATATATATTAACTATATTTTATTATATGAATGAACTAAAAAAATAACTAATATATAAATTTATGGACATAAGTGCTCAATATCAGAGATGGGGCGAATGTAAATATATAGGTGGTACCTTAAGTCAAGTGCAAGAGTAGAGAGTCAGTTTCCTGCTTCAATAAAGTATCTGTTACCAGTTTGTGTTGACATCATTGTCAATAAAGTTAATGTAATTAATGGCGAGCTCACTTCGCTCACAGACTAAGAAGACATTAACTCACTGACCACTCGCTGAATGACACGATCCTTGTTTTTATTAATTGTACAATTCTTAACTTATCTTTTTAGTAAAATAGCTATTTATTTTCGTCTTGGATTTTTACCCGAAATTACCTGAAATAGAGGAAAAAAAATCTATGCCTGAGGATGGTAAATGTTTTTTCCGAATGTACTTGCAAGCAATATGGATCGAACATCTAATCCATTTTAAATTTAATTAAGATGCATTATTTAATAATAATAAGAAGAATACAGAGACTTGGTGCACTACGTGCCACAAGTTTCCCAAACGACCCTCCGCTGGTTTTGAATTCAGAGTTGTCCTTCTCCTAGTCTAGTTGTCATCCAAGGCTATAGAACCGAGTCTGTCCTTCCATTTACCCATAGCTAGAGGGAGAAAGAGAGGATTAGCACCTTTCCCAAGGGTATTAGCACGTAATCGACTATTCCATCGCTATCTACTACTCCAGCGTGCTTCCTACTCTCGTGGATTAGTGGATAGCGAATCCGATTGAGGATTCGGAGAGCTAAGTTCGAATTCCAGCCGAATCCATTACATTCACTTACGTGCTGAGTTAGCTTAATAAGTCTGTCGGAGTTAGCTCCTCCTTGGTTCCTTAATTCTTCACCAGGGGTCTCTCTTCCCTTGCTATACATACTGGGTGACTTTTTGCCTAGATCTCTTTTCCCTCAGGCCTTGGGCCGTACCCACCTCGCGTGGAGGTGAGGTAATTCTTTTCTCTTCTTTCTTCATTTCATCTAACACCAATATGTGAGCTCTCACCAATATAGTGTTTCCCAAATTCTGGGAACACGCTAAGAAAAATATCAATACACGTACGTACGAACACTCACCACAATACACACATAATATTCACCACACAAACTCAATGTAACTGTCCATGTGCTTGTAACTTGTTGTTGATATATATATTTGTTTTATATATAATTATCGGTCTTTTTTGTTTTGTTTGTCTTCTGTGGGCTTAATTAAATTCCAACATTCTCATATAGCTGGACCGGCTGGCAGGAAATTTTAACCCACGTTTGTTCATTACATCTTCACACCACGGTCACCTACACGTCCATGTTAATTATTCGGATGGTATCTTCCCTCTGTGGCACCAAGACTTTATGAATTTAAGAGCAGCACTAGATTAGCAGCAACTTCTTAGCAATTGACAGTTGAAATGACAAGTTGTAACCGTAAGTTCTATGCTAAAATTTTCTTTTCTCATATTTCTTGAGTGATGAACTCTCTTCCGAATACATTTTAAAAATTTAAATGCAATGTTATATCTGAGTGGCTTTTTTGCCTTGCATGAGGTGATAGGATTTTTAAAAAGCCATTATAAATATATACGACATAACCGCAAGAGACGAGTTCTTCTTTGGAATTACACCCCTTTTTGCTCCACTTTATTAGCCTGCTTATTTCCCTTGCCCAAGTGTCGTTTCAAGAGGAGGATATTAATCAGAAACTGGACAAATCACTCACAATGTCTACTCTCAGGGGTAAATAAATGTCACTGACCTCAGACCACTGACCTTTCTAGTCTTTCGTCCACGACCATCTTGCTCACTGTTCACGCCAGTTTTCTGTCCAAGAAATCCTGTTCTAATGTTTCTGATGACGCTGAAATCTTTTTTGAGATTTTCTTCTTCTTCTTCTTCTTCTTCTTCTTCTTCTTCTTCTTCTTCTTCTGCCATTTCTTCTTTTTCTTCTTCTTCTGCAATTTCTTCTTTTTTCTTCTTCTTCTTCTTCTCCTTCTTCTTCTTCTTCTTCTTCTTCTGCCATTTCTTCTTTTTCTTCTTCTTCTTCTGCCATTTCTTCTTCTTCTTCTTCTTCTTCTTCTTCTTCTTCCATTTCTTCTTTTTCTTCTTCTGCTTCTGCCATTTCTTCTTCTTCTTCTTCTGCCATTTCTTCTTTTTCTTCTTCTTCTTCTTCTGCCATTTCTTCTTTTTCTTCTTCTTCTTCTTCTTCTTCTTCTGCCATTTCTTCTTTTTCTTCTTCTTCTGCCATTTCTTCTTTCTTCTTCTTCTTCTTCTTCTTCTTCTTCTTCTGCCATTTCTTCTTTTTCTTCTTCTTCTTCTGCCATTTCTTCTTCTTCTTCTTCTTCTTCTTCTTCTTCTTCTTCTTCTTCTTCTTCTCTCCTCCTCCTGGTTTTCCTTCTCCTTCTTCTTTTCTTCTTTTTCTTCTTATCTTCACTCACCCTTCTCTTCATGCACTTTTCTTCCAAGCATTCAAATTAGCTCGTTATGCAGGTTACTCGCTGAATTCTACTGTCTCTCTTGCCTGCATTATGTCCGCTGAGTGTCAAATTCTCCAAACCCTTTTTCCTCATTAAGTGTCCGAGATTATATTGTTAAAACGCATCAAGTATGATGAAATAAAACTATTAATATAATGATAGTAATAAATTAGAGCGTGTTGCCCTAGTGCATTGTGATTAAAGGCAACAATATTAAGATGGAATAATATCAGTAATTAGAAGAAGAGGAAGAAGAAAAAGAAGAAGAAGAAAAAGAAGAAAAAGAAGAAGAAGAAAAAGAAGAAGAAAAAGAAGAAGAAGAAAAAGAAAAAGAAAAAGAAGAAACAGAAAAGAAGAAGAAGAAACAGAAAAAGAAAAAGAAGAAGAAGAAAAAGAAGAAGAAGAAGAAAAAAAGAAGAAGAAGAAGAAGAAAAAGAAGAAGAAGAAAAAGAAGAAACAGAAAAAGAAGAAGAAGAAACAGAAAAAGAAGAAGAAGAAAAAGAAGAAGAAGAAGAAGAAAAAAAGAAGAAAAATAAGAAGAAAAAGAAAAAGAAAGAAGAAAAAGAAAAAAAGAAGAAGAAGAAGAAGAAGAAGAAGAAGAAGAAGAAGAAGAAGAAGAAAGAGTGTATTGATAAAGTGTGTTGAAATAAAAAATGACAATAATAAGATCGAATGAAATTGAAAATAATAATGATAATGATAACCCTTAGTAGCCCAATGCCTTGGGGAGATACAAAAATTGTACTCGCAAGTACAGCCCAAGTTTTTATCTATGTAAAATACGTGTGATTTATTTTTCAAAACTGCTCAGTGGAAAATATAATGATGCCATTTCTGACCTAAAGTCTCTGGTCGGGACCCGGAAAGAAATTAGTATGCATTAGAAACCAAGGAAATAATAATAATAATAATAATAATAATAATAATAATAATAATAATAATAATGTGTATTGAGCAAGAATGTTGGTAGAAAAAGCAACAATAATGAGATGGGATCAAATTAGTAATAAAAGTATACTCGTAATATATAATAGTTATGCGATAAAAAGTAACAAAAAAGACTGAATCAAAATAGTAATAAAATAGTCTATGTATAGAGTGTATATCTCCATACTTCTGTGATAAAACGCAACAAGGTAAGATAGCATCGACTTAGTAATAAAATAATAGTAATAATGGATTATCACCCTCGAGTACTGGAATTAAAAGTAAAAATATAAAAATGAAATTCGAGTAGTAATAACTTAGTAGTAAAAAAAAGATGTTCGTATTGATGGAATGTAATTGTTAGACATGGAGGTATTTGGGGGTCTGGAGAGACTTCGGAGGTGTTATCGTTACGCTCTCCAGTGTATAATGCGTATATATATATATATATATATATATATATATATATATATATATATATATATTAGAAATTAACTGATTTAAAATATGTTTTTTCACTACATAGTAATAACCATGTTTCAGAAATGGAAGCTAAAAACGTTTAATTTAATTATATAAAACGTTATATTTAATTATATAATTTAATTTAATTATATATATTAAATTAAAAGCATTAGTTCCGTTTCATTTTCAAGCGAATATTAGAATAACTTATTTTAAAATTTACTGAGTTTTAAACGCACATATAAATTCATGATTTCCTGTTTCCAAGGATACAGAGAAATCCAATCATTCAGACAGGGGCGGTAGCGTGTTCATTTTTATTAACTATTGTTGTATCAATTATGAGTTACGTTCGAAAAAGAAGTTAAGTTTAGGGAGGGTAGGGGTGTATTTTTCAACGAATTCTGACATCCGTTAAATGCATGTCGTCCGGGTTTTATTATTATTATTAACGGCAATAAGTTTTTGGGTATTTTTTTCTTACTTGTATATACTTAAAGATTCTTTCTAGGGGTCTTTAAAGGGTTAGAATACGTTTTATTTAACTACAATTTTAAAATATTTTTACACTTAATTACTAATAGACTATATTTCTTTGTAAAAACAAGTAAATATAATAGAATTACTTACATTATTTCAATTTATTTTTGCATATCAAATGTAAGTATGTACATATCAAGCTCTCATTTTTTAATTTTATTTTTAAATATTATTTAAGGAAAATTTTTGACAATGACGGCAAAAAATATCTATTTCATTACTCTGATTCAGAAAACTTTTATTTTTTATAAACTTAGTAATATATAGTTTCTCATGTATGCACAAAGGACATGAGTCATTTAATGACCTACATATTCTAGCTTTTCTTATTAATTTCTATTTTATTGTAGCTGTTTGTCTTTTAAGTGCCAGAAATACTTTGAAAGCGATGTCTGATTTCTGTATTTATTTATCCTAAATGAAGTTTGATGTTGATTGGACCGCTTTTTGAACTCATGGCTTGTGCAACCTATATAGATTTTAATGTTTTCGGGATTCATAATAGATGAAATATTGCATTGGTATACTAATGATTCCTTGCGACATTTATTTTTGTATAGGGTTTCTAAAGTTACATAATTTTTGTTTATCTACATCTGTTTTTATTTTTATATTGTCTAAATTTCCTTGGTTTTGTCTAAGTGTTTATTGAAGATATTAGCATTATGTTTCTTAATTTTTTCTAAGTTTCCAGTACAGCTGTAACTTAATTTTGGTGTATTTTTATTGTATTTTTATTGAAAATAGTACTTAGTTTACTTTCTCTAGGAAAGTTCTTAACTATTAATGCAAGGAATGTTCGTTCTAATTTACTATATGGTTATATGGGGTGTATGCCAAATTATTTTTCTACTTCTGTGTTTTCTAGGCTTTCCATTTTCCTTTTTTATATAAGTTAGTTTTGGGTTTTTGTAGCCACTATCTTTTAGAGCTTTATTATAGAAATTAATATATTCATAGAAAATATTCTCATTTGTGGAATTTGTACTTATTCTTTTCCCGATAGATAAAGGTATATGCTTAATTATAGGTGGAGGATGATTTGATTTAGGGTGTATATATAAAGGATTGGTTTTATATGGTATGTATACATATTTCATTAAATCTAATGTTATATCAAGGAAGTTAACTTTTTTAATTTCGTGCTTACCGTAATTTTTAAGTTCAGGCTTTTAAATTCTTTCTAATTTTATCGATTTTAAAGTTAGTAGATTTCCTTATAACCATAAGTCCATCGTCTCTGTATAAACCAATGTCAGTTATACTAATTTGCACGCCGTAAGATTGTATAATATAAAAAGAGATTTTTTTTTAAGTTCAGACTTTCAGGTTTCTATGATATCTTTCTAATTTTATCGATTTTAAAGTTAGTAGATTTTCTTATAATCATAAGTCCATCGTCTCTGTATAAACCAATGTCAGTTATACTAATTTGCACGCCGTAAGATTGTATAATATAAAAAGAGATTTTTTTAAGTTCAGACTTTCAGATTTCTATGATATCTTTCTAATTTTATCGATTTTAAAGTTAGTAGATTTTCTTATAATCATAAGTCCATCGTCTCTGTATAAACCAATGTCAGTTATACTAATTTGCACGCCGTAAGATTGTATAATATAAAAAGAGATTTTTTTAAGTTCAGACTTTCAGATTTCTATGATATCTTTCTAATTTTATCGATTTTAAAGTTAGTTGATTTTCTTATAATCATAAGTCCATCGTCTCTGTATAAACCAATGTCAGTTATACTAATTTGCACGCTGTAAGATTGTATAATATAAAAAAAGGATGTTTTTTTAAGTTCAGACTTTCAGGTTTCTATGATATCTTTCTAATTTTATCGATTTAAAGTTAGTAGAGTTCCTTATAACCATAAGCCTAACGTATCTTTTTGTTTACTTGTTGTTCTTCCCAGATCAAGTTTGATCCGAGGTGGTAGCACCTGTTACAGTTCCAGCTACGGGCAAGAAGTGAAGCCCCAAATTGGGTTTGGTTTGGTTTGGCTTCTTTTGTTTTACGGCATATCAATCTCAATTTAATTTTTTATTGCTGGTAATATTTTTTTTCAAAAATGTGTTGCTGGTAATATATATACTTTTTTTTTTTTTCGAAAAATCTATTGCTCCAAAATATACTACTGTTTATAATGGACTTCTGGTAATAATATTTTTCCTTCAAAAAATTATCGATAGAAATATTTTACAAAAAAATATTGCTGGTATTACCTATTTTTACACTTGCATAGTGTAAGCCCAGTTTGGGGAGTTGGGAGTTAACTACTTGCCCATAGCTGGGATCATAATAGTTTATACCACTCATGTTAGGGTGAACCTGGGAACACCAGCAATTAAGAGGTGGTTCCACGCTCCTCAAAACCTCCTGATCCGAGGCCTTTCTGCTGGATGTAGTTTATTTTCTTACCCAGGACGTGGATGTAGTCCAAATTGGGGTTCAAACATGATGAAAGTATTAAAATAAATTTTTTTATAGTAAACATACCAGCAATATAATTTTGAAAAAAAAATATCACCAGCAATAGATTGGACTCTTGACAAAAACGCTTTTTACAAAACACTTCAATGAAACCTGATCTACACCCTGATTTCTTACAAAGAATACACATTCTATTACGAGCCTATCCTAAAAATCTCGTCTTCATTGAATAGCCTATATGCTGTAAAACAAAACAAACCAAAGAAAAGATAGAATATTTCATATATTTTAAGAATTAATAATAAAGATTCCTTGTTTTATTATTTTAGACTTACGTAATATAGGGTACACGGTTCCAGCAGGAATGGAAGAGTGGCTTGAAATAATTGCTCTTTTTTGTTTTATAGTTCTAGAAACAATAAAATGAGAAGTTATAGAGAAATGAAAAAAGAAGGTGTCCTGGGTATGACGTTAAACTACATCGAGAAGCAAAGCCTGACCCGGGGTGTGAGCATCTGTTAGGGTCCCGGCTATGGGTAAATAATTAACCCCCAAACTGAGGTCAAAACACAATGAAAGTATAAAAATAGATTTGTATAGTAAAAATAGAAGCAATACATTTTAGGGAAAAAAAAAACCCTCTTTACAAAAATGTGTCAATGAAACCTGATCTACAAACATATTTCTTACAATAGAATACATATTCTATTCATATGAACCTACCAGAAAAATCTTTTCGGCATTAAAATAACTCATATGGCGTAAAACCAAATAAACCAAACCAATCCAAACAAAAGATATATATATTTTATGAATTATAATTAATCAAGATTCCTTCTTTTATTGACTTAGATTTAGAGGAAAAATATATTTAATTCTGTTTAATTCGTTCGAAAGATTTTTGTTGGGGAATGTTTATTTGCTCCCATGAAAATAAAAGCACATGCTTTTCATTTTCTTTTAATGAGTTAAAAACGGCACGCGTCCAACTTAAATAATTAAGTCAAGAGGATTATTTTTTTTTAACTGGGATTATTAGATTAATTTATAATTCATAAAAATAACATGCAAACGAACCAGTATTTATAGTCATTTTTCAGTACATAAGAAAGACGCACACACACACATACACACACACACATACACGCACACAGACACACACACATATATATATATATATATATATATATATATATATATAATTTATTTATTAGCAGTGTTACATTAGGTATGTGCATGTTGTAATGCAACACGGCATAATAAATAAATATTTACTGGTCTACTTTGTATTGAGCCCTTTTTTAAATTGATGTTTTGAACACTGAAATCTTACTCTTCATTCTCTTACATTTGGAGATATATATATATATATATATATATATATATATATATATATATATATATATATATTAGGTTGGTGCAAAAATAATGAAGTAATAATGTCGTTTTTTGACGTTAAAAAATACGTCAAAAAACGACATTATTACGTCATTATTTTTGCACCAACCTAATAGTATCAAGAGAAAGTGTTCTTTTGACATACTGCTTTTTTGCAGGTATGTATTTTAAACTTTGCCAAGTAATATAGGCAAACTTGGACCTTTGTTCCCACAAAAAAAAAAAAAAAATAGTGTCAAAAGGTTTTTTTTCCTTGACACCACCATTATTATTAACTCCTCAACAGTGTTTATTGTTTTAAAAAGCAATGATTAGAATTTTAATAAAACCTAAACATATTGAATTGAATTTATACATTTTCTCTATTCTTGAGAATTGATAAAAAAGTATTAAAAACTATTTATTTATTAGATGACCCGTTTACAAAATAATTTTATATTCAGAAGATTATAAAAATATGTGAACCAAAGATAATGAAATATTTATTTACCAGTTTATAAAAAATAAATCTGAAAATTAACATACCCATGTAGACACACCCTCAAATGTTAATCTATGTGATAATGATCTAGACGCACACAGGCACATATATATATATATATATATATATATATATATATATATATATTAGGTTGATGCAAAAATAATGACGTAATAATGTCGTTTTTTGACGTTAAAAAATACGTCAAAAAACGACATTATTACGTCATTATTTTGCACCAACCTAATATATATATATATATATATATATATATATATATATATATATATATATTAGGAGCTTGAAAAATAATGTTTTATTTACAAAATAATTAAGAAACATGTTACTGAAAGTATTGTCCAGTCATCGCTAACCACTAATTTTTCCCCTCTTTCTGTTTAGAATTCCACGTCGGATAAGCTACGCGTCTTTTGGGATAACCACGAGTTCACCTAGATTTGACATCTTCATGAGAATGAAAGTGCTGCTCAGTCTGGCCATGTGCCATCGATCGGAACAAGTGATAATTGGATGGCATAATATTTGGTGAATACAGCGGGTCGGGTAGAACTTCCTATTTAAGCGTTTCCAAATAATTTTTCACCCATTTTGTAACATATGGCTTAGAGTTGTCATGTTGCAAAATGACTATGTCGGGTCTCTGCTCGTATAGCGACCGTTTCTTCTTCAATGCTCGGCTCAGACACATCAATACCGTTCTCCCGTGGTGATATTTTCGGTCGGTTTGAGCAGCAGATCCCAATAAATGTAGGGCAGAAGCTTCGAACCATGGATATTCGGCTTTGCCACCGATGTTATCTTGAACATCAAAATCGTTATTTTTAAAGCATCTAAAACAATATCTGCATGTTGTTTCCGGCAGAGCATGGACGCCGTAGGGCCCAGCAAGAATTTTGTGTTCTTAGGCTGCAGATTAATTTTAAAATAGCAAATAGATTTTTTTGCACGAAATCCGACATTTGTAACGCTATGAGAAACCAAGTTGTTTACACATTGGCGAAAAGACATACAGCGTATTTCAATCTTGCTTATAGTTTTCCTTTATGGATGCGTTACTATCTGAAACTACACACACGCAGTTCTGGGAACGCCATCTATTAGAAACAGAGAAGACTTATTTAAGGTTTTAATATATATATATATATATATATATATATATATATATATATATATATATATGAAGAAAAATATGCAGAAAAAACAAACAAAAATCTTAATATGCAATTATGCTGTATTAATGTTAATATAATGTCAACATCGGACGTTTCGGTCGATTTAGACCATCATCAGGACATATTCATAAAACATAATTAACATTAGACTATATTCAATTCAACATGAAAAAGACGATGGACATAAGAGCAAGACTAATCCAAACAGATAACTGAAATTTTTATATAAGATCTGTTATATAAAAATATATAAGTTTTATAAAAGTTATCTGTTTGGATTTGGATATCCGATTCCTCAATCCAAGCCGCTATCCATAACCCCACCGTGCCTTCACACAAACACACACATACATATATATATATATTAGGTTGGTGTAAAAATAATGACGTAATAATGTCGTTTTTTGACGTTAAAATTACGTCAAAAAACGACATTATTACGTCATTATTTTGCACCAACCTAATATATATATATATATATATATATATATATATATATATATTTATATATATATATTAGGAGCTTGAATAAGTTCTCGCTGATTTTTATGAAAAATAATGTTAGAATGTTATATATATACATATATATATATATATATATATATATATATATATATATATATATATATATATATATATATATGTATGTATATGTGTGTGTGTGTGTGTGATTCGTTAAAAACGACTGAGAAGGTAATGCACTTAAGTTTTTTATTTAATTTTTTTGCGTTCTTGTGATTTCTTAGTTCTCTAGAAAAAAATATGTAGAAATCGCCGGAGAGTTCTGTATGTCCGAACGCTTTCGGCTATACTTCTATAATGATTTTCAAACTGATTTCTTACAAAGAATACATATTCTATTCATACCAAACTATTCTCAAAATCTTGACGGTTTCAAATGACTCATGGACGGATTGATATGACGTAACACAAAATAAACCAAACCAAAGCAAGCCTCTTTTGTGGAACTCTCTTCCGGCTTCTTGTTTCCACATTTTAGCTTGATCTTCCAGAATTTAAATTCAGTGTCATTCATTATCTTTTGTCTTCTTAATTCTTGTTCTTTTATTTTCCTCTCCGCTTAAAAGTAGTTTTTTTTCTTCTCATATTCTCTAAGGCTTACTAACCTCTTATGGATGACATATTTTTATTTCTTAAAACACTAAGCTGATACCAAAAAATGTAAACCAAATAACAATCTCAATAAAATCAATTTCTCTACAAACTTTATATTTGAAAAGAATACATCAATGAAAACAGACTCTCGATAAAAACCTCTTTACAAAAATAGATCAAAGAAACCTGATCTAGAAACTGATTTTTTACAAAGAATACACATTCTATTCATACGAACCTATTCCAAAAATCTCGTCGACATTAAATAACCCATTGAGATATCGACATGACTTAAAACAAAATAAACGAAACCTCGGAATTCAAAACTGCTCAATTTCTTATCCGAAACGTAAACAAAGCAATTTCTAAAGAAATAAATGCATTATCATTTATTAATCCGATAATTTTGTTTATACTGATCTAAAAAAAAAATTCTTAAAAAGAATACATATTATATTCGTACGAACCTGGTCAGCATTAAATGACTCATTGGGGTGTTGATATACCAAAATAAAAATAAAATAAAAGCAAGCATTCGCTTGTGGAACTCTCTTCCGGCTTCTTACTTCCCAGATAAATTTGATCTTTTAAAATGTAAATGCAATGCCAATCGTTATCTTTTTTCTTCTTAATTCTTGTTCTTTTATTGTCCTCTCTCCTTAAAAGTAGTTTTTTTTTCTCATATTCTCTAACACTTACTAACCCCTTGTGGATGACATATTTTTTTATTTCTTAAAACACTAAGCTGATACCAAAAAATGTAAACCAAATAACAATCAAAATGAAATCAATTTATCTACAAACTGTATATTTGAAAAGAATACATCAATGAAAACAGACTCTCGATAAAAAACCTCTTTGCAAATATACGTCAATAAAAACTGATCTAGAAACTGATTTCTTACAAATAATACACATTCTATTCATACGAACCTATCCTAAAAAATCTTGTCGCCATTAAATAACCCATTGTGATGTTGATATGCGATAAAACAAAATAAACCAAACCCCGAAAATTGGAAACTGCTCAATTTCCTATCCGAAACTAAATAAAGCAATTTCTAAAGAAATAATTCATTATTACTTATTAATCCGACATATTTTCATCACTTTAAATGTTATATTTAGTGACTGCACATATTAGAGTAGACGTCCCGTTTATTTTTTAAAAAGTACTTTTCCATCTACCGCCTTGAATATTCCAGAAATTTTAATAAAGGAAATTGCGCTATCCGGAAGGATTTGAGCATTGTTGACAAAAGAAGTGCTTTAACCGATTCGGCTTTGGTTTACTTTGAATTTGTTTTACGGCATATCAACATCACAATGGGTTATTTAATGGCGACAAGATTTTTTATTGTTGCTAATAGATTTTATTATTATTTAACCTGATCTCCTACAAACTGATTTCGTACAAAGAATACATTTTCTATTCATACGAAGCTAGTTTACAAATTTTGCCAGCAGTTGAGGTTGATATACCGTAAAATAAAATAAACCTAACCAAAACAACGCCGTCGCAAGTGTTGTGAGGGTGTTAGTGATTACAGATACAAACATAGGAATTGCAACTTCGGATTTTAATTCAAAGTTGAGTTCAGAGGACCTTTCACATTAATGGATAAACACCCTTGTGCAAATTATTTGTAACAAACGCTTTATTTCTTTTCTTTCAGCATACGGGCATTTTTAGACCCACATAAGGTAAGCAAATGACATAGTGCTGATAAGAGACACATAAAGAAAGCTACAAAAACTCCTTCAGAAAGTAGAGAAGGAAAGCGAGAAGAAAGGATTAAACATCAACGGCAAGAAGACAGAATGCATAGTTGTTAGCGAATGGATGAACCCAAAGTGCGAATTGCAAATCTGAGATACCAAAATCAAACAAGTGCAGAAATTTAAATGTCTGATAAGTTTTTTACCAGAGGACGGAAAATGTAACACTGAAATCCGAAGGCGTATTGGGGTGGCCAAAGATGCCTTCCAAAGGCCAAGCAGAGTATTAAGAAACAGGAAAATTGCGCTAGAAACAAGAAAAAGAGTATTAAACTGTTACGTGATATCTATCTATCTTCATATATGGGAGCGATTGCTGGACGGTCTCCCCAAAGATGGAGAAGAGACTTGAAGTAACAGAAATGTAGCTATACAAAGGATGCTGATGATACCGTGAACCGTATATGTGACTAACATCCAAGTTTGGAAGAAAATGGAAACAAAAAATAATGTATTAGGTTGGTGCGAAAATCATGTCGTTTTCTCACATATGTTTCTATGTGAGAAAACGACATTATTTTTGCACCAACATAATAATATATATTAGGTTGGTGCAAAAATAATGACGTAATAATGTCGTTTTTTGACGTTAAAAAAATACGTCAAAAAACGACATTATTACGTCATTATTCTTGCACCAACCTAATAACATCAGCAAGAAACCATTGTGGTTTCCGTGACACATAATGAGGAAAGAGGGCTTGGAAAATCTGACACTCACGGAACAGATAGAGAGCAAGACGGACCCAGGAAAATAATGCATAACACAATGAGCTTCAGTAAATTGATGACGGTATAGGGCTTGGGAGAAATAACAGAAAGAGAAAGATTATTAAGTGCTACAAGGAACAGGAAGTTGTGGAGAGCCATGATCGTCTACGTCCGGAGGGGGACGGGGCATATAATAAATAATTTCACATTCTGAATTTTATGAAACCTTGGGCTATTATCTCCACCAATCTCTCCTGGGATTAGCAGAAGGATGTATCAGGTTGGTGCAACAATAATGACGTAATAATGTCGTTTTTTGACGTATTTTTTAACGTCAAAAAACGACATTATTACGTCATTATTTTTGCACCAACCTAATAATCAAACTTGCAATAAAATAAAAGTAAAAAAAGTAGAGATAAATTCACTATTATCATTAAAGTGAATTTAATAAGGAAATAAAACTAGTGACATTCTGTTGGTGGGGGACAGAAAGAAAACTGTAGGACTACCGGACAACGTAATAAAGGAAAGCAGGAAAAAAAAAAGGACTAATGAACAGTTGTAAAAAGAGGGGATATATATATTAGGTTGGTGCAAAAATAATGTCGGTTTTTGACGTTAAAAAATACGTCAAAAACCGACATTATTTTTGCACAAACCTAATACTTGTCCGCAAGAGGCCAATATCAAATTTACATATTGGATTGGTCAAAATGAACCAAGTACAAAAGTTGCGCTACCAGGGAAAATGTAAAAAAAAGAGGACTGAAAATCTGGCCCCAAAATAACACATTGGAATAGGAAAAGATGCCCGGTCTCACCTGTTTTCCTTTTCTTTATTTTTTTTTTTTCTCTTCATACATTTCCATATATTCGCTTTCTTTTTTCGTCCTGGTTATGACGATAAAGTACATCCGGCAGCAAGGCACCTGATCGGGAGAATGGAGGTTTTCAGGAGCTTGGAACCATCTCTTAATTGCTGTTGTTCCCAGGTTCATCCTGGCCCGGGGTAGTAGCGCCTGTTAGGGTCCCAGCTTTATAATAAAATGACCAACAATACATTTTATATCAAATTTTAATGCAACATTAAAATATATATAAAAATACATTTGTATTGTAAAATTACCAATAATATCTTTTATAATATACAAATTATATATCTAAAAAGAAACCTTTATTTACCCTGAAACTATAAATTTACAAATATGTAGATTTTGAAAGTGATTTTTGTTTAGCGGCATATCGATCTCTACAGGTTATTTAACCTAATGCTTCTCAAACTATCTGCTATGGCGGACCGGCATATTTTTTTCTCAATGTGTCATGTGCCTGTATATATATATATATATATATATATATATATATATATATATATATATATATATATATATATATATATATATCAGACAAATGTTCATTTTCTACCATCAAGACATTCATTTCTGTAGTTTACTGCTACCAGCAAGCAGAAATATTTCTTCTCCTGATGATGGCAATTTTGGCTGAAACTAGTCGAGGAATCTAAATGAAATAATAATAAAAACGAAAGTATATTAATCTACAACCCAGTGTATCTGAAGGTTTTAATTTTTTAATATTTTTTATTGTTCAATATATATATATATATATATATATATATATATATATATATATATATATATATATATATATATATATATAATGAACATGACAAAAGTTGACTGTTTTTATCTTCCATTTATTTTTGCAAAAAAATTAATTTAATATCAAAACGTATAAAAAGTTTAAAAAAATAAATAAAAATAAAAGTTTATTAACACAAAAATTATATAAACTTAAACTTTAAACATGATTTCTTAGCATGGGCAGAGTAGCTGATGGTTCGGATATCGGCACCGGTCCGCGGATCCCCACTTTGAGTAGAATGGATTTAAACCATCGAGGTTCATATGTGGCTAAACAAAATCAGCCAATCAAAAATCTTTCTTACTTCTTTTCTCTCTTTTCTGCATTAATCTCGCTTTTTCTCTTTATATATGTTTCTTTTTCTCTTCATGGTTTCGGATTTTTTTCTTACATTTTTTCTTTGTCTCTTTTTTTTCTTCTTTATTTACCTCTTTTTTATATTTTTTTTCTTCTTTCGCTCTTTTTTAATAATTGCTTTCCCTCTTTTTCTTTTTATCTTTATTTCTCCCTTTTATATTCTCTTTCCCTCTTTTCTTTCTTTCTTTCCATTTTTTTTATTCTATATCCACCTTTTCTTTTCTTTCTTTATTTCCTTCTTTTTATATTCTCTTTCACTCTTCTCTTTTCTTTCTTTCTTTCTTTCTTTCTTTCTTTCTTTCTAGTTTATATTTTCTTTCTCCTTTTTCTTTTTGTCTTTATTTCTCACTTTTTATATTCTCTTTCCCTCTTTTCTTTCTTTCTTTCCATTTTTTTATTTTATTTCCACCTTTTCTTTTCTTTTTTATTTCCTTCTTTTCATATTCTCTTTCCCTCTTTTCTTTCTTTCTTTCTTTCCTTCTTTCTTTCTTTTCTTCTTTCTTTCTTTCTTTCTTTCTTTCTTTCTTTCTAGTTTATATTTTCTTCCCCCTTTTTCTTCTTGTCTTTCTTTCCTCTTCTTTATATTCTCTTTCCCTCTTTTCTTTCTTTCTTTCTTTCTTTCTTTCTTTCTTTCCCTTTTTTATTTTATTTCCACCTTTTCTTTTCTTTCTTTATTTCCTTCTTTTTATTTTCACTTTTTTCTTTCTTTCTTTCTTTCTTTCTTTCTTTCTTTCTTTCTTTCTTTCTAGTTTATATATTATTTCCCTTTTTCTTTTTAACTTTATTTCGCCCTTTTTATATTCTTTTTCCTCTTCCCTTTTCTTTATTTATTTCGCCTTTTTTATATTTTCTTTCCCTTTTCTTTTTTTATTTTTTATTTTTAATCATTTTACCTCAAGCAAGGTGGCAGTAAGACAGTACACAGGGGTTTGTAGGGAGCGGAAGTGAAACACAAGTCTTGTAATAGCAGGGTTTGAGAAAAGGATAAAAGATCAACGGGGTTGACGTCAACAGAACATGGCAGTTGACGTTGCATTTAAATTTTTGAAAATTGTAGCTATCAAAGAAGTAGAAGGGAGTTCCACTGTCGAGATGTGCGAGAAAAGAAACTGTTGGAGTAGAAGTAACGGTTACATTTAAATATTTTAACAGTAAAAGGTGGGACCTAGTTGCCAATCTAGTAGCACGCTCAAATTCATGTCATCGAAGCACTAGGAAAAAAAACCGTCAGAGTAGTCACCATGAAAATATTAGCAGAAAAGACAGGGGAAAGCCACATCACGTTCGTGAGGTATTGACTGAAGTCGAGATACCAAGTCAGGATCGATTACATTGCAGATCCTTTTTTGGATTTTGTCAAGAACCTCAAGATGAACAGCAGGGGCACCAGACCAGATATGGCAACAGTATTAAATACAGGGACTAAATGTACATTTGTAAATTTGCAAGATGGAATCTGAAGAGAAAAACATTTTGGCACGAACTAGAGAATCAACTATCCTTACAGTAGATTCAGCTACTGATTCAATGTAGTTGTTTCACTTCAAGTCAGTGAGACCAAAAAAAGGCGCACTGAGACGTTCTCCTGAAGTCGAGCATAAGCCATGATGGCGGGCTGGGAAGATTTATGCTGGTTAAATGAAAGTTTTTAGTTTTAGAGGCATTAAAATTTACAAGCCATTTTCTACCCTAGTTAATGACATTTTTATATTTTCTTTCTCTTTTCTTTCTTTTCCCTTTTTTCATTCGCTCATTTTTTTAAAATATTTTTTTCTGCTTCTAATTCTCTTTCTCTTTATAAATATTTCTTATCTCTTTTTTTCATCTTTGTTATTTCTTTTCTCCTTTTCTATTCTTGTAGTTTTCTCTTTTTCAACTCATCCTCCATTTCCTATTATTGTATATTTTAACGTTTCCTATCTTTCTCTCTCTTCGTCCTTTCTTTTCTATTGCTCTTAATTTCTTTTAATATTTTTCCCAAATTCTGACTTCTTTCTGTGTTCTCTTTCTTTCTTTCTTTCTTTCTTTCTTTCTTTCTTTCTTTCTTAAACTTTGATCCTATTATATTCTTTTTATTTTTTATCTCGCCCCTTCTGTTCTCTTCCTTCCTTCCTTCCTTCCTTCCTTCCTTCCTTCCTTCCTTCCTTCCTTCCTTCTCATTCCAATCTGTTTTTCCCTTACCTTTGGTCCCATTCAGACTTAAAAGAAATTCTGTATCTTCTCTTAGCTTTGCCTTCCTATTGCTCTCTGTATTTCTTTCTTTCTTTCTTTCTTTCCTTCTTTCTTTCTTTCTTTCTTTCTATTGCTGTCTGTATTTCTTTCTTTTCCTGTTTTTTTTCTTTCTTTTTCTATTTCTTTCTTTCTTTTTTTTCTTTCTTTCTTTCTTTCTTTCTTTCTTTCTTTCTTTCTTTTTTTCTTTTATTCCCATCTTAGTTTCTCTTACCTTTGGTCCTATTCTGATTTTGAAAAATTCCCCATATTCTCTTCTGTTTTTCTTTCTTTCTTTCTTTCTTTCTTTCTTTCTTTCTTTCTTTCTTTCTTTCTTTCTTTCTGTATTCCTTTCTTTTCCTGTTTTTCTTTCTTTTTTCTTTTCCCATCTCTCATTCTTTCTTTGTTTCTTTCTTTGTTTCTTTCTTTGTTTCTTTCTTTCTATTGCTGTCTGTATTCCTTTCTTTTCATGTTTTTTCTTTCTTTTTCTATTCCTTTCTTTCTTTCTTTCTTTCTTTCTTTTGTTTTTTATTCCCATCTTAGTTCCTATTACATTTGGTCCTATTTTGATTTTGAAAATTTCCCCATATTCTCCTCTGTTTTTCTTTCTTTCTTTCTTTCTTTCTTTCTTTCTTTCTTTGGTCCGATTTCTTACTTTATTATTCCTATTTTTCTTCCTCTCTCTCCCTCTCTCTCTCTGTCTCTCTCTCTCTCTTTTCTTTACTTTTTGCATTCAATCTTTCTCCCTGTCTTTCTCTCAACTTGTTCGTTAATATTTTCCTAAGGTCTCTATATCTCACACCTATTACCCCCCCTCTCTTTTATACATTCCCTTTCTGCCATCATGCGCGCCATTCGTTTGTTACAATGCCTCGACCATTCAACCATCTATCTATCTATTTGGCTGCTCACCCAACCATCGAACAGAGGTCCCGAAGTCTTAACCCTTTTAAGAACATCTATAGAATTCTAGTCCAAAACCAGTGACCACCTTTCGAAAACGAAGTGGACGACGGACTGATACTGGGTGGATCCAATAAACCTTTGGTCATTTTCCTAAACCCCATCTCCATGTTTGTCTTCATCATCAGCTTCTTTTTATGACTGCCTTCACTTCAGACATTGACTCAGTTCTAACTACCCCTCCACAATTTTCTCCGGCCATTCAAGAAGAAAATGTGATTCTCTTTCCTAGTGCACACTTCTTAAACCAAATCTTAACCTCTGTCCGAAAACCTCTCCCTGCTTCCATCTCGAGGTTCCTTTCCTGCAAAAACCCCAACCTGAACCATTGGCCTCTTGCTTCTTTCACTGCCGCGTTATGCACAACATTGCCCCGATCATCTTTCTTGTGACACCCGTCTGTCTGATATTTTCACCGTGATTTGTATACCCAGAGATGGAAAATATTTTCGACAGGGGTGGGATTAGGCCGGCTTCAGGTGAACGTGCGGCTAATGGCCGTCATATTTATGTACCCGCATCACAAAAACATCCTTTACATCCAACAGGGATCTAATTTGGTCTCGAAGCTCTTTCAAACAGCTTCCCCACATTTTACTTTTTTTTTTTTTCGGGTTGTGCCGAAAATAGATATTTATTACAACTATGAATGTTAATCAAGCTATATTACTGTGTCGATTATTATTATTATTATTATTATTATTATTATTATTATTATTATTTCTTTTGATTTCTGTTGTATACACATTTTTCCGTGTCCCAACCAGAGACCTTATGTCAGAATGGATTTTATAACATTTCTCATTTCTGTGCATTTTTGTAAAAAAATAAAAAATAAAAAAAATAAATAAATAAAATAAATAAATAAATAAAAGGAAGATCACACATATTTTACATAGATAAAGCTCTTCGTAATACGTGAGCTGTACCTGTGAGTACATTTTTTTTATTTCTTTAAAACATGGGCTACCAGGAAGCCCTTCAATGAGTCTATTGCAATCTTTTCCAAACAAACCGTGAGATCCAACTAAAGGGTGATCCAATGGCTTGGACCGATTTTAAATTTGAATTAAGTTTAAACTTCTAATGATTTTTTTCTTTTCCTTTCAAATTTGGCGGACATTTAGGCATTTTTCACACGAAATTGCCATGACTTAAATAACATTATCCAATAGAGAAATAAATATTTTTTACCAATAAGATTGATTTATTTACTGCTGAGTTTGATCCGTCTAAATGAAACACCCTTGTATATAAACCGTCTTAACTATTGAAATTATTGATGCAATATTTTAAGATTTCCATTTCAAAATTCTTAACTATTTGGGGAATTCTTGGATAAAAAATATTATTATTATTATTTTATTTCATTTGATTTCTGGTGTATACTCATTTAATTTACTCATATGTTACATAGATGAAGCACTTCGAAGGTGTGGTCTGTACTTATGAAAACATTTTTTTGTATTTCTTTTAGCCAAGGCTCAACAATGTGTCGATTGGAATTTTTCCATTCAATCCGAGGGCTCCAACTACAACGGAACTGGCATTTTTGACGTCCTCATGTCCCACATTTTTGAGATTTCTTGATTTGCATCCTGTAGAGTCAGGTCCAAACTATGGTCATTAGGCCCCATAGGAGAATTGTCATTCAATTGATAGAATTTTCTTAGTAAATGGTATGTTCTTAGAAGGGCGATCTTAATGTTACGTGCGACACTGTAAGGAAATTTACCCAGTCCTTTTCTAACGAGACCCAAAGCTCCAATTACTATTGGTAGACTCTCAGTTTCTTTCCCCATATCCAGTTAATCTTGATCTCCAGGTTCTTGTATTTTGACAATTTCTCGATAATTTTCCTGTAAACGCTTCTCTCAAATGCTAGATTATTATTATTATTATTATTATTATTATTATTATTATTATTATACTTGTCTCTAAGTTCCTGGGTTAGTGAGTCAGCTCGAACGTTTGTCCAGGCCAGTACCTCTTAAATAATCGATTATTCTGTTTTGATTGCGAGTAAAGACGGAAAAGACATATCAATGACGATGTTTGATTCCTTTGAGTGAACTAACGAAAAAATTATAAAAAGAAAGAAATGGATGGCAAATAAGGTGATAAATCTTTTATGCGTTTAACGTTTGCTTCAATGTAAAAAAATGTTTAAAATGTAATAAAAATATCAATTGCAAATCTTTCAATTTGTACCCCCTTACTTCTTTCTTCTTACTTCTTCCGGGCAAGGTACGGAATTTACTTAGTTACAAAAGTAAAGAGCATCTCGAATAGATAACAGGAACCAACATATGATAGTGTTATTAATATGAAGAACAATTATCGTGCATTTCCAAAAGAAACTACCTCTTAAAATTTGCTATTCTAAGAGCGGAACTATATATATATATAGGAAGAGGAAAGAGAAACACACAAAAGCTTTCATTAATGCAAGCAAAATCTAATATATTGTTGTGGCGTTGTTAGGGCCAGAAATAAAGACACAAGAATTGAGTTAAACATATATATTAACAGAAACAGTAATATAAACATATACAAACGAGAGTGTTACAGCAAGAACGTTCGGTCTGACTTTCAGAGCTGACTGCTGGAAACTTCACCCTGCAAAAGGCAGTACCTGCTCCTATTTATAGCTGAGAGAGTCCATGCGTACGTAGGTAGAGAACTATAACATATATATATATATATATATATATATATATATATATATATATATATATATGTGTGTGTGTGTGTGTGTGTGTGTGCCCGCACCGTTTTTTGCATGTAGATGAGGCTATTATGTTAGTTTTGTCAACAAGTATGTTACGATATGAAACATATGCAACAAACTATTTCTTATTTAACAGTTAAAATATTTAATCCTTGAAAATGGCTAAATGTATAGCCGAAACCGCTCGGATAAAAAGAACATTCGGATTGCTTTTTATATAATTTATCATCTGAAAAGAAAAAAAAAATAAGATCGCATGAGAAATTGCATAAAAAGCTAAATAAAAGCACCTTGTCTGCCGTATTCAATGAAATGTGCATGAAAGAAGGATTTCTGCTTAAACACACACACACACACACACACACACATATATATATATATATATATATATATATATATATATATATATATATATATATATATATATATATATACTCGACTCTTTCGTCGAATCCGACGTATGAGGGTGAAGCAGATCAGTTCCTAGGAAACCGACAGCCCAACAACAGTACATGAGATTTGATTATACTGGTGAAGGTTTCGTGCAGGACCATCCACACTTTTTGAAGGGCCGAATTCAGAGACCTGGTGCAATACGTGCCACAAGGTCCCCAAACGTCCCTCCGCAGGTTTTGAATTCAGAGTTGTCCTTCTCCTAGACCAGTTGCCATCCATATATATATATATTAAGAATAATGATGTCTGTTTATGAGTTATCTTGTGAGAAGCGGCGCCATATTGGTACAGTGTGTATGACGCTTGCGTTGTATTTGAACGGCCCGGGTTCGATACTCGGCAGTGGGTGATGAAACGGCCGTCCCGTGCTTTCTGCATTCTCTTGAGGATTCTTCTAGACTCCCTATGTTATTTATATATATATATATATATATATATATATATATATATATATATATATATATATGTGTGTGTGTGTGGTATCATGTAAACCTTTTGCATAGTCGTGCAAAGGGCAGATGGACCTGTTTGAGGTCAACGACCATGTAGCAATCTCTGCGCGAAGCCATAAAAAACATTTTGACTGGTATCCAGACTCGCGCTTAGCCCACTGGTGGTGGGACTTCTCCTATGAAAAGGAAACTCTGACAGAAAACCTGCCTCATGGCCACACTAGATATCTTGCAACTGCTGGTCTCTGGACAATGTACTTTTGTGGTCAGTGCAAACTTCATCCGACCTTAAAACTGCCAAGGGCATTATTGCTGTGTGTGTGAACATTCATATTTAACTTAAATTATATCTGCAAAAAGACAATATAATATAAGAGAAAAAGGAAACATATATTAACTTATGTTTTTCATCTTCTAAATAATTGAAGATAATAACATTAACTCTTTTTCATTTATTAGGCATTAAATTTCACCAGTTAGTGGTTGATGGTTTTCTTTGAACTTCACAATTAGCCTGATGTATATTTCTGAGCAGTCTTAAATTTGTAAAAAATCTTAAAAACTAACGAGATTTTTTACTTCTGTTCATAAATACTTGTTGAAAAATGAAATGTTTAGATTATTTTGATAGTATCCGCCAGAAGACGCAACGCGCCGTCTCAGAAAACTTTTATTTTCTCCTTTATATATATATATATATATATATATATATTCATTTCAATTAAAAGGTGCAGTTATAATTTATAAATCCATGAATCATTCATACAAAAAACAAATATAGAGGTGAATGACTTAAATGATTCAACATATACAGGTTTGGGGATGGTGTATCATATTTATATAGTTTGCGAAGATGTATTTTCGCCATTTAAATCATTAACCTCTATATTTGTTTTTTGTATGAATGAAGACATTTATATATACATACATACATATACATATATATATATATATATATATATATATATATATATATATATATAGATATAGATAGATAGATAGATAGATAGATAGATAGATAGATATGGATATAGATATAATTATATATATATATATATATATATATATATGTGTGTGTGTGTGTGTGTCTGTGTGTGTGTATGTGGAGAGAGAGAATGAGAGAGCTAAACAGAAGAGAGAGTTTGAGAAAGAAAGTAAGAGAGAAAAATATAGACAGAGAGATAGAGTGATATGGTGTGAAAGAGAGAGAGACGAATCTCTCAATGCGCATGCACCGTGAAATATCTGCGCATGTCTGAAAATCTATAGTCAGTGAGTTATTGACTACTTCCCTTTGAAGGCCAAAGTTGGTTTTATCCTGCAAATATTTTGACAGAACCAAGTATCTCGCCTTCAAGAAGCCACAAGAGGAATTATTACGCAGTGCCAAATTATTATGTCATGCCTCCCATCCCCGGAAAGCCAGGACTTACTCAAGCGGAAAATACAAAGTGAATCTTCATCCGATTCTTTTCATTGGGCCTGCGTTGGTAACAATGGAACACATTTTGATAACTCAAGTCTTCAGGCTACATCTCCATACAACGTAGGCGCTGCAAAGATGACATAGTTAATGCATGAAGGCCAGTGATAGCTGAATATGAAGTACCAGCCTCTCTCCACAGGAAACTCACGCTGTTGTAAAGGAACTCACAATCATTTTGACCATTACTACATACATTAAGCAGCCACAAAATGTATTCTCTTGTTCGTTCAAATAAAAAAGAACACAATAAAAAATCACCTAAAGAAATTTTAATGCAACA
The DNA here is from genome assembly GCA_963932145.1 of Acanthosepion lycidas. Classification (NCBI taxonomy): domain Eukaryota; kingdom Metazoa; phylum Mollusca; class Cephalopoda; order Sepiida; family Sepiidae; genus Acanthosepion; species Acanthosepion lycidas. The sequence continues at coordinate 24,587,722 of OZ010604.1, forward strand.
TCTATTGTAGAAGGACTGTTACACTCCAAGCACGCATATGTATATATGTATCTATAAATAACCGGACTGTTTCAAATATTTAAATTTATGCGTACATATGTGTGCGTGTGTATTTAGACAGCATATTTTCCTTCAAGAATGTTCGGTTAAATAATTTAGATATATCATAGCTATTTATTTTAGTTTTAATCATTTCAAGTTCATGAATTAATTGCTTTGTGGCTGTAGAAAATTAAGAAAAATTCTAAAATTTTCTTTCAAATAATTTTATTTTCTCAAGTAATTTCAATCAGATCTGAGACCAGAAAGAGAAAGAAATGGAGTATAAGAACGTAGGAGAGAAAGAGAGTATATAAATGTGTGAGAGAAAGAGAGAAGATGAGTTTCAGAAGGAGAGAGGAAAAGGGAACAAGAGAAATATATATATATATATATATATATATATATATATATATATATATATTAGGTTGGTGCAAAAGTAATGTCGTTTTCTCGCCTATGTTACTATGTGAGAAAAGGACATTATTTTTGCACCAACCTAATATATCTGTGTGTGTGTGATCAATAATAAAAGTAAAAGAAAGAGAAAAATAGAAGGAGAGAGAAAGAAAATAGAAAATTAAGAGAAGAGGAGAAAGAGAACAAAGATGAGAGAGTGAAAAAAAGAGAGAGAAGGAGAAGGAGAGAAGAAGAGAGAACAAAAACGTGTGGGTAACAAAAAAGAAAAAGAAAGAAGAGTATGAGAAAAAAAAGAGGGGAAAATGAGAGTAATAAAAGAGAAAGAGAGAACAAAAATGAGAGAGTAATAAAAGAGAAAAAGAAAGAAGAGTAGAAAGGGGAGAGAAAAAGGTGGGTGTTGAAAATTTCTCATGATTCATCTCTCTCTCGCTCTCTCTCTCTCTCTCTCTCTCTCTCTATATATATATATATATATATATATATATATATATATATATATTCGAACATGTTTGGTAAAATAATTAAGACGTATGATTTCTATTTATTTTAATTTAAATCCTTTGAAATCCACGAATTAATTTCTTGGTGATTGTAGAAAATTGCTAAAGAAAATTCCAAAATTTTCTTTCAAATAATTTTTATTTTCCCAAGTATTTTCAATCTCTTCTGAGAAAAAGAGTGAAAATGTGAGAGATAAAGATAGTATAATAATGTGAGAGAGAAAGATAATATAAGAATGTGAGAGAGAAAGAGAGTATAAGAATGTGAGAGAGAAAGATAATATAAGAATGTGAGAGAGAAAGAGAGTATAAGAATGTGAGAGAGAAAGATATTATTAGAATGTGAGAGAGAAAGATAATATAAGAATGTGAGAGAGCGAGTATACGAATATGAGAGAGAGAGTGTGTATGTGAATGTGAGAAAGAAAGAGAGAAGATGAGTTGTAGAAGGTGAGAGGAAAAAGGAGTAAGAGAAATATAGACATATTTATCTGAGATTAAAAAGAGAAATATAGAAACAAGAGAAATATAGGAATATATATATATGAGATCAACAAAAATGAAAAAGAAAGAGAAAAAGGGAAGGAGCGAGAAAGAAAAAAAGAAAATGAAGAAAAGAGCAGAAGAGAAAGAGAACAAAAATGAGAGAGTAATAAAAAAGAAAGAGAAAAGGAAAAGGAAAGAAAAAAGGAAAAGGAAAGAGAAAGAGAAAACAAAAATGAGAGGGTTACAAAAAAGAAAAAGAAAGAGAAGTATGACAGAAAGAGAGAACAAAAACAATAATAAAAAAGAAAGAAGAGGAGTAGGAGAGAGAAAGAGGTGTGGTGCCGAAAAGTTCTATTCTTGATCTATTAGGTTGGTGCAAAAATAATGTCAGTTTTTGACGTATTTTTTAACGTCAAAAACCGTCATTATTATTGCACCAACCTAATATTTATCTCTCTCTCTCTCTCTCTCTCTCTCTCTATATATATATATATATATATATATATATATATATATATATATATATATATATAAAAGTGGATGTGTATACATAGTTCCGTAATTTCAAAATATTTTTCACTGTTAGATTTACCGCGATTTACCGCGTACCATGGTCAAATTCATATTCAAGGGTTATTTTTTCGCATTTTTATCTTATAAATAAATAAATACAAAAGTTACCTCCCTTGCATAGCAAAAGAAACTATGGTAACAGTACTCGATTTTGAACTTTTAGAGCCAGAGGACAGCGTCATGTGCAATTGATCATATCAGATTGCACTGGTAGTGCCTACTAACGTAGTATGAATTATCGAAATTTCTTCCGATATAATAAAAAGTAAAAAAAATAGTTATTTACGTCACATTCGATCCAGGAATTGTTTCTTTGCCTGATGTTCATTAGTTACTCATAAAACAGTTGAAACCTAACCTGAACAAAATAAACTACAAAACCTCCACAAATACTTCAGTTATCAACTATAGGCATTTAAATGCCTATAGTTGATAACAGAAGCCATTGGTTTATATTAACTTCTTCCCATACTTAAAACTTATCGTTTTCACTACCGCGTAGTCATATAAGACGTCACGAGCTGCGGTGCGATTTTCGCTTCCGCGTCTCGTATACACGAGTTTGTCGTTGCTTGGAAATCTTTCATGCAACAAAAACGGACTGTCATTATTGTTGTGTCCGTGTATTGTTTGATATATTGAAATGTAATTGTCATTTTTTATAATGGCTTATGTAAGCCGAAAGCTTAGATAGGATTAAAAACATGTACCACTATGGTGTTTTTCTTTCATCTTTCAATGAGAATGATATTAAGCTAATCAGACAATATGAAAGGAATTTACTTAAAACAAATAGACAAAACTTGTCTATATTATTTAATGAAACAGGCATCAATGAAAAAATGATGCCTAAATACACAGAATCTGTATGCATGTATATATAGGCAGCATATTTTCATTCTGATGTAATGAACATGCATACATCTGGTTTCCCCTCACAGCAATATGCTTGGCTGGTGTCAGCCATAAATACAGACTGATGTGGAGGTACAGAACAACGGCTATTGGCTACAACTATAGTTTGTGCCCATTGCCTCCGCCTATTGCCTACCACTACGAGGAGGGCCAGTTCATTACGGTTACCTGCTAGATTTTCCTACTCGGTTACAGTAATCCAAATCCACTTTGCTACTTCGAACAAATATATCCCTTTTCGGAACATATCACATTCACATAGGTTTAATTAAATAACTAATACGTATTATGTTTATTTTAGTTTTAATCCTTTCAATCCCACGAATTATTTTCTTGGTGGCTGTAGAAAATTGAGAAAGAAAAATATGTTCTGTCCTGGGACAATGATTTATTTCAT
>OZ010604.1:24596051-24663551 GCA_963932145.1 Acanthosepion lycidas
GACATATCTAAAGTATTTATAGAAAGTCCACGGGGAAGGTAAAAAAAAAAACAAAAAATAAGAGACGTAATGAGAGACGAGAGGTGAGGACCAATACTTAATATTTGTAGCGAACATTAATAGCGAGCAGAATTTATTGGATAACTTAACGACAAAAGATTCTTATCCTGAAAGGAAACATCGAAAGAACCAATGAATAATCTACTTGACAAGATTTTGAAATTGTTGAAGGGCGAAGGACGACAATCCCCACCCACAAGAAATAACAATCTTCCTAAAGAGAAAGTATTAGTAACCGTTGATTACTGAATGATGACTAACCAAAACGGAGGTTGGAAATCAAATGGTAATCTTTATAGCATCAACAAAATACAATACTCGCCAGCGGCGCGAAGTAGGTAAACCACTCCTAGTGGTGGAACTACTTAGAGAGCATATTACTTTCACTTACTATTGTGTCCTACTTATGTATGAAGATTGAGACATACCCATTCGTGTTCATACGCACGGTTTATAACTGTCTGTACTTATCTATCTATCTATCTATCTATCTATCTATCTATCTATCTATCTATCTATCTATCTCACTCTATTCATATCTATCTCACTCTATTCATTATCGATCTATCTATCTATCTATCTATCTATCGTTCATTCCGTTCATATCTATTATTTATCCATGTATCTATCGTTAATTCTTTTCATATCTATCTATCTATCTATCTTTCTCGGATATGCTCATTTCTATCTATCTATCTATCTGACTGTCGTTCATTCCGTTCATATCTATCTGTTTGTCTATCATTCAATCTATCTATCTATCTATCTATCTATCTATCTATCTATCTATCATTCTGTTCATATCTATCTATCTATCTGACTGTCGTTCATTCCGTTCATATCTATCTGTTTGTCTATCATTCTATTTCTCTTCTATCTATCTATCTATCTATCTATCTATCTATCTATCTATCTATCTATCTATTTTCTCGGATATGCTCATTTCTATCTATCTATCTACCATTCATATCTATGTGCTAGAAATGGTTACTGAATAACCAAAACGGACTTTATAACATCAACTAAGTACAATAAATAAATAAATGCCTTTCTCTCCAATACAATACCCGCCCCGAAAATAATAATAACAATGTCAAAGTTACATGTTTTAAAGAATTATTTATCTGCATATATAAATATATACATATCAATGTAAACATATATATATATATATATATATATATATATATATATATATATATATATACAGAGTGTCCCAAAATAATGTATACACCCTTTAAATATTAATAGTTAATAATATATTACCGTTATGTGAGAACATATATGAATGAAAATATGCAAAACAGATGAACAGTTGAATACCCACCTTGATCACCAGATTTTACACCCTTGGATTTCTTTTTGTGGGGGTGTTCTAAAAGACAAAGTACACAGCAGGAAACCTGAAAGAATTGCTGAAATGAGATTAGCAATTGAAGAAGAATGTTCTTAAATACCACAGGAAATGATATTGGACATTTGTAGGTCTATTTCTTCAAGATATGAAAAGTGTATTGAACAGAACGGCAACCATTTTGAGCAGTTGATATGAACTCATCATTATATGAACATTCTACCATTGCCACAAGTAGCTATTATCTTATTAAAGTTAATTTTCTATGTTTTTTTGTATATTTTACTATCAAATGCATATTCTTTCTCTTGTATTAATCTTATTTACAAGTCAAAATACATAAATTGAATAAGTTATAACGATTCAAAGAGTGTATTCTTTATTTTGGGACACCCTGTATATATATATGGTGTATCAAAAAATAATTTGCAAATATTGGGGGCGGGTTCCTCACATCAAAATAACGACAAATGTCCATATAAACATACGTTCACAAATCCTCCGTTTTTGAGTTATTAAGTTTAAAGTTTACGGTAGACGCTGCTAAATATACAAGCCAAGATACAATCCAAAAATACATTTACTAACATTGGTCAGCCACGGATCCTGTCTCAGTAAGGTGACGATAAACAGCGGCAAAAGTCGAATGACTCGGCTACCTTGGGTCTGGAAACGCAATCTGATACAGCCGTGTAGCCTCCCATCCATTACCATTCGCGCGACCGTATATTATATCTGCCCCTTCACGATATGAATATCCTGGCATTGACAAACGAAGAAATTCTCAGTTAACTCATTACTACAGGTGTTCAACGCTGAATACGGACTATTTACACAAATGACAAATATAACCTAGTCTGTATGGCAATACGGTGCCATCTAGCGCAAACTTCCCTTAAACTTAAACATTTGCAGGCATATGATTATATGGAGATTTGTCATTTTTTTGGTGTGAGGAAACCGCCCCCCTGTGTTTGTAAAGTATTTTTCATACACCATATATATATATCTGCATATATAGATATACATATCTATGTAAACATATATATATATATATATATATATATATATATATATATATATATATATATATATATATACAGAGTGTCCCAAAATAATGTATACACTCTTTAAATATTAATAGTTAATAATATATTACCGTTACGAGAGAACATATATGGATGAAAATATGCAAAACAGATGAACTAGAAGAGGGACAGTTGAAGACCCACCTGAAGATAGATAGATATGAGCACACTGAGATAGACAGATACCTGCATACATACATATATAAAAACATATGAATAATCTGATAGATAGATAGATAGATAGATAGATAGATAGATAGATAGATGGATGGATGGATAGAATGATAGATATCTAGAAAGATAAAATATTAAAATGTGGATAAGAAAGAAAGAAAGAATGAAAGAAAGAAAAACTGAAAAAGAGCATAAATTAAAATATAGAATATAAAATGTGGATAAGAAAGAAAGAAAGAAAGAAAGAAAGAAAGAAAGAAAGATATATATATATATATATATATATATATGGGTTATTAAATGCCAACTTTTTTTTTCCTGGTAATATTTTGTTTTGTCAAAAATCTATTTTTGGTAATATTTATTCCTCAAAATTGTATAGCTGGTAATATTATTTTCAAAAAAATATTGCTGGTAATAGATTTTTTTCTTCCAAAATTCATTTCTGGTAATATTATTTTCATCAAAAATTTATTTCTGATAATATTTTCTTAAAAAGTATTTCTAGTACTAAAACCTATTTTTACGTTTTTATAATGCTTTTTACCTCAGCTTCGGGGTGAACTATTTATCCATAGCTGGGACCCTGACAGGTGCTACCACCCCGGGTCAGGGTGGACCTGGGAACACCAGTAATTAAGAGGTCGTTCCACGCTCCTCAATAGAAGGTTTTGCTGTTTTATGTAGTTTATCGTTTTACCCAGGACGGGCTAGAGTATTTTGGACAATATTTTCTTAGAAGAAGCAAAAACTGGGGGCATGTTCTTCAGCAAGAGAAAGATGAGAAAACGCTTTACCAACGAAAAACTCTTAAGAAAAATGGAAATAAACAGATTCTTATGTTCCGAATCTTAGAGACACCTAAAATTTCTTAGATTTATAAAGGAGAAAGGAAAGATTGGAGAATATGACATTCACAAGACTTATGGAATTTAAAAGGGAAGACAGCATGTCACCTAGCTAACCATCTTGTGTAAATGGATAGCGGAAAGGAATGTGTAAGTGGTGGCAGAAAAAGACGTTACTGAGAGCTGCAAAAGATAGAATGTTGTGGAGGGTCATGATCACCCACGTCCTGAAGGGACAGCACACATAGTATCAGAAGGATAAATCTTGGCAAAGATGATATAATTTTACCCCATTTCTCTATAATATATCTATATGTCTGATGTCAGACTCAGAGTTAAGATGCCTAAAAAGACGAAGTGGAGAGCCATGATTACCTACGTCCTGAAAGGACACAGCACATACAAAGAAAGATGGCTTTAAAACAAATCGAATTGAATTCTTAATTCCGACTAAGAAGATGCGAGAGGAATGGTCAGTGCTTTACATCGGGATTGAAATTTTTTCTCTGTTTAGGGGTTCGTTGCTGGACGAAATGTTGTCTGCAATACAAGGGATTTGCGCAGCATCTATTTGTGAGGATGAGTGAAATGAATGGTCTTCGAATAACTTGAGAAGGGACGGACTGTGAGGAGAGTTGCGTGGTCTACGATCTTAGAAATAGGACAACCTTAGTAAATAAGAGTAGAATATAGATAATAAATTTAAACTAAACCAGTAAAAAAGACGCGTATGGAGAATCGTTAAAGCTATTGGAAAGGAAAGAAGAAAGGAATGAAGGAAGGTAGATAGAAAGAAAGAAATGAAGGAAGATGAGAAATTATGGGGAAAAGAAAGAGGTTAAAGAGGAATGAAGAGAAAGAAAGAAAGAAAGAAAGAAAGAAAAGAAAAAAGAAGGGAAGAAATTAAGAATTTACGAACGTAAGAAAGAAAGAATAAGAACTAGATAAAATGCAATGGGAAAAGAAAAGAAAAGAAATGCAAGATTTAAATGAAGAAAGAAAAAAAGAAAGAAAGGAAAAAGAGCACAAATTAAAATATAGAATATAAAATGTGGATAAGAAAGAAAGAAAGAAAGAAAGAAAGAAAGAAAAACAAAGAAAAAGCAAAAAACAATAGTGGAATGGGCAAAATAAATAAATAAATGAAGAAAGAAAGAAAGAAAGAAAGAAAGAAAGAAAGAAAAAAGAAAAAACTGAAAAAGAGCACAAATTAAAATATAAAATATAAAATGTAGATAAGAAAGAAAGAAAGAAAAAACAAAGAAAAAGCAAAGAAACAATAGTGTAATGGGCAAAAGAAAGAAAGAAAGAAAGAAAGAAAGAAGAGGAAAAGGAAGAAAGAAAGCAGTAAATAAAGTGGAATAAAAGAAAGAAAGAATAGTAAAAATGAAAGTATAGGAAAAGGAAGAAAGGAAAAAGAAAGAAAGAAAAAGTGTTGCATATGATACTGTAATGAAGAATGTAAAATCTTCATAAAAATGAAAGACACTGGAAGGTTTGATTTAAACAATAAAAAGCGAAGCAGAAGAAAATAACAGAAACCAAGGAAGAAAAGAAAATGAAAGAAAGTCTGACATAAAACGGTCAAAAGACAGACTATAATAAGCAAATAATAAAAGAAAGTAGTATGATAATCAAACTGTATAAAATATGGAGAAACAATAAAGAAATCGATAACACTGATATATATATATATATATATATATATATATATATATATATATATATATATATATATGCAAAAAAAACCCAAAAGCAAAATTTTTGAACCACCGAAGAAGAATTTGTTAAAAGCGAGAATGAAATAATTCAATAAAAGCAAGATGCGAAAAATTGAAGGAACGAAAATAAACAAACAGTCAAACGGAAATCCCAGTGCAGGACGATGGGGAGATTTGGCGCGAAAAAAGATCTGTCATTTGAGACTGGTTTCGGCTGGCCGACGCTAGCACTGACCATCAGTGTAATAGCACCGGGGAAGGCGGCAGGATAGGCGATGTAGATAGTGAAGCGTGTATATTGGCCGGGTGGTATGAGTCTGATATTTCTGTCCGAATATCCGATGTCCAACAAGACCATAACGAATGGCTGTTTCATGAATCATTGTCGAGTTTACAGACCCCCATTTCTTCGTCTGTTTTATGTCGCTAAATGTACGTCTGCGAGTATGTGTCCGTACAAATATCTGTCAGTCTGTTCGTCGTTACGCAAAGCGAATGGTCAGTATGTCTATTTGCCCGTGTCTGTCAAATGGACAGTGAGCTTTTCTATGTGTGTTTTCTGCTATAGAGAATATTTGCTGTCTGCCTGCCCATCTGGCCTTTAGTTAAATGAATTTAGCCCTGGATGGAGGTGGGTGGCAAATGTAATGAGATAGATAGATAGATAGATAGATAGATAGATAGATAGATATGAACAACCGGAGATACATACATACATACACATACATACATACATACATACATACATATGAACAGAGATAGATAGATATATACAAAGACAGCTAGGCATGAATACACTGAGATAGATAGATAGATAGATAGATAGATAGATAGATAGATAGATAGATAGATAGATATGAGCACACTGAGATAGATAGATACCTGTATACATACATATATAAAAACATATGAATAAACTGATAGATAGATAGATAGATAGATAGATAGATAGATAGATAGATAGATAGATAGATAGATGGACGGAGATGGATAGAATGATAGATATTTAGATAGATAAAAAGATTTAAAAAAAGACATACATTTCTAGATAATATTAGGTTGGTGCAAAAATAATATAGTTTTTTTACGTATTTTTTAACGTCAAAAAACGATATTATTTTTGCACCAACCTAATAGCTAGAGTTAGATAGATCATTAGATAGACTGATAATAAACAGACATAGATCGGTTTCTAGATAGATAGATAGATAGATAGATAGATAGATAGATAGATAGGTAGGGTTTTTCTTTCCCACCATACGATGATACTGACTAATAGACACTCTAAGTGATTGATATTCAAATTGACTCATAGACGTCGACAGAAATATATATATATATATATATATATATATACATATACATATATTTAAGAGGAATCCAACTGAGGCAACGCACAAAATAGATTTGGAATTTACAAGTACACGAATACTCGTCTTATAATTAAAGGCGAAAAACGTGTTATCCCAAAATGCAGATTGATAAAAAAAAAATGTATGTCAGCTTAAAAACGCCGATTAGAAAAGGGGCCTTTCTCTAAAGCAGATAAAGATGCCAGTTGTAGAGGAATGTAGGAGAAGACCAAAAGCAAACTAAAAAAAAGAAAAAAGAAAAGAAAAAGGAAATTAAGAAATACCATTCTCTCGTACAGAATAAGCATTTAGAATTTTGGTTTTTCTTATCCTTCGGCTTTAGCACCAACGAGTGCACCTAAATGCAGATTGTGCCTTAAGACTCTTGCTTTCATGGAATAAAATACATAAGATTATTATTATTACATACTCACATACATTATCTAGTCCAGTCTAATCTATCTATCTATCTATCTATCTATCTATCTATCTATCTCAACCTGTTCATTATTTATCTACCTATTTCTGTTCATATCTGTCTACCTTTCTATCTCTATCTCAACCTGTTCTATTTATCCGTCTTGGCCTGTTCATATCTATCTATCTATCTATCTATCTATCTATCTATCTATCTATCTATCTATCTATCTATGTGTCTTTATGTGTGTGTATACCTATATATGTATATCTCTATTCATATCTATCTGTGTGTGTATGTGTGTGTATACTTCTATATGTTTCTGTCTGTTCACATCTATCAATCTTTCTAAGTTTCTATCTATCTACCTGTCTTTGTCCATATCTATCTTAGTCCTTTCATCTATCTATCTATATATATATATATATGTGTGTGTGTGTGATTTCATTTACCTATCTATCTATATATGCATATATCTACAATATCTCAGTGTGTTCTTATCTATCTATCTATCTATCTATCTGTATCTCTCTCTCTCTCTCTCTCTATATATATATATATATATGTCAGATTGTTCATTACGTAATCTATCTTTCTATCTCTCTCAGTCTGCTCGTCTCTCTCTCTCACTCTTTCTAAGTTGCGCAGAAAGACATAAAATAGCCGTAATAAAAAATGAAACTTCCTAATTTGTCTTCCCAGAGAATATTTCTGAGAGTACAACATTTTCTACATTGCTGATAAACAAATACAATTATATTTACAAAATCTACATGACACCGGTAACTATCACCTTCTTGTGTAGACGCCTCGTGTGTCACTTATCAGAGCAAAGCACAATAAAAAAACATCTATCAACCCGTAATCTGCTACAACGCTTAAGTAGGATACTGGTCGAAAACACTAGTCTTTTGCAAATCATATTTCATAAAACACCTCGTTATAAGCGAGGCTCTGTACGTCAAATAGCATGCCCCTACCATCAGTATTATCTTGTTTAACAATAGCAACGGAGAACCGATATCTTTTAAAAATAGAAAGTCGCCCACTCGAATTCCAGCCATGCCCAACACACGAGGGCTAGGAATTAACGTCCCTACTATAATTCAAAAATACTACATCTCCCACATTCAAAACATGAAAAGAAACTAACAACATCAAGAGTAAGCCCCCTTGAAAATGGCTAAAGAACTGGTCGAAAGCGCTTGGGGCAATCGAGAATATGGCCAGCTTTTGTATTCGGTTACTTCCACGAAACGGAATAGCTAAATAAAAATTAATAAAATTTTCTTTGTTCTTCATATTTAAGAAAAAAAAAAAAAAAAAAAATATATATATATATATATATATATATATATATATATATATATATATATATATATATATGTGTGTGTGTGTGTGTGTGTGTGTGTTTGTGTGTGCGTATGTATTTGTGTGTGAAACAAGAGAAAAATATCAATCACTTTTATCATGTGAAAGGCCGTTGATTAGCTGTGGTTTCGCCACGAGTGAGAGAGAGAGAGAGAGCGAGAGAAATATGTAGAGAGAAAGAGACAGAGAAAGAGAGAGAAAAAGAGTGAGCGGGAGAGAGATAGAGAGATGGAGAGAGGGTGTGTCGCATCAAGAGATACAAAGTCAAAGACAATCGCACAAGGGAATGACATCTTTAAATAGTAATCTATTTTTAAACAAGAGATTTTATTTGGCGATCTAAGCAATGAAAGACGATTTAATTATGCAAATTTTATATTTGGTAAGCTTACCGTGAGGCGAATTTAACTATCTATTTCTAGCAACGACTTAACTCTCAAATCACGCAGAATGCCCAGGCTGTCGATCGATCATCATACCCAAGTAGCGTCAAGCTTGGTTAGTAGTTAGATGAAGGACCGTCTAAGAACACCGATTACTTTAATCAGGGGAGTTAACTACTTAAAATATAATATGTTTTAAATGAGGGTAAGTAGCAAAAATGGTACTCAGTGTGGTCTACGGATGCTGTAGTCCATCTGCTGATCTTTCTTCTGATCGAGGTCAAACAGCCCAAACTGTCCTGTCATTTTCAATAGTTCAAAATCAAAGATACACTGGCGTAAATAAGTTTAAGACCGATGTTTAAAGTTTTATTCATTTCAAAATATGTTTCTAATAAAACAATATAAATTAGTTTTATTGTGTATGCTTTATGCAGAATAATATTTATCGTTCGAATTATGTAAAAATGTTTTTTCTACAACTTGAAAAATTTTAATGCTGGATTAATATAAATTATCCAAATTTGCCGGCAAAACATTATAGAAAAATGAACGAAAAAAATACAAAATATTTATCAATATTTCGTGCCGTAATCTTTACTATTAATTACAGTTTCACATCGCCTCGGCATCAAACTTGATAAGTGAGTACAAAAATCATTTGCAATGCCCTGCCATTTTTGCTTTATATAATCATATAATTGGGCTAAATTTGTAGTTTTTTTTGTTTTGTTTTTTTTTAGCGTGAACTCTTTTAGAAATGTAATTCCATAAATGTTCAATGACATCCATATTATGGTGATCAAAAAAGTGCATTATTTTTTGGCTTTATGAATGGGGGTATTATCTTGTTGATAAATAGTTACAGGTGGTATTTGCTAAGTCAAATATGACGGAACATGTTCCTTAACTAGCTGCATATAGCCTACACGGATGAGTTTTCCATCAACTTTAACAATTGGATCAATACCAAAGCTACTGACCGCTGCCCGCACCATTACATTCCCGCCTCCCGCTTGTGCCGTCTTTTTGACACATTTATGATGGAATTCATTTGTTGGCAAGCATCTGACAAAGGTTCTACCATCCGATCCAAAGATGCAAAAGTGTGACTGCAAAGAACTCTACACCAGTTGTCGGCCGTCCATTGAATGTGACTTTTCGTGAAATTTAGCTGCTTGAGCTGATTTCTCTCCAAAGGAATTGGCGTTTTTCTAGCAATGCTCACGAATAATTCAAATTCTCTTAGACGTTTTCGGACACTTTGGGGCTTAAAACTAACGCCATTCTTACCAGATAATTGGCTGCAAATGTCTACGGCTGTCAGCATTCGTTTAACTTCGGAAAACCTATGAATTCGTCTATACCGTTGCACAGTTTATTTTTTCTTGGTGCTCCCGATCTTTGCATATCCTTATATTGTCCAGTATCCTGGTAAAGCTTCTAAGCCTGAACACAAGCCGTTTTTCTGCACCTTAATTGTTTGCTTATCTTCATAAGGGAAACGTTTTGTTGATGTAGTAACTCTAGTCACTGAGCTAAAACTACGACGCTTTCCCATAGTGAATTAATTGTATAACAACGCTCAATTATTACGCTATATAATGCATTAATGACCAGTCATGTGACCAAGCATTTAGCAAATAATTTGCATAATACCTATGCAGTCTTAAACTTATTTTGCCGGCAAATTTGGTTAATTTAAATTAATCCAGCATTAATTTTTTTCAAGTTGTCGAAAATATACAATTTTACATCATTTGAAAGAGAAATAATTTCAGCATAAAGTATATACAAAACTACTTTATATTCTTTTATTAGAAACATAATTTGAAATGAATAAAACTTTACCCATTTTCTCCGGTGTACTAAGGTCTCATCATCACGCAGCCCACCCTGGATAATCACAAGTCACGATGAGTGATTGAATTCTCAAAGAGGCTCCGTCATTTGAGCGTCTCTTGTGGACATTCGTTCATCTCAGAACTCAAGCGGGAGTCATCTACCAGATTCAGCGCTAAACCAGCTGGCAAAATGGCCCTCGCGTTCCATCGCTCTGAAGCGTTTCATTAACACTTAGGAGACTCTAAATTTACACTGTTTCTGGGATCTATTCTAGGAGTGGCGAGATAACGGTTAACCCTAGACTGGAATAGGTTATGATTATACTTACCAAGGAAATATTCTCTTGGGAATCGGTTCCACAGGGCAGTGATTCATCGAAGGTCTTCTCACCAATGGAATACGAAAGGATATGTAGGTGGGTTGCTACGAGTGTCATGGTGGATCCTAGCCGTGAAGTTTAGACCTGACTGACCTAAAGAATGTAGTTCGTCCGAACACTTTCCATGAAAGTAGCGATAGATCAGCGAGAGACCTGTAACACCGCGCCTGAGTGAGAGAGAGAGAGAGGTTGGAGGGTGGAGAATAATACGACACAAAAAAGACTCGGACACGCTTTTGAGTTCTATCGAGACTAGAAAGTGAGGACTCGGTAGCCTCAGCCCAAAAGACAACATTACTGATCTGGCTCTTGTAAAGGGAGATAGCATGAATTCCGTTCCAGAAAGTACATGATTGAATCTGTTAGGCTCTATTTTTACAAGAGTCTGATGAGAACAAAATATGGATTACTGCTGGCGTATATTTTATGGAGTTGGCCAATTCTCGATTTCCAGCCCGGGTGGAGTTTAAAAGAATTTAGAAGGCCTTTGGAGGTGATTATTGTTTTCCGTCGTAAACCCTCTTTCCCACAAACGAAAAGTTGCAAAACACTTGCACCTCTATCGATATTTCCATGGCATCACGCATAGATCCTCTTCCAGTTAAGATTTTTACCGTTAACACCCGCCATGTTTTGTAAACAGGGGCGGAGAATCGACATTCTATTTGTATTCCAATGATAAGAAGGATGCTCCAAGTGTCGTGATTTTTGGAACAGACTCCCAAAAGGATGCTTTCCCGAATACTAAATTCTTCCTATTTTTGGCGTTGTCTATCCTACCCATAATCATTAACATTCTTCCTTGAGTGGTTCTTGAACTATATATTGAGGCATTAATAGCCTAAAAATGTTTCTTTCAAGGCTGGAGGTGCAGAAGGTGGTTTGGGACATGTGTCATACTGGGCACAAGTTCTCTTTATTCGGTTTTAACAAAAGGTGTGGTTGTTTCTGTACAAGCCTTCACCGCTATAATCAAATGATATGTGCGGGTAGACTTGCTTCTAAGAACTGAGCTGCTTGACCTTCATACATCGAAAACTACTATACAAGGAAGAGAGAAAAGTCTGTACATTAAAAAGAAGAGAGAAAACGTTTTTAGTTGTGATGTGGATTTAAAAAAAATATTATGCTTTATTTTCCATAATTTTGCTACACGTGTTTCCGGTCTCGCGACCGTCATCAGACAAAGGGTGGAGATTTCCACATATTATTAAAAATATTTAATTTTTTCTTTGTTTTTCGATGTTAAATATTCTCGATATTCTCTTTTTTTGTACTAGTGATGCAAACGTCTTTCTTGAACTGGCAGTGAAAAGTTCTGCGTGAAGGGTTATAAAACAATTAAGATTGGTTCGAGAAATGATGGAGTAGTTGTCGGCATGCTTATCTTTTAATGAGCCCTGTGTGTTCTTAGATCGATTTCCATTTTCGTGTGCTTTTGTCAGCATGCGTGTATATATGTGTATATCCCCTCTCCATATATATATATATATATATATATATATATATATATATATATATATATAAAAGCTGAGCATATATATATATATATATATATATATTTATTTATATAGAACAGCTGAGCATATATATATATATATATATATATATATATATATATATATATATATATACTCAACTGTTTGCTATAAATGGAGAATTCTGGCCGCTGATAATGCTAATATCACGTATATAATGCGTTAAAAATTTTCCTTCCTCGTAGTGTGCACTGATAGGTCTAGGACTCTCCGACTGATGTCAATTCGGTCGAGTTTCAATCTCGGCTTGAAGTAATCTTATATCTGGCTGTGATACAAATAGTCTGTGTATGACTCTCTCTCTCTCTCTCTATATATATATATATATATATATATATATATATATATATATATATATATATCCGTGAATTTCAAGGATTAAATCTCTTACGAGAAGCTATATATACTGGACCAAAAAGGAAATATTATTAAAAGCCTACAGAGTTTGTGTTCTGGCAGCAAAATAATCTAACACAAAATTCGAACCTTGTTCAAAGACAGCTATTCTGTAGTCAAGATTGCACATAGATTTCGCAGGTTCAATAAACGGTTTACATTATCTTGTGGTAGTGGAGAGCTTTTCTGACTGGCGTGAAATTTGTAAGAGCAAAAAACCAAGTTCCACAGTTACAGTGATTTTTTTTCAGATGCCATAAGCTCGTACACAATTATACGAATTTAAAAAATTTTGCAAAATGCTCTGGATTGAACATATTACTCTACCCCGCCATATCACCCAAGGTCAAAAGGACAAGTTGAACGTTTTGTTGATACTTTTAAGTACGCTTTGAAAAAAAAATCAAGTAAAAAGTGAGCGATGAAGCACTACAAAAATTCTTAATAGTTTACCGGATAACGCAGAATTCCAGTACACCGACAGACATGTCACCGACAGAATTGATGTTCGCATAAAAAACGAAATCGGTTTTCGACAAACACAATAAGAACGCTTAACAAAAAGAGCACAGATTTTTTTCAAAATTGTCAAAATGTGGGAAGACGGCCTAATAAGGTCACGAATTGGAAAAATGATATATATGTAAAAGCAAAACGAAACGGGAACGCATAAAATATTGGAATCAGTTAAAAAAAAATTCCTGAAGAAAGGCTCGCTAGCAAGAAAGAACCTATACTAGAAATGTATGATATTTTTTACTTGCCAACACCCCAAGAATTTGTTGAACGTACAAGTATGCTTACCACGAAAAGGTCGGAAAAACTAAAGGTTTACCCAAAATGAAAGTTCAGTATGTATTGAAATCGCCAGAAAGATGTGGGGGAATCTGCGAAAGGAAACAAAGAATTTGCTAGTTAAAAAAAATTCAAACGTGGTGATGATATTATGGAGTAAATAACACACCTCCGATAATACAAATGAACTAGGTACGACGCCTTAAATAAAGAACTCAAAGTGAGCCAGAGATGTTAGTTAAAGTCATTTGAAAAGAATTCTAATGAAATCATGGCGAGTAGCTTAAGCAAAGACATTATAAACGCTCGTGGGGAGTTAAAACAGTTACTATTAAAGAATGTACTTTTTGCAAGTTCTACATTATTAACAACATTCACACGTCCTGGGTATGACGATAAACTACATCCGGCAGGTCTATGATCGGGAGGATTTGAGAAGCGTCGATCCACATCTTAATTGCTGTTGTTCCCGATCTACTTTGACCCGAGGTGGTAGCACCTGTTAGGGTCTCAGCTTATAGTCGACCCTCCCCCATTTTGGGTCACAGCACGATATAAAAACACAGTATAAAAAACATTATAGTAAAAAATGCCAGCAACACATTTTCATAGATACCAATATGAGAACAGAAGGTGGGAAGACGAAAGACTTCCAAAAATGGAAAATAATAAAATTTTCCTGACCGATAACAAAGAAGTGGATTGTGGGTTTAGAATTATGAAGGAACCTCAAACCCCGACAAGCCCACCCCGGTTTTGGTCGGCGTCCATATAAGCAGAGTCGCAGCGAGTGAAAAGCAGTTCGAGTTCAAGTTCGCAGTTCGAGTTGCACCCGCCCCGCAGAAACCTGGCCGAAAGATTCCACGCAAATCACGACTCAATTTCTAACCAAGAACAATTTATTTTTGAAGAAAACAAGTTTTACGAATATCACCTGAAGATACACCAAGAACCAGCTCCTTAAAGAACAAACAACTTAAGATGTTAAGACTCGCCTAACAAACACAAAGTGTCACGAATCCATATAGCGGGTTGGGAAGAAGACGCACTCCTGTATTCAGCAACCAGATATAAAATATTGTTATCCTTTTTTTTTTAACACATTTGAACTTTTCGAGTTATTATTTTATTTTCTTTTACATATACTTGTGCGGTGTTACCCTTGATCGAACTCGGCTTGCATCAAGGCCCGGCGACTGATTGATTTCGTCTGCCTAAGATCAATTCACAACGTGGGTAGGTTAGACTGGAAATCAAAACAGTTACTTCGCTAACCAGACGTTGGAGGCGAGCTGGGAACGACAAGGCTGATACTGAATCTAACCAGATTCCCATCCGAATCACCAAAAGGTTAGAACGTCACATTTGGTGCCGCGACCAATACCAAGCCAGTTGGTCCTCACAGGAGAGGATAGCACGACGGACGCGGCTAGGCAGACGTCACATTTGGCGCAGCGACACCGGCGGACAGCAGGATAAGACCCTGGATCAGCCGCTGCAAAAGGAGTTGCAGAAAAATTCGACCAGGACAACACACGGTGTCTCAAGGACTCAACCTGAAACAGATTAGAGTGGGAACCAAAGGACTTTGGTTGGCTATAACCATACGGTTCCAGATACTCTAGTACGACAACCCGGAACCTGAGAAGAACGAACAGGAAATCGTCTGTCAGGTAGGACACTTTATTTTCGGTTGATCTCCCAATTTCGATTGTTGCTGCTCAGATTGTTTTTCTTTTGCTGTGTTAAATATGTCTGACTATGAGCCAGATAGGGTAGACATAGAGGAAGAGGTGGTTGGACAGTGATTTCCAGCAGACCTGAGAAAATTATTGGGTGGACCAAGTGTCCCGGCATTTGACGGTAGTAAAAGGGATTTTAAGCATTGTCTGGCAGTCCTAGATAAGAGACCAAGAAGCCCTATATTTGGCGTATGATGCCACCAGAGGGAAAGCGTCTGAGTTTATAAAAGGACTCTTAGCCAGTGAGCCCCACTTGACATGGGAAAGGTTGGAAGAATTATTAACTCGGGAGTTCACTGACGAGGGGATGGCGATAGAGGCCATGAGAGCCCTCCTGAAGTTGACGCAGCTGAGGGACGAAACCCCTGGAGAATTAGGGACCCGAACGGAGAAGCTGTCGTCATTAGCTTTCCCAGAGGTAGTGAGAAATAATGCGATGATGCAGGCCCAGTTGGCTGATCTGTATGTGGAAGCGCTCAGTGACGAGCGTGTTCGTCACGATGTTTTGAAGGAAGGACCGCTAAGGTTATCGGCAGCAGTGGAGCTGGCCAAAGAGAGCCAGAGAGTTTGCGAGAAGGTAAAAAGAGGTGGGAAGAAGCAAGAGCTAAGTCGAGAGGTCGAAAGAAAGGGGGAAGGAGGGAGACCCCCCGCGTGGAATCGGAAGGTCAAGCTAAAGGTGGATGAGCCTGAGGTGTGGGAAGGGGATACCACAAGAAAGGCTTGGTCAACAAGGCATGGGTTCTATAAGCCCACGCCGGGTCGATACGGGTTGGTCTGCTGGACATGTGGATATGAGGACCACAGAGCAGCGGAATGTCCGACGAAGTGGGGTTTGCCCCCAGACTTTGAGCGGGATAAGTGTACTAGGTGTGGGAAGAAGGGACACCTAGCCAAGTGGTGCGGGTTGAGGAAATAGTGCCCAACGATATTGATAAAAAAGGCCGAGCCAAAACCAAGGAAAAGCCAGCGGGCCAACCCGGAATTAAGAGGGAGGGTGGCCCAGTTAAAAAGCAGGAAAGTAAAACGTTGGACATGTGGTCAGGGGAGCCACTTGGGTGGAGGGCGCCCCCCCCGGGAATAGGAGGGAGGGTGGCCCAGTTGAAGAGAGGAAGAGTAAAATGTTGGATGTGTGGTCGGGTGGGCCGCTTTGCGGTGGACTGTCCAACAGGGGGGTGCTGGTTTTGTGGGAGGCCATGGCACCTGAAGAGGAATTGTACTCTTAGGGGCGGCCGCGGGAGACTGGGAGGGGTCCCGCCGGGACCACCCAGGTGCAAAAAACGCAGAACTCCCCCATGTGAGAAGAATGAAAGGAGTTTGTTGCTGCCGGCGCCTATGGCTGTGATGACCCAAAGGTGGGAACCCAGGAAAAGGAAAGCCCAAGTATTCTCTTCGCTGACGCAAGAGAATGAGCTATCCTGTAGATAGGAGGTAGGGCAATGAAAGCCCTGATAGACACAGGAGCGTATGTTTCATTACTGAGAGAGGAAGCATACAGACGGGTGAAACAGAAGAATGGGTTGCAGGAAGCGGACTTAGAAGTCATGCAGGCAGATGGAGCTCCTCTGGAGATAAGAGGGATGGCGAGGCTCCCTGTGAGGATTGGGAAATTAAGAAGCACCCAGAACTTCTACGTAACCCCTGTAGCGGACCCGGTAGCATGAGGTGCTGGCCTACGAAAAGGTGGCCTTGTGCCAGACACTACTTACGACTGCCGAATCCACTAACAAAATAAAAAAAAGAAAAAGAACTGTGTTCAACACGTGCATAAAGGGTAAAAAAATAGGTAGCCAGGAGGAAATGACGGACACGAGTCTGGTGGAAAACAAATGCAAAACTTTATTTTAATAAGAAGTAATTTTTGGCTCCAACGGCGGAGACTATCAGAAAGGAAAGGACTGTTCTTAGCCAGTAGTCAGATTGTATAATGTAGTGACTAGTAGAATGTTAATGTTCTGCGCCAAAACAAAAATCAAAATGGCTAAGGCGGGAAAAGTTTCTTCAGAAGGGAAGGTCCTGGAAAATAGTCTTCTTGTGCAAAAGTGTATGCGTACACAACAAGGAAAAATACTCACTGCGAGGTTTAATAATGTGTGTGTAATGTAATCTTTTTTTTTAGAACTGGTTCGTAAAGGTTAGAATTCAAAAGAGGTGTATGAAAAGTTCATCAATCTTTAGTGAAGAAAAACTCTACGTTCGCTGGCAGTGAACGGAGGAAAGTTCGAACGAGTTGTTCGCTTCAAGACGAGGGATTATTCTTGGAAAAGTATAATGACGACAGTACGTAGTCTCTGGGCTTTCTAGCAGAAAACGGAGGGAAGTTCGAACAAGTTGTTCGAAGACAAGTTGCAAATCACAGGAAAATTATTCGGCATGATGAGCCAAGGAATCACTAGGGAATTTTGGTTAGTTAAGATATTCCGGCCCGCGTATGGGTAAAGGGGCGCGAAATAAATGAGTCGTCCTTCTACTTCAGGAAACAAGCTGCGACTGACTTGAAAACGCTGTTCGTCCGTGACGTCAGAGAAAAGCGCGGGAAAAATTCAAATCCTGTCCAAGAAGAAGACGGAGAAGCTGTCGTCATTAGCTTTCCCAGAGGTAGTGAGAAATAATGCGATGATGCAGGCCCAGTTGGCTGATCTGTATGTGGAAGATCGCCCTATTTTAGAATGGGACGAGGAAGGGGACGCAAAGATAACAACCGATCCAGTTAGCAAAGATAACAACCGAGCAGTTAGCAACGTCGAACAAAAGCTGGTTTACTACTATATCAAACCGATCGTGAAAGGAAGGGGTACAATACGCGCGTGCCTACGTAAAAAAATTGGTGGAATCCATGCACGATTCCTCACCCCCAACCTGTGTAAGGAAGCAATGTTGGGAGAAGATTGGCTTCAGAGTCAGAGGGCTCGGATAGAGTTCAACCCCACTGTGCTGGTAGTGAATGGCGAGAGAACGCCATTGGGATGCCCACCGGAAGAAGATATAACAATAGTGGTGCAGGAAGATGTAAAGCTACCCCCCAGAACGGCAGTGTCGGGAAAGGGTAGGCTAATGTCAGGGAAGAAAATAGGAAAAGGAACCCTGCAATTGGTCCCTGTAGAAGGGATGGGCCTAGAAGAAAATGAGGTAACTCTGTGTGAGGCAGTAGTGGAGGCAGCTGAATTAGTGCCCATTATGATGGTGAACCAGGCCCAAAAGACGATAAAGGTTAAGAGAGGGGAAGAGATAGAAAAAGCATTACCCCTACGAACTCTGAATCGGGTGAGATTCGAGGAGAAACGAGGAAAACTCGTAGAACAAACAGAAGGAATAGTGGACGAAGATATATTGGCACCTGATCAATTTAGGGCCAGAGTGGGAAGTCTGCTGAGAGATAATCGAGATGTGGTGGCCCAATCAGATAAGGAATTGGGCCAGACCCACACAGTAAAAATGAAAATCGACACCGGCGATCACCCCCCTGTGAAATTGAAGACCTACCGAACACCTATTCATAAGAGACCTCTTGTGGAAGAGGCAGTAGAAGAGATGTTGGAAGCTGGGATGATCGAAAGATCGATCTCCCCTTGGAGCTTTCCAATCGTGATAGTAGGTAAGAAAGATGGCGGGCACCGTTTTTGTGTAGATTTTAGGAAACTGAATTCTATATCGAAGCCGTTGGCGGTGCCATTACCACTAATCGATGACATATTGGCATTATTAGGGAAAGCGAAGTACTTCTCTACGTTGAACTTGAGGTCTGGGTATTGGCAGGTAGCCCTTGATGAGGCTGACAAGGAAAAGACTGCATATGCGTGTCACTTGGGACTATTTCAGTTCAGGGTGATGCTATTCGGTTTAACCAATGCCCCGGGAATCTTCCAACAGCTGATGTCAATAGTATTAGGAGGGTGCGAGAGCTTTGCCATGGCATATTTAGATGATATTTTGATATTTTCAGAAATAGTAGAACAACATTTTTTCCATCTAAAACAAGTGTTGGGAAGACTAAGAAAGCACGGCTTAAAATTGAAATTGTCGAAGTTTCAGTTCCTGAAGGAGGAGACTAGATATTTGGGCTTTGTTATAAACGGAGACTGTATTAAGCCCGACATGGATAAGGTGAAAGTCATAAGGGAAATGCCAGAACCTAAGACAAGTAAGAGGGTTTATAGGAGCTATAGGGTACTACCGACGATTCGTCCCGACATTCTCGAGAATTGCCATACCCTTAGTAGCCCTGATGAAGAAATATGCTACGTTCAAGTGGACAGAAGACTTTCCACGGGCATTTGATACCTTAAAAGAACAGTTGACAGCCGTCCCACTGCTGACGTACCCAGACCTCATCAAGCCCATGGCACTATACACTGATGCCAGTGAGCAGTGTGTAGGAGCAGTTCTTACCCAGCCGTGTCCCGATAAAGAAGGGCCAGTGCCAGGCATACCAGAGGAGGTACCGATATACTTTCTCTCTCATAAGCTCTCAGAGACACAACAAAGATGGCCAGTAGTAGAAAGAGAAGCATATGCTATCATGTATGCTCTCCAAAAACTGGACTACTACTTGAATGGTGCGGTTTTTACTATAAAGACAGACCACAAGCCTCTGGAGTACCTAATGCAGGCAGAATGGACAAATAATAAGAAGATTCAACAGTGGGCGTTAAAGTTAAGCTGCTACCACTGTAAGATAGATTATTTGGCAGGGAAGGAAAACACGTGTGCAGATTTACTCTCAAGAATACCGAAACAACTGGAAGAAAGATCTGTAAAAGTAGCGCAAGGAGTAGATGATAAAGCCTATAGAATCGGAGTAATTAACTCTAATAAGCTAAAAAGATCGCCCTATTTTAGAATCGGACGAGTAAGGGGACGCACAGATAACAACCGATCCATATTGGACAAGGAATTGAGAAGGAGCAGGCAGACAGTGAAATAGCTGCCCTTAGAGAAAAGGTGGAGGCAGGACCACCAAGTATGCAGCAATAGAGGAAAGGCTGTATTATCTCTCAGGTAGGGATGAAGAAGTCAAGCCCAAATTGTATGTGCCCAAAAGTTTAAGACCAGAGATATTGGAACAGTGCCACGCGAGGTTGGGTCACATGGGAATTGATAGAACATATGATCTAATAATGAGAAAGTACTATTGGCCAAACTGTACGGAGAGGTCACTAACTATGTTCGGAGCTGTGTAGTGTACCAGTCGCAGAGTAGAAGGCAGGAAATGGCACCATTGGAGGAGATGGACGTGCCGAACTCCCCCTTTGAGAAAGTGGGTATGGATGTATCAGGCCATATGGGGAAACTGCGCAGGGAAACAACTACATAGTGAGTTTTGTCGATTGGCTAACAAATTGGCCTGAGGCATATGCAGTACCAGACAAGACGGCGAAAACTGTAGCCGATTTGATAAGTGAAATCTTCCCTAGGTATGGAGCCCCCGTGCAACTTGTCACTGATAATGGCACAGAGAATATAAACAGCATAATGAGAGAAGTGCTGACAGGTTTGAATATAGAGCACGTAAAAACATCTCTATATCACCCCCAAGGAAACGCTAAAGTAGAAAGGTTTCATAGAACCTTGGGAGATGTGCTGGCCAAGCTGGCCAAGCTGGCCAGAGAGAACACAGGAAATTGGGATTTGTATTTGACGCACGCTCTGGCGGCCGTGTGGTTTACGATAAACGAAACCTCCAGATTTTCTCCTTACTTTATGTTGTTTGGCAGAGACGTGGTCCTGCCTGTGGATAACCTGTTGAAGCCCCGAAGAAAGTATATGGGAGAAGATCATCATCAGTTGTTGCTGGAACAGCAACATAAAATATTTGTACAGGCCAGAAGAAGAATAAAGAGGGCACAGAAGAGGAGAAATGAGAGAGTCAATGCTGAAAGAAAGGTAGTAGAATTCAAGGTTAGAGACCCTGTCTACTATAAAATTCAACAGAGAGAAGGAAAGCTGGACCAAAGATGGGAACCGTACTACTGGATAGTAGAGCAGACGGGTCCAGTATCATATGTAATATGGGATCAAGTGGCAGGACGAGTCAAGAGGGTCCATGTCAACAATCTGAAGAAGGCTGAAATAGCTAACCTGGAAATGAGCGAGCCGAGGCCTGAGAAGACAAGGACAAGAAGGTAACTCTGGTTGAGCCGGAAGAAATGGAGACGGAAGAAGATTCCGAGGAAAATGAAGAGATAGATCGACTTGGCCAGATAGACGAAGCGATCCGAGTGACGGAGTTGGAACCCTCGGCGGGGATCAGCGGCGTTCAGTCGTCGCCTGAATCGGTGCAGAGAAGACCCTGTGATGTCACCATCGCACCCCCATGCCCAAACAAAAGGAAGAGAAAAACGAAGGGATCCAATCAAGCAGTCAAGGACTCTAAAAAGAGGCACCCTAAACAAGACAAAGATTTCAACGAGTGGGAGGAAGAGGATCAAATACCCCTTTCCCAGCTCAAAGAAAGACTAAGAAACAGGAGAGATTTAGACATCGAGTCAAGAAGTATTGAAGACGTCCAGGGCGAGTACTCTAAACAGAAGGATGAATCAGGAGAGGAAAAAGAGGACAAAACACCTCCTGAACGGGAATTAAACACAGAGGGAAGGTTAGAGGTCGAGCAAGAACTACCCCTGAAGATGAGATTGAGAAGGGGGAAGAACCCCAAGTCTTAGTGGAACAAAGAAAGCGGCGCAGAATAGAAGCGCTCGGTGTCCACAGATAACGACACTGGCTCATCCAAAAACCTACTGGCTGACTGTGGTGGATGTGGATGGAGGGGATGCAGTCGCGAGCTGCACCTCACGAAGTAGGAGCCCCACGCACCTCTCCGGACCATTCTGTCTGCTAGGAACTAGTTAGTGGAGGTAAGAGCTGAAGGATTAGTAAGAAATTATGGAATAATTCAGTGAAGAATTGAACAAGACCGCATGGTTATGAAGAATAAAAACAAGAGAATTTTGTTGCCTTGCAGGAATGACCAAAATGAAAGGGCTGATGATGATGATGATGGTAGCCACACTGATGGTGACGATGGCGGAAGCTTGGAAGCACAGCCGAAATACCATTTTTAAAAAGACGAGTGAAGTAATAATAACCAGGTCTAAATGGTTGATCACATTCGTGATAGGTTTAAAACCATACGAGTCGCTACTAAATAAGTTAAGAAATGAGCTAACGCAGCTGGATGCAGCCCGGTTGAAGGTAGAGCAAGATTATTCCAAGGAAAAAGGATAGCTAAGATTATTACACTGCTTAGAATCGGAGGACACTATGATAGAGGCTCAATGGAGGGACATGCAAAATTACCTGAAGGGAATAGAGTTACTGCAGACGCGGGAAACAAGATCGGTAGTTCCGATTGTAGGTAAAGCGTTAAATGTCCTGTTTGGAACAGTGACTGAAGATGACGTTAAATTCATAAGAAGGAAACTGGGAGAAGTGGAAATAAACCAAAGGACGCTGGCTCAAGTGGTAAGAGAGAGTGTGACAATATTAAATGTGACAAGGTTGGAAGTGGCCAAGAATAGAGCCAGAATTAATTGGTTAATAAGTAACCTGTCAGGGTTGAGACAAGAGTTAATTAATGATACAGAAACTATAATGATAGAATTACAGGAAATGAGTGGATTCATGCAACGATATTTCCAACTAATGGCGATTACGAATAAGGTACGACAAACTAGTCAGTCGTTGACGACCTTGTTACGGTTTTTTGGATATATGTGTATGACTAGTGATCCAATCCAGATGACTCAACTTCCTTTATAATCCACCAATAGAAGCTTAACCAATCAGAAGCCGCAGAACATTGTATTCGTCGTGTATAAAGGCGGCCATCTTTGTTTAACCTACCGGAAGAACCAGCGCTAACTTGACAGGCGAAGAGGATAGAAGGAAGAACTACGCTCTGCTAAGATATCCACTGCGAACCTGAACTACGCTTTCCTACTGTCTCCGAAATATTCACTGCCAACCTCTGGATTCTATACTCGAAGACGACCGTCATGAAAATGTCTAACAGACCTTGCTGGAACATGTGAGAGCGCAATTAGACATGTTGTCATTGGGACACCTCTCCCCAAGCCTAGTAAACCCGAGTCATCTAAGGGGAGTGCTACTCGGAATACAGGCCAAGTTACCCCACCATTTAAGACTGCCAGTGGATCCCAGCAAAGAATTGTGGAAATATTATAATGCACTGGGATGTGTGACCTTGTTGGAAAATAGACGACTATTGGTTATGATGTCTGTTCCGTTGTTAGATAGAGAGAGTATATTCGAGATATACCAGGTTATAAATTTACCTATTCCCTACCCCAGAAGAAATCAAGGTTTGGGAATGGTAGCAAGGTACAAGGTGGAAACAGAATACATAGCTTTAAATTCGGGTAGAACAAAATTCATGTTGCTAACAGCTGAAGAAGCTAGAAAGTGTAGAAATGATGCTTTAGGGAATTGTACATCGTTAAGCCCTATCTATATAGCTGGTAACCACAAAATGTGCATACTAGAATTGTTTGAAGGGAAGAAAGAGGGAATTAAGAGAACTTGTCAAGTGGAGGTATTAGCAAACACGGCATTACCACAAGCTATCAGTGTGTCAGAGGGGGTGTGGGCAGTGGCCACACAAAAACCCATTAACTTGTCTAGGGTATGTGGGGGAGAGTCCACAAGGACATTAATAGTAAAGCCACCATTATCCCTGTTAAAGTTACCCCTGGGATGTTCGGCATTTGGGATACCTATTTCCTTCCCCCCCCCCCTATTACCAAGAAGAAGAAAGATATGAAGAGAAAGATTCAATCATAGAAATGATTGGCAGAAGCTTAGTCAATTGTACAGAGTTGTGGGAGCCAATAGTGAGGGGTTTCTCCAATGTTAGCTTGAATAAAATGCCAGTACTAATGAAGGCGATGGAAATGATCGATGTGGATCAATTGAGGGACAAGTTAAGTGCGTTGGGAAAATGAAGATATTGTCTTGGGAAGATGATGAGCAGATCGCGATAAGTTGGTCGGCAATGATGGGTACATTCATAATTATAGCCATAGGGGTTATGGCAATATGGAAGATTAGAAGTAAGAGGAAATTAACTAGCGATAATCAAATGAGCATGCAGCAACTCGAGAGGGAGATGCCGAGCAGTGTTCCTTATTCATACAGAATCGGCGAAGAAATTGCAGAAAGACCGGCGAAGGAGGCTGACACGTGCGGCGGAAATACCTCCTACAGCAGAGAAAAAAACATTGACCAAGAAAAACAAGCCATAGTAACCACACACATGCACCCACAGGCACACGCACACTTTAAATTGCATGAGAAACAGAAGATGAAAAGAACATTACATTTGCAATTAGAGCAGAAGAAGATGAAAAGTACATCACCTTGCATGTAAAACCTGGCTAAGATAAAAGTCCAAGGGTTTGTGGTCGGGCAGAAGGAAAGAAAGAGAAAGAAAAGAAAAAGAAAAAGAAAAAAGAAAAAGGAAGATAATTTTTTTTTTGTTTTTCTTTGAGCAAGATTTTTTAAACCGAGGCTAGTCTGGCTACACCCACGCTGCTGAGCGCCAATTGGGTGAATGGCGTCATGAGCGTTAGGCGGAGGTAATCATGTGAAGAAGGAGGGGAGGCCTGTTGCGCCCCCTTCAAGGGATAGGTGTGAGATGCCTCTGTGAGAGAGAAGGGAAACCCGTTGACACCCTCTGAGGCCATGGTGAGATACCAATATGAGAACAGAAGAAGGTGGGAAGACGAAAGACTTCCAAAAATGGAAAATAATAAAATTTTCCTGAGCGAAACCAAAGAAGTGGATTGTGGGTTTAGAATTATCAAGGAACCACAAACCCCGACAAGCCCACCCCGGTTTTGGTCGGCGTCCATATAAACAGAGTCGAAGCGAGTGAAAAGCAGTTCGAGTTCGAGTTCAAGTTTGCACTTGGAGTTGCACCCGCCCCGCAGAAACCTGGCCGAAAGATACAACGCAAATCCCGACTCAATTTCTAACCAAGAACAATTTATTTTTGAAGAACGACTTAGACTCACACCATCAAAACAATTTTTACGAATATCACCTGAAGATACGTCAAGAACCAGTTTCTTAAAGAACAAACAACTTAAGATGTTAAGACTCGCCTAACAAACACAAAGTGTCACGAATCCATATAGCGGGTTGGGAAGAAGACGCAGTCCTGTATTCAGCAACCAGATATAAAATATCGTTATCCTTTTTTAAACACATTTGAACTTTTCGAGTTATTATTTTCTTTTCTTTTACATATACTTGTGCGGTGTTACCCTTGATCGAACTCGGCTTGCATTACGGTCGGGCGACTGATTGATTTCGTCTGCCTAAGATCAATTCACAACGTGAGTAGGTTAGACTGGAAATAAAAACAGTTACTTCGCTAACCAGACGTTGGAGGCGAGCTGGGAACGACAAGGCTGATACCGAATCTAACCAGATTCCCATCCGAATCACCAAAAGGTTAGAACGTCACATTTGGTGCCGCGACCAATACCAAGCCAGATGGTCGTCACAGGGCAGGATGCACGACGGACACGGCTAGGCAGACGTCACATTTGGCGCAGCGACATCGGGGAGACGTCAAAAGTGTCATAAAATATTTCTGTTTTTTAATTGCACATAATTTAGCATCTATGTATTGAATAGCTTCAGTTGTAATGTTGTATTTAACCGCCTCTGCAGCGTATATGACTCCAAACTGGATTTGTTGAAAGTCAGTATTTAATGTCGTCGAGAACTGTATTTTTGCAAGTGAACCTGTAGTTGTAGTCAAATTAAGGACAAGATAGGCGTACTTCCGTTTCAGTGGATGACTTCCTGTGCAAAGCAAATGCACTTGTCATAACCAGTTGCTTTCTGTCACGTTACCGGTTTGACAAGATTTGCGCATTGCAACGAGTTGGAAGTTTATTTTTAGTTGATTGGCTTGCTATTTTAAAAGATCAGTGACACTCACAGATTGGTTAGTTGGCTTCCGTTACTATCAGAGTTCATTGTTTAACTCCATAATACATTGTAGTGGTGATATTATTATGGAGAAGAAAAGGAGTAAAATTTAATCGGCTTAAGAAGTCAGTAAAATTATGACAAGCGACGGAAAAATAAAAAAAACAAGAGAAAAAAAAATGAAAGGAAAAGCGTGAAATAAGAAAAATACCTATAAGCAGCTTGGATAATAACATAATAACTGAAAATGTCATAATATATATATATATATATATATATATATATATATATATATATATATATATATTAGGTTGGTGCAAAAATAATGACGTAATAATGTCGTTTTTTGACGTATTTTTTAACGTCAAAATACGACATTATTACGTCATTATTTTTGCACCAACCTAATATATATATATATATATATATATATATATATATATATATATATTAAAATTTATGTATTTAGGCATCAAATTCTGTTTTAGGCATGTCTGACTGAAAAAAATTACAGACAAAATATCTGCTAATTTTTAATAAAATCCGTTCATACTCACGAATAACATTTCACTATTGATGTTAAAGGATGAGAGAAATATGCTATAGCTGTTTAAATTTATTTTATCTTCATTTGCCAAGCACTTTCGATCTTCTTCCAAGATCATCTTCAGGGGTGCAAGTGGTACAAAACTATATGCTGTTCATTAGTATAAGTATATATATATATATATATATATATATATATATATATATATATATATATATATATATATATATATATATATATATAATGTCCGATGGATAAATTGTCGTCTAAATTATGCAAAACATGAAAATAACACTCATATTTTATTTTAACTGATATATTTAACGAAATTACATAAAATTATCTTGAAATACCAGCGAGTAAATTTATTCAACAAAATCGCTATAGGCTTTAACCACGGTCTCCGGACGACTTCTGAATCTTACGCATTTCTTCTGGACGATCTTCTTGGATAAACTGCTGCTTTTCTGCCATAATCCTTGCCATCACTTTATCTTTGGGCTTATAAGGTGTTTTGTTGGTCTCTTGCTCAACTGCGCCCCTCACATAATGACCAAGGTGGGGTTGCAATCTGGAGACGTACGTGGCCAGATATAACACAGGCTGCGGTCGCAGAAATTGTCTGACAGCCATGGTGCTGAGACCTGTTGCTAGATATAGGGTCTTCCAGCATCTACTCTCTTGACTCAGGACAGCCCTACCACCTCAAGTTATGTAGAGTCTGAGGCCCAAACCAATAAATTTGGGAGTTCTTTTCTCATCAGAACAATCAGAGTGAGTTTTCTGAGCAGCCGTAACTTCATAATCAATATTAGACTCACCTAACTCTTTTCGGTCTGCATTGTCCTCAGATTAGCAAATAATCATTTTGAAATGATTGCATTGGAACTTCTGGCGCGAATTACGAGCATTACAGCAGGCCAATTCAAATTACTGGCTGAGCGAATTGCGTCTTGTTTCTATTTTACGCATAGACGACGCACAACTGACCCTAGTATATTGTGTAATGGTCAAAATGAAAAGCAACCAACAAGTATGTGCGAAATAGAAAATATAAAATGGCGACAATTTCCCAATCGTAACCTGTATATATGTGTGTGCTTACATACATACATACATACATTCATACATATATATATATATATATATATATATATATATATATATATATATATATCTACAGGGTGTCCATAAAGTTCGCGTGCACTTTAACAAATTTATAACTTTATTTGTATTTGCGATAGAAATAATCTATAAAAACATGTTATAAAGTTTACTGTACCTAGTTTTAATTATAGCTAAAATAACTAATGTGAATTCAGGCATTCCTGTAAATCAGTTGGCAAATGTTTTCCGTGAACTGCAAATTACCCTTTGTATTGCTAATGATGGAGGACATGTGGAAGTTTAAATAAAATTTCAATAAAACCTTAAAAAATATAGATTTACTTCTTGTTGTTCAATTGTTAGATTAAGATTGAACCGTTGTATCTTAGAAATGATTAAAGATATCTTACTGAAATTCTCCAATGTTTTGATAACACTATTGGACTCGACTCTGAACATTAAGAATATATTTATCTCTAAGTTGAAATGATGATCCCTCTTACTATCATGTCCTCCTGATCCGGTTTTCAACTCTACACTTCCCTCTTTTTTAAACT
Organism: Acanthosepion lycidas; assembly: GCA_963932145.1. Lineage (NCBI taxonomy): Eukaryota > Metazoa > Mollusca > Cephalopoda > Sepiida > Sepiidae > Acanthosepion > Acanthosepion lycidas. Next base: position 24,624,683 of record OZ010604.1, read on the forward strand.
TATTTACCATTCTCTTCATGTTTCTTGAATCGACTTTGAAGATGGAAGCCAGAGTATGAATGTTGTTGTCATTACTGAAGGCCTGAATGATCTTTTTCGTCTCACCATTATTCAGTTAGGATGACATAATTATTTTAATATATTCTTTTTCTAACTGATTAAATTTTAGTGATTCTTACGACAAATGGTGACAAGATGGCTAACCGTCTTATCTGGAAACCTGGAAAAAATAAACTCAATTTGTTTAGTGTTTTTTAAATGTTAAACATTTTGTGAGAGGAACAATTATCGCATGCTATCAAACGATTTGGAAAATTTTGCACTTACAACCAATATATATATATATATATATATATATATATATATATATATATATATATATATATATCATTATTTATTTAAAAACATGATTCCATCGCGATGGAAGCATATTTTTAATAAATAATTAAATAAATATTTATATTGAGGCTCTACATTTGTATCGAGCACTGTTTTTTTTTTTTTTTAAATAATAACAGAAATACTAAAAACTTTGGATTTTTTACCTAACGATATTTTCTATATATTTTCACACACACACACACATATATATATATATATATAATATATATATAAATACACACACACACATATATATATAATATACATACACACACACACACACACACACACACATATATATATATATATATATATATATATATATATATATATATATATATATATATATTATTTATCCAGGTTTATCTTTCTTTCGGAACATGAAAAAGAGGAATATGAGGCAAAAAGAAACATAGAATTAAAAGAAAGAAATGTTTAAAGAAACAAAAAAAAAGAAAGAAAGAAAGAAATTTAAAAGATGCAAAAATATGGACAGAAAGAAAGAAAGAAAGAAAGAAAGAAAGAAAGAAAGAAAGAAAGAAAGAACTGAAAAAGTGCAAAACTTGAAAGAATATAAAATATGGGCAAAAATAAAGAAAGAAAGAAAGAAAGAACGGACATAAAACAGAATAAACAGTACGATAAGAAAGAAAGAAAGAAAGAAAGAAAGAAAGAAAGAAAGAAAGAAAGAAAAGAGATAGAAAAGAGATAGAAAATGACAGGGAAAAAAGAAAGGAAAAAAGTCGATAAGAAAAAATAAATAAAGAAAAAAAGACAATGAAAGACAACATAATATTAAAAAAATAAAAAAGGAAAACAAGAGAAAAGCAAAAGAAGAGAAAAGAAAAAAGGAAAGAAAAATAAAGAAAGACGGAAGCAGATGAAATAAAAAAGGTAAAAAAGAAGAAAGAAAATCGAAAGAAAATTAAAGGAAAAGAAAGAAAAGAGAAAGAAAATAATGACTTGGTGTCTAGTTAAGAAGAAGTGAAATGAAAAGAAACAATGAAAGTACAATATATGAAAAAAGCGGGAAAAAAAGGAAAAGAGACGAAGAAAAAGAAAGAATGAAGAAAAATTGTAAATTTGGCAAGAAAGAAAAAAAAATGAAAAGGAAGTAGAACGTAACGAAGCTAAAAAAGAGAAAGACTTTTGGCAAAACAGTATAAAATAAAGCAGAGACATCGAAAATAAAGATGGAAAGAAAAGACATTCGGACGAAGGAAATAAAAAAAATATTTGATAGAAAGAAGAAAATAAAGAGAAAGAAAAGGGAAAATAAACAAGAAGGAAAGAAAAAGCAATCAAAAAGTAAGAAGAGGAAAGAAAGAAGAAAAACAGTAAAGAAGGAAAGAAAACGATACTAAATTAAACGACGAAAAAAGATAACGTTCTCTGGCAGGGAAAGATACGTATCAACTGGTCCTATTGGTTGAGATCAGTATCTTAACTCGCTCAAACCCTATATTTTGAATGCTAATTTTCTCAGCAAACACGCATCTTTTACTTAATAGATAGGCGTAGGAAAATCTGCTCCTCATCAGGAGTGATGTCAACCTGAGGTGTCCTTGAGACAGTAACATCGACATGGTGTAAAAACAGTTAAAAGGAAAGGCCGATCTCTTAAAAAGTAAGAAAGGAAAAATGTCATAAAAATTACACGAATGTATATGGCTATACGCGTGTCAGTTTTTCGTGTCTTTCAATATGGCGTCGAGCACGATGTCTAAAAGGAAAGAATGAAAAAATCTTATCAAAGTTATCGAAATTGAGCAGAGAGAATCAAGGAAAAAAATCAAGAAAAAAATAGAATAAAAATGTCAGGCAAATGGGGATGAAATAAAGAAAGAGAGAAACAGAGAAAATATTGAAAGAGAGAAGTCAAAAGGGAATGAAAGAGACTGAAAGAAAAAGGGAAGAAAAATAAAGAAAACCGAATCAAACGAAATAAAAAATGAACGAACGAACGAAAGAAAAAAAAAACGATGAAAATAAATCTAGAAAACAAATAAAGGTAGAAAAGAAACGGATAGAAAGAAAAACGGAATTTATGAAAGAAACATCAAAATAAACTAATGAATGAAAGAGAAGAAACGAAAAGAAAGAAAAATGAAAAAAAAACCCATAAAAACAAAGGACGAACGAGGGTGTAAGAAAAAAATAAAGAATGAAAGAATAAAAAAAAAAAAACATGTAAGAGAAAGCCAAAAGTTATCTGCACTCATAAGACAGATACATGTTATGGTGGAAATGCGGATATTTTTTTGTCTCGGCCCCATACATGCAAGACAAAAAAAGAAAGAAAAAAATGGAAAAGAAAAGAGAAAAGAAGAGGAAACGAGAGAAAGAAATAAAGAACGAAGAAAACGAGCAACGAAAAAAGAAGAACAAAAAATGAAGAAAGAAAGAAAAATAAATTAAAAAAAGTGAGACGAAAAGAAAAGATTAAAAAAAGAAAAAAACAAAAAACAAATGACAGGAAAAAAGCCAATGAAAACGAAACGAAGCAAATAAAGAAAACAAAACAAAATAAATAGGAAAATAATGAATTCCTATAAGGTTCGGCAGAAATACCTCCCACATATACCTCCCAGAAATACCTCCGACGTAATGGTATGACATTGTGCCAATAATGTCTTCATATAATAATGGTCATGGCACATCACTGGCTGACAGAAGTCAGTCAGTGATGGGCCATGCGTGATACACGCTTAGGCGATCATGTATCTTTCGATACATAACTGACGAGGCAGATTTTTTCCCAGAGTACGTTGCTATTTCTTTCCGCCAGTTGCCATCTAAGGCTCTAGAGCCCGGTCTGTACTGCTAGTTTACCCATAGATGTGGGACAAGAAGAGGCTTTATACCTTTCTCAAAGGTATTAGTACGTAAGTAAATGTAATGTATTCGACTGGAATTCGATCTCGGCTCTCCGATTTCTCTTGGGATTCAAGACGATATAAGATGATGATTTTGAAGATTGTATTTATCAGGGAAGCAACAAACGGACGGAAGATCCACAAGGCGAGAAAAAAACCGTGAGTGTAGAGGTGGAGGTTGCATTTAACTATTTCAACAGTAAAAAGGTGGGACCTAGATGCCAATCTAGTAGCACGCTTCAATTCATGTAGTCGGGACACCAGGGAAAAAAGCTAGTCAGAGCAGTTGCTACGAAAATATTTATATTAGGCTGGTGCAAAAATAATGTCGTTTAACGTCAAAAAACGACATTATTTTTGCACCAACCTAATAGAAAAGTCTTGAACTTTATTGTAGTAATTCGCCTTTTCATAATGTCTGGAATCACCCCAAATTACAAAACTCAATGTAGACTCTATTTCTTTTCTTATCGTCGCAGCTCTGACAATTCGTTTACTTAAACGAAAAAAAAACCTTTGTTTTTAATTTCTTTTATCTGAAGGGAAAAACAACAACTTTTTAATTTTTACAGTCAAAAATGAAATATTTTACTTGCTAAATCGGTTATATATATATATATATATATATATATATATATATATATATATATATATATATATATATATATATATATCAGTTATATATATATATATATATCGGTTATATATATATATATATATATATATATATATATATATATATATATATATATATATATATTTAACAAGAATTTTAAAGAAAAGTTTTAATCGTTGTAACGAGGAAGTTTTAGGAGACAGAATAAAAAAGAAAACTTTAACAAAATCAGGAATGAGGAAAGAGGCTTAGTGAATATGAGATACTAAAGACTAGTGCGAGATAAACTACGAGGAATCTATCTATTGAGATTGTGTATATGGATGGCAGTTCAGGAAAGAATATTAACAAAAAGCTAAAAAGGATAAGATGCTGTAGAGGGCCATGATAATCGCCGTACAAAAAAGAAACCCATTGAAAGGATCATGACGGAGGAGAAGCAAAGCGATATTTTGATTAATTCTCTACGGTTAAATGTAATTGACAGAAATGCCCGACAACCAGAATTGACAAAATTTGCAATAAACAATAAAAAAAGTAAGAAAAAAAAAAGGAAAAGGAAAAATAATATAAGGCAGGCAAAATTATAAGCAAGGCAAAACAGCAGTAATAAGGCAAAACAACAGTCATAAGGCAAAACTTCCACAAATTAAGAAGGGTGTTAAATACAAAAAAGGGGGCACAGACATGCAATCGCAATGTTCTGGGTTCAGGACAAGAAAGAACAGAAATTAGTCGGATAAGACCGAGAGGTGGCCTAATCTTATTGGCTAGGAAGAAATCCCAGCATGCATTTGTAGTATATTTCTATAATTATGAAGAAGGAGAAGTATTCTTCAGTTATTTTCTATTAGATCAGAACCAACACAACACGCATCGGTCGAGATCCGGATCAAAACCGGCCGCTCGTGCCATCGACTCATCCAAGATAGGCGTGATAATTGGGCAACTTGTGCAATAAACGCAATCAAGCAACCGACAAAGGACACAACCATCGGAACGTGGAACCCTACGGCAAAATTCAATCAGGAACTGAGACGCAATCGCTGGGATATCATTGGGCTGTCTAAAGTCAGATGAAATTATCAACAGAGCATGAACACAAGATCTGGTTCGCTGAGGAAAAGAAGAAATATCTGTATGGATGACATTTATTGTCAGTAAAGAGATAGCAGAAATCGTCACCAGCATCACTCTCATATCAAAGTATATACTCTAAATTCAAACTCTCACATGTGGTTGGGTGTGTTGCTCGAAAGTTTTTTTTAACGGTCACTAGCGGACCAAGTTTGAGTCGAGACAGTGAATTTTCACGGTTTTCTTGAGACAAACATTATCCGTTTTTTCTTTTTTTTTTTTTTTTTTCACTAGAATCTTTTCTTTTCCTCTTTTCTTGTCTCCTGTAGTGTTCAATAATACAACACGTACTGATTTTATGGGCGGCTTTAATTAGCTTTGGTAGGGGAATTGTACCGATTATTTGTCAGTGAGGGCGAAAAATTAATTGCTCATTGCTATCTAACAGATTCATACCGCGTGCTTTCACAAAGAGAAAAAAATATTGAGCGGAAACATTTTAGCGGGTAATATCGTTTTTTACTTATAAGAAAATCTTGTCTAATTATAATGTCATTTTTTACATATATTTATAAATATTTGTCACGGAATCTAACGAATAACCTCTTTGCATGTACTAAAAGTATAAAATCCTCGTATAAATAGCCTCGTTAAATATTTGAGTTTAACAATTTTAATTAAATATTGCTAGAAGTATTAATGCTGGTCATTATTGAAAAAAGTAAGAGGACACTAATGAAGAGATAAGAAAAATGACAAGATTTTCGATTTCACTGATGCAGACGACAAAGATTATGAGAGCGACATTGATCTTCTTATTATTATTATGTATAATATTTTCTCACTAGAATCAAACATCGCCTTTGATATATCTTATTCTTCCGTCTTTCTCAACAATAAAAAAGGAACGGTTCATTATTTATCGGAAGTAATGGCAGGGCGTAAATTATAATACGATATTAGTCTTTTTCTCTCTGTAAAACTTGATTGCTAGCGAGCCGAATCATTTAGTCAATGTAACGGATAGATTATAGACGTAGAGAGTATGGATCTCGATTTTCTCTGTTTCACTTTTGATGTCCTAACACCGATGACTCCCAGATTTAGTGAGGCTCTTGAAAACAAATACATCTCAAGGACGGAAGCATTAGATATTTCAAAGGCCTTTGACAAGGTGTAGCATAAGTGGTTACTGTTCAAACCCTCTAGCTATGGATTGACTGGAAAAGTGTTATAAAGTCTTTTATAACGAGGAAAGTCCATGAAGGTAATTGTTAGTCATCAGTCCTCCGAGTCCCATGCGATCAACGACAAAGTTTCGCTTCTCGGCCAAACCTTGTTCCTTCTCTAAATAAATGATATGTCTCATAGTATACTTCGATCATTTATGCATATCTATGCTGAGGATACAACGGAATATGGGTAATCAGTGTTCTCCTCTGACCGTAATCTATCGGCACAGTGGGGGAAAACTGGCTGGTCATATTTAAGGTGTTAAAGACAAAACTAGTGACCTTTCACTATTAACGATCGGACTCAGAACTTTTCAGCAATCCTGATGAACGGGTGTACCCTCCAGGAGGTCCCGTGCCTTGCCAAACCTGTTGGGACTTAAACTCAACGCAGGCCTCAAATAGAAATAATACATAGGGGTCTATCGCTAAAGATACTGGGAAAATAGATGACACCGTGTACGGCTCCAGCAAGTACCTTATTCCTCCGTTATCATCTACCTTTACAAGAGCCAAATCAGACCGAACATAGGGTACTGCTGCCATATGCTGGGAGGTATTGTCCAGGTTTCACTTAGCACTATCGATAGAGTCCATGATCTTATCCGCGTCCTTGTAGGCGACGAATAATTTTCCCCTCTGCAACCCTTTTCTTACAGAAGAGAAGAAATATCTGTTTCGGTGGTATTCATTGTCAGTAAAGAGACTGCAGAAAATATCATCAGCTGCACTCTCATTTCAAGGCATGTGCTCCAAATTCAAACTCTCACATGTGGTTGAGTGTGCTGCTTCAAAGTGTTTTTGGCGATCACTGTCGTTTGGTACCGGACCAAGTCAGTTGCGTCAAGACAATAATTTTCACGGTTTTCTTGAGACAAACATTATCCGTTTTTTGGGGGTTTTTTTTTACGAGAATCTTTTCTTTTTCTGTTTTCTTTTCTCCTGTACTGTTAAATAATACAAGACGTATTGATTTTATGGACGGCTTTAATTAACTTTGGTAGGGGAATTGTACCGATTATTTGTCAGTGAGGGCGAAAAATTAATTGCTCATTGCTATCTAACAGATTCATACCGTGTGCTTTCACAATGAGAAAAAAATATCGAGACGAAAAATTTTAGCGGGTAAGATCCTTTTTCACTTATAAGAAAATCTCCTCTAATGAAAACGTGATTTTTTTTACATATATTTATTAATATTTGTCACTGAATTTAATTTTTAGCAAGACTCTCACTCCAATATTGCTGTTTCCATGGAGAGTGTTCAGATGAATTACACTTCTTATTTCCATCAGTCCTAACCTTCACGGTTAAGATCCTCCATGCAACGCATATTGTAGCGAAACACACTTATTCACTTTATATTTCCCTCGTGACATGCAAATTTCGCTCGATCAGATTCTTCCTAGGAACCGCTGCCTTGTTGAACCGATCCCCAAGTGACTGCTTTTTCTATCACGGCAATCTCAACCTGTTAAAATCTAGGGTTAACCGTTATCTTCTTTACATCGCCCCATTAGCGGTGTCTCTTACTCTGTAACCGTCTACTTCAAGTGACACCAGAGACGACTTGTACCGGGTAAACACCACTCTAAAGAAAGATTTACTGTAACTAATATATATATATATATATATATATATATATATATATATATATATATATATATATATATATCAACAATGAAAATAGATAGCCGAAGGTGCCCGGATAAAAAAGGAACAATTGGACAGCTTTTATATAATTTATCATCTGAAAAGAAACAAATTATTAGATCACATGAGAAATTATATCTCTATCTATAAAAGGCAGGATGTGTGTGTGTGTAAGTAACGAATGCACGGCCGCAATTTTCGACGGATTTGCACCAAAATTTACATGCACATGATCCAAGTTAGCGGGAAGGCCAAGACCGACTTTGCATTTCCCAACTCCCATCGATAGTGGAAATAATCGATTTTCTCATGATTCTACGGCAGTTTTCCTCTAGTTTGCGGCTATTTTCTATTGGCCAGAGTGAGAGGCAACAGCTGACTGACAGGAATGTTAACTAGCATGCTAGCATGCAAAAAAAATCGATAGCTGCATTCGTCACAAGTGGGAAAAATTTAAATCTGCATGGCACTTTACTCCAATTGGCTCATTCGCTTGCTTAAACTCAACGTTGATTCTGATCCCGCAGAACTTGGTTGGGTGTGAAAAAGTATTTGTTGTTAACATTCTTTTTTCATTCGGTTTTTCCAGTTACGAGTCCTTTTTTTAAAGCTGATCGTTTTGTGTTCATTTTGTTTAGTTTTATTTTCGTAACAGATTTAATGTTTAGTATAGAGCTTAGAAAAAATTCGCAGTGTGAGATAGCCAAGAAGTAAGGCATGTAGCAACATCAGCACGGCAAAGGGCACACCTTTAAAGGCAAAAAAGGGCAAAAATATTTTAAGTCAAGTGATAGTGATTGCTGTATGAGTCCTACGATTTTTGAATCAAGCACGGGCAACGCCGGACCATGCTGCTAGTAAAAAAAACTAAATCAAAGTACCTTATCTGTCGTATTCAATGATATATATATATATATATATATATATATATATATATATATATATGCATACACACACACACACACACACACATATATATATATATATATATATATATATATATATATATATATATATATATATACCCAAGTATATGATTGGTGTATATGGAATGAATTCCAATAACCAACAATTACTATTCTTAAAAGAGTGCTCAATACAAAGTAGAGCAGATATAATTATTTATTTTTAAAGAAAAAAAAATTTATAACATAAATATGTTATAAAATCACTACAAAAATAGCCATTTTGTTTCAACACCTACGGTGTCTTATCAAGTGATGACGTTGAATGTAAAATAAATGGTTTTAAAAGTTTCAAATTAATTAATATTCTACGTAAGGGGAAAACGTTGTTACAGAGGCTAGGTAGACCAATCAGAACACAATTACAAGAAAATTCAAAAAGCTCGATAACGAAGTCATGTTATAATATCTATTCAGATGTTTAGTATTAAAAAATAATTTATTGCAACGAATAATTACTAAATTATATGATAAAATTTAATATTAAAATTTAAAACTGCTAATTACAAAACCAAAATTTAACATTTATTCGCTATCAAGTTTACAACTATAAAATTACTGAGGAGAAAAGAAGAAATATATATGTTATTCAATTTATTTTTTCATTGAAGTTACTTTAGCTATATTTAATATCCGGTCTTTTTACAATGTATACATTTTAATCCTCATGATGTGTAAATGGGGTCCCAAACTCACGCGTAAAACAAACGCAGTCAGATTCTAATACATAAGCACCAAGACATATACACACACAAAAAAGGGGACAAGACAGAGAACATCTCCACCGTCTGTCATGAAAAAAAAAAAAAAAAAGGGGGGGAAAATGGGAGAAGGGAAACCAACACACACGTACATACATACATAATTAAAAGTGGATGCACTTTCCATACACATAGATACATATAAATACATGCATACACATCCACAGACATTGACCCAGACAGTTGCATACCCCAACCGATAAATATTTAAGACAGAAAATGTCATTGCATGAATGTTAACAACCTATTGAAATCTAATTTAAGCGAGTAAATATACAAAGATAAAAATGATCAAAATTAATATTATTTAATATATTAAAATATAGTGTATGTAAAAAAAAAAAAAAAAAACAAAAAAAAACGGACATTAAATTCAACACCCATCGGTAGCTACGATGTCCACCTCATATACATATAAGTATATACACACACACACACACACACACACACATATATACGCATACAAACATATATATATATATATATATACACACATATACATATACACACATATATACATATATATACATATACACATACATATACACATACATATACATATATACATACACATACACACATACTCACACATATACATAAATATACATACATACATACACACCGAAACATCTACACATACATACATAAACATATACATACGTATACATTTCCATGGTATCAAGTACACATACACATACATACACATATACCTATATGTACCCACAAATATACACACAAATATGTGTACACATATTTACAAATAAATATATATATACACAGCAATACACAAAAATAAACATATATACACACATATATCCTAACTCATGTGGCCGTAATGACATACCCAAGTTACCCTACCTACACGTACACATAAACAATTTCATATATAGTAGGTGTCAACATACATATATACAACTGCAAACCTACATAAGTAAACACACACATACATATATACACATATATACATACATACAAACATATACACACACACATATATATACATATATATATATATACACATACATACACATACATACATGCATACACACATACAGAAATATACATACACATGAATATCTACATAAAAATACTTATCTATAGTAATAAATACACATATATACGTACATACACATAAATGCAACGACATTTGACCAAAAACATATATAAATATACAGACATACATACACATACATATGCATAGACATACTTCGATATACATGCAAACACAAAAATGCACGTATCCTAACATACATGTATATAATAAAAAAAAAAAAAAAAAAAAAAACATCCATATCAACATAAATATACGTAAATAAAATTAGGTACACAATATAACAATACACATACAAACATATACACATATATATATATATACATACATACACATACACCTACATACATTCACATATATACATATATACATATACGTACATATATACATATATATATACATATACATACATACACATACATATATATACCCACACATACATGCACACATACACATACATGCACACATACATACATACATATATATATATATATATATATATATATATACACACATCCACATACATACACATACACCTACACACACATATATATATATATACACATACACACATACATATATATACACAACTACATAAACATGCAGACACTTACATATATACACACATAAAGAAATATATATACATGCATATAAGGATACATACTCACATATATATACACACACATACCCACATCCACAAATACATATACATACTCATACACACCAATATTTTTAACCTCTTTTCTTCTTATCCTCCTTTTCACCTTCTTACTTTATATATATATATATATATATATATATATATATATATATATACACATACACACATATATATATATACATACATACACGCACATACACACATATATCTATAAACACACAAACAAATACACACACATACATATATACATATATATATATATATATATACAAAACTTAGCAACATATTAATACATTAAAATACAAACATACACATTTCGCAGTACAAACACACATAACTACACATAAATATATACATATATATACATACACATACAGAAAAATGAGTAACATTATGTAGTTATACCATACACATTCATATCGTCAGATTGACCATCAGGTAATAAAAGTTATAATCTATTCAACTTACAGCTACGTATCATTATCATTTAAAGTATACGACCCCTATAATAAGTTAAATTTATAACGGTGTTTACAATTAACCGTTAGTTCATATCTCTGATTTAAGAGATCAGCCTTGTTTTTAAATCTAATAATTTCAAACTTTTCGTTAAGACACAGGTAACACGGGGAATATAGGGATTTACATGTCCGGGATTTCTTAATCAATGTCCAATTAACCGTAGGTGTTTTGTTCTTTTCTTTTAGGTTCCAAAAGTACTTGGACAATGAAGTCATGTACCTATAGTCACAGTTATTGAAAGATTGCATATGCCCCCGCCAGCGTTCTTTGAATGTATTCATTGTGCTACCAATGTAAAACTTCTTTATATTTGGATTCTCAATAGTTGAGATAGTACTAAGATAGACTACAGAACGTATTCCACAGTTATTTTGTAGTGGACAATTACTAGGATACCTACAATTACATGAATTATTATTTGTGTCATTATATTTAGTATTACTGTCAGTAACCTTTTGAGTAATCGAGCTTTTTGAATCCCTATACTTGTTAAAGACTATGTTGTTATGTTTTTTAATGATTTTCTCTAGGTTATCTGCACAACTATAGCTTAATTTAAGTGTATTAGAATTAAATATTTTACTAAGTGGGTTAGTTTCAGTGTTAGGGAAATGTTTCTTGATTAGGTTTAGAAACATACGTCCTAATTTAGATTTAATCATTAAATTGAAAGGGGGAGTGAACCAGATGATCTTTCTAGATCTATTCTTATGGTTGTAGTTAACAGGGTTTTTATACTGAATATTGATATCTTTGTATCCACTATTTTTAAGTGCAGAATTATAAAAGTCACTATGTTTATTAAAAACATCTTTGTTAGAAGAGTTAGTGCTAATTCTAAATCCAATGGAAGAGGGTATATGTTTGATAACTGAAGGGGGATGGTTGGAATTTGGATGAACGTAAATCGGATTGGAATTAACCTTCACATATGGTTGGAAAGAGTTGTTAGCAAGGTTTAGGGTGACGTCTAGAAAATCTACTTGTTTAACATTAGTAGTGACTATTGTCCTAAGACCTAAATCCTTAAATACCCTATGAATCATTTTCCTAATACGGTCTACCTTAGTTTTAGTGGAGTTTTTAACAACTAATAAACCATCATCCCTATACAATCCTATACTATCGGAATCCAGACAGTCAAATGCACTTAAATTATACAACAGAAATAACCCAACCAGGTCAGAAGCTTCAGCAGAATCCAGAGAACCCATCGAAATGTCAAAATTGTTGTTGTAAGACTTTTTGGTCCACTGTTCATCCTTGTAGATTAGAACAGAATTCCGGCATTTCATGATGATGTCCACCTCACTCTCAGAAATATTAGAGTATTCCCGGGCGAAATCCAAGGCCAAAGTAAAAAGATCCTTCGATATAGAGGGATAATAATCGACAATATCGAACTGTATAAAAGTACAGTTGCTCTTATATCGGATGTTATTAAACCAGTTGATGACATCAGCTGTGTTAACCCACTGTAGTAGTCCAAGGGTGTTTTTTATGGATTTGTTGGTTCTTTCTAAGATGGTCTTACTAATTCTGCCGATTTCCGGTCTGGTAGGGTTTATAAGCCTAGTAGATGGCTTAGTTTTGAATTCAGGTTTATGGTCTTTTAACAAGACATAGGCTTCCTTAGTTTGTAGTTTGCCGACCCGATCACTGATCAATAATTTATCAGTAATTGATTTACTGATACTGTTAATGCTATCTATTTGGTTGAAGTTATTTGTATCAATTTTTTTGTAGTTTCTGGTTAGACTATCCCTAACTAATGTATCATAGTCCTTAGGAGATAACATATAAAAATTATCCGTTTTATCGGATTTTACATATATATCACCAGATTTATTAATGTCTTTGACGATACTATCCAGATTTTTTTGGAAGGCATTTTTGAATTTATAGAAGGTTAATCCTTTGATGATATCCAATAGTTCATTTTCAAAAGCAGACAATTGCTTAATAATTGGTGCAGTTTTGAGGCTTTTAAAACCATAAATTTCGCGTTCACACGATGGTTTTTTGTTTAGAAGAAAGAAGTAAGCTTTCCATCTCATTCTTCCGATAAGGTTTTCCGTTTGCTGTGTTAGATGGACGAAATAATCCCTTTTGTTCGTGGTGGGAATATTCTTAAGTGATACTCCGAAATTGATTCTATCCATAGTATAAGAATAGAATAGAAAGTGCTCGACAGTAGTAGGAGCTAATATCCAAGTATATGATTGGTGTATATGGAATGAATTCCAATAACCAACAATTACTATTCTTAAAAGAGTGCTCAATACAAAGTAGAGCAGATATAATTATTTATTTTTAAAGAAAAAAAAATTTATAACATAAATATGTTATAAAATCACTACAAAAATAGCCATTTTGTTTCAACACCTACGGTGTCTTATCAAGTGATGACGTTGAATGTAAAATAAATGGTTTTAAAAGTTTCAAATTAATTAATATTCTACGTAAGGGGAAAACGTTGTTACAGAGGCTAGGTAGACCAATCAGAACACAATTACAAGAAAATTCAAAAAGCTCGATAACGAAGTCATGTTATAATATCTATTCAGATGTTTAGTATTAAAAAATAATTTATTGCAACGAATAATTACTAAATTATATGATAAAATTTAATATTAAAATTTAAAACTGCTAATTACAAAACCAAAATTTAACATTTATTCGCTATCAAGTTTACAACTATAAAATTACTGAGGAGAAAAGAAGAAATATATATGTTATTCAATTTATTTTTTCATTGAAGTTACTTTAGCTATATTTAATATCCGGTCTTTTTACAATGTATACATTTTAATCCTCATGATGTGTAAATGGGGTCCCAAACTCACGCGTAAAACAAACGCAGTCAGATTCTAATACATAAGCACCAAGACATATACACACACAAAAAAGGGGACAAGACAGAGAACATCTCCACCGTCTGTCATGAAAAAAAAAAAAAAAAAGGGGGGGAAAATGGGAGAAGGGAAACCAACACACACGTACATACATACATAATTAAAAGTGGATGCACTTTCCATACACATAGATACATATAAATACATGCATACACATCCACAGACATTGACCCAGACAGTTGCATACCCCAACCGATAAATATTTAAGACAGAAAATGTCATTGCATGAATGTTAACAACCTATTGAAATCTAATTTAAGCGAGTAAATATACAAAGATAAAAATGATCAAAATTAATATTATTTAATATATTAAAATATAGTGTATGTAAAAAAAAAAAAAAAAAAAAAAAAAACGGACATTAAATTCAACACCCATCGGTAGCTACGATGTCCACCTCATATACATATAAGTATATACACACACACACACACACATATATACGCATACAAACATATATATATATATATATATATACACACATATACATATACACACATATATACATATATATACATATACACATACATATACACATACATATACATATATACATACACATACACACATACTCACACATATACATAAATATACATACATACATACACACCGAAACATCTACACATACATACATAAACATATACATACGTATACATTTCCATGGTATCAAGTACACATACACATACATACACATATACCTATATGTACCCACAAATATACACACAAATATGTGTACACATATTTACAAATAAATATATATATACACAGCAATACACAAAAATAAACATATATACACACATATATCCTAACTCATGTGGCCGTAATGACATACCCAAGTTACCCTACCTACACGTACACATAAACAATTTCATATATAGTAGGTGTCAACATACATATATACAACTGCAAACCTACATAAGTAAACACACACATACATATATACACATATATACATACATACAAACATATACACACACACATATATATACATATATATATATATACACATACATACACATACATACATGCATACACACATACAGAAATATACATACACATGAATATCTACATAAAAATACTTATCTATAGTAATAAATACACATATATACGTACATACACATAAATGCAACGACATTTGACCAAAAACATATATAAATATACAGACATACATACACATACATATGCATAGACATACTTCGATATACATGCAAACACAAAAATGCACGTATCCTAACATACATGTATATAATAAAAAAAAAAAAAAAAAAAAAAAAAAAAAAAAAAAAACATCCATATCAACATAAATATACGTAAATAAAATTAGGTACACAATATAACAATACACATACAAACATATACACATATATATATATATACATACATACACATACACCTACATACATTCACATATATACATATATACATATACGTACATATATACATATATATATACATATACATACATACACATACATATATATACCCACACATACATGCACACATACACATACATGCACACATACATACATACATATATATATATATATATATATATATATATACACACATCCACATACATACACATACACCTACACACACATATATATATATATACACATACACACATACATATATATACACAACTACATAAACATGCAGACACTTACATATATACACACATAAAGAAATATATATACATGCATATAAGGATACATACTCACATATATATACACACACATACCCACATCCACAAATACATATACATACTCATACACACCAATATTTTTAACCTCTTTTCTTCTTATCCTCCTTTTCACCTTCTTACTTTATATATATATATATATATATATATATATATATATATATATATATACACATACACACATATATATATATACATACATACACGCACATACACACATATATCTATAAACACACAAACAAATACACACACATACATATATACATATATATATATATATATACAAAACTTAGCAACATATTAATACATTAAAATACAAACATACACATTTCGCAGTACAAACACACATAACTACACATAAATATATACATATATATACATACACATACAGAAAAATGAGTAACATTATGTAGTTATACCATACACATTCATATCGTCAGATTGACCATCAGGTAATAAAAGTTATAATCTATTCAACTTACAGCTACGTATCATTATCATTTAAAGTATACGACCCCTATAATAAGTTAAATTTATAACGGTGTTTACAATTAACCGTTAGTTCATATCTCTGATTTAAGAGATCAGCCTTGTTTTTAAATCTAATAATTTCAAACTTTTCGTTAAGACACAGGTAACACGGGGAATATAGGGATTTACATGTCCGGGATTTCTTAATCAATGTCCAATTAACCGTAGGTGTTTTGTTCTTTTCTTTTAGGTTCCAAAAGTACTTGGACAATGAAGTCATGTACCTATAGTCACAGTTATTGAAAGATTGCATATGCCCCCGCCAGCGTTCTTTGAATGTATTCATTGTGCTACCAATGTAAAACTTCTTTATATTTGGATTCTCAATAGTTGAGATAGTACTAAGATAGACTACAGAACGTATTCCACAGTTATTTTGTAGTGGACAATTACTAGGATACCTACAATTACATGAATTATTATTTGTGTCATTATATTTAGTATTACTGTCAGTAACCTTTTGAGTAATCGAGCTTTTTGAATCCCTATACTTGTTAAAGACTATGTTGTTATGTTTTTTAATGATTTTCTCTAGGTTATCTGCACAACTATAGCTTAATTTAAGTGTATTAGAATTAAATATTTTACTAAGTGGGTTAGTTTCAGTGTTAGGGAAATGTTTCTTGATTAGGTTTAGAAACATACGTCCTAATTTAGATTTAATCATTAAATTGAAAGGGGGAGTGAACCAGATGATCTTTCTAGATCTATTCTTATGGTTGTAGTTAACAGGGTTTTTATACTGAATATTGATATCTTTGTATCCACTATTTTTAAGTGCAGAATTATAAAAGTCACTATGTTTATTAAAAACATCTTTGTTAGAAGAGTTAGTGCTAATTCTAAATCCATATATATACCATGCCGAAAATGAATACAAATATGGTCGGGAGCTGCTCAGTATACAGTTTCGACTTTTGCCTGAGTCTAAAATCATCTCTGCATCCTTGTAGGCGACGAACTCTAGAACGCCTTTCTTACAGACGAGAAATGGCAAGCCTTTCTCTCTTCTATAGCTATTTCCATGGAGAGTGTTCAGATGAACTACACTTCACGGTTAAGATCCTCCATGCCACGCATATAGTAGCGAATCACACTTATTCTCCTTCGTGTTCACCTGGAGAGATATAAAGCAAATAATTTTTGTTTTAATAATCCTGTCCGCTATAGTACTAAGATTAAATAATCATGTTTCCTAATCGGGTCCTAAAAATATTATCTTGCAGTTCGGTAAATCCTGAGGAATTTTCAAAACTATCGCCTAAATAGAAAAGCGGAAGAGAAAAGTGTAGAAAAATCGCTAAGAAAAAGAATGAGAAAAAGAGAGAAATGCTTTAGAAAGAGAGAAAGAAAACGAGAAATGTAAAAAAGATTGGAAAAAAAGCAAAAAAAAAAAAAAACCAGAAAGGAAAAAAAATGTAAGCCCTTTTCCATTGTTCTTCCCCATTAAACATTGCCTGACTTATTCATGTGGCGGGAAGTATTTAGACTGGATTAAAATCGTTTCACTGGGTGAATTCCACTCTGTCGGCCGAGAGAGTCTAGATTTGTCGCTACACTGGAGACCTCGAGGCTAAGATTTCTATTGATCATGTCCATGCACTGATTCACACCATATCGGTCGGCAACACCGTCTTCACTGCCGTTCGATATGTAGATATCCTGGGCCGCACTCTGCCGCGAATCAATCTTCATATGCGATACGGCTGACAGACATGAAATTATCGAGGGTTTGGGCCCCTCGACTACTCTCATCTGATAGTCGGAGTGGATGTGATCGCTGTTCCATGCAAACAGCTATCACATCCACAGATGAGAGTTGGGGTTCCTGTCGGTTCCAAAGCGGATTACCAAAGCAATGCCACTGTACATCGGTTTGAGATGCTCTCTCTCTCTCTCTCTCCCCAGCAACACAAACATTATTTTTAAGTGTAATAAAAAATCACTTTTTTTTTTTAATTGCGCGCAAATTAGCATCCATTTATTGAATAGCTTCAGTTGTAATGTTGGATTTAGTCACTACATCAGCATACATCACAACAGATTCATATAGCAATAAAAACCATATTCCGTTTTTATATTCCACTAGAGCAGATTCTTCGCACACAGACCGCTGCCTTATCGAATTAACACCCAAGAGGCAGCTTCTCCGATTACTACAATTTTAACATGTTTATATCAAGGTTAAGCATTATCTCCTGCACAAATACGAATAGGCTGTATCTCTTAATCTATAACAATCTACCTCGAGTGGCTCCAGTGTCTTGTACAGAGTGAACACTCTGTAAAAAAGATACTTATCTATTTATTATCCACCCAGTTCCAGCAAGATCCGTTAATAGGTTATACTTTCAGTGTGCCCTCTTGTTTCACAAGTCTTGTGAGTGTCAAATTCTCCAAGTATTCTTTCTGCATTATGTGTACAATAATTTCAAAACATCGTTTTAAAAACTATGGATTCTCTTCTTTTTCTTTCCATTTCCTTTAAAGTTTTCTTGTTGATCACATGCCCAGAAGATAACGGTTGTTATGTATATATATTTTTGAAAAGCTACAATTGTAAAAAACAAAACAAAAAAACAAAAACAAAAAAAAAACAATAAGAGAAAACGATTAAAAGAGAAAGATAGGAGAAAATAATAGGGGTAAAGTAAAGAGAAACAGAGAAAAAAACGAAAAGATGGGGAGTGAAATAGAGAAAGAGAGGAATAAATAAAGGGGAAAAAAGATAAAAAAGAAAAAAGTAAAATGTCTAAATGTGCAAGATCGAAGCTCAAGATAAATAGCAAGAACACAATCGGATATGGCAACAGTATTCTATGTATGGGCGAATGGTAGATTTGTAAATCTGCAAGATGGTACCTCCAGATGAAAAGCGGGAGACCCAGACCAGATATGGCAACAGTATTCAATGCACGGACGAATGGTAGATTTGTAAATGTGCAAGATCGAAGCTCAAGATGAATAGTAGGAACACGAGACGAAATATGGCAACCGTATTCAATGCACGGACGAATGGTAGATTTGTAAATGTGCAAGGTGGAACTTCGAGATGAAAAAAACAAAAACGGACGAAAGCGGAAGTATGAAGAGAGGGATAGAGAAGGCGAAATTTAAACATGAAATGCGGGTTCGATAAATGCGGGTGAAGAAAAGCAAGAACTGATAAGGAGTGACAACGGCAAACTGCGAGAAAGATTCAGAAAAATAACAAAGAATGAAAAGGAAAGATAAAATGATGAACATTTATAGTCAACATGAGACAGAGGATAAATTATTAAATGCGAGTGGGGAGATATGAGACAGAGGGAGACAAAACAGTCGTCTTGTTTGCATGATCTAAAAAGGGAGGAATAGTGTGAGGATAAAAGTGACAGTGGTGATAAGAGAGAAGCGGAGATAGAGAGAAAGAGAGAGAGAGGGGGGTTAATGATCAAGGGTTTAATCGCCTAAAGAGAAAACATTATAGGGATTTTGTAACGGAAAGTGAGAGAGAAAAGTGTAGAAAAATCTCTAAGAAAAAGAGTGAGAAGAAGAGAAAAAAATGTTTTATTAGGTTGGTGCAAAAATAATGACGTAACAATGTCGTTTTTTGACGTTAAAAAGTACGTCAAAAAACGACATTGTTACGTCATTATTTTTGCACCAATCTAATAGAAAGCGAGAAAGAAAACGAGAAAAATAAAAAACAAAGATTTGAAAAAAAAAAAAAGAAAAGTAAACCCTTTTTTTTTTATTTTTCTGCTCCCCATTGAACTTGGCCTGACTTCTTCATAACTCAACCTTTTTTTCCCTATTTTCACATCTTAAAAGCAAGTCCATTCCATTTCAATTCTTTCCGTTCCTCTCCACGGTACACAAAAAAAAAACTAAAAAAAAAAACAGCTTCCGTTCATTGCTTTTTCAACCCAACTTCACACATGCTTCTCTCCGCCGGCACCCATCTTCTCTCCTCCCTCCCCTATCTCCGCACCGCTTCTCCAAATCCCTCAGTCCCGATCCATGTACTGATACAACAATGCGAACTTTAGCTGTCTTCTCGCACGCCGAGAACGAGAAAATGCGAGACGAAGATAATGCTGAAGAGCAGTCAGAAGATGCGTTTGTATTGCTATGTGGAAGGAGGAGTAAGAAAAGAACGCTGATACCTAGTCGGTCAATTCGTGCATCAAGTGACAGTTGCCATAGAAACCGGAGTCACACAGTTAAAAATATAAAAAGAATAGTTTGGGTGGGGGTTCTTTGAACGTATCTTTCTTTCATGTGCGTATTCTTCCACTGGTGAAATGTCAACTGCATCAACTGCAACTACTTCTACTTCAACCTTAACTACTACTACTGCTGGTTTTACACACTGCATTAAGGTCCAGTGTTTGGCTGTCTACAGTGTGCTGCGTAATGCCGTAGTAATTGCAAAATGGGAAGTTCATTAGAGTCCCTCAAATATGTCACAATTATAAAATTAAAAGGGTTTTAAAAATTCAAAATGAAATGCTGCTTGTTATCAAAAATTTGTAAACAAACAAAATTATAATTCTTTTTTGTACCCTTTGAAAATTTATTTATAACGGCTTCCTAAGCAAAGCTTAAATGTGACACAAGGCCTATAGTATGGAGCCTTCCATGAATATCGAAGTCTCTACTTAGTTATTTATTTATAGCTTGAAGAATAATTTGTAAGTAGCACGATAGAAAATAAAATCTTGCAGGGTGCTAAATCAGATGTTAAAATGATGGCTGAGGAATAAATCAGACTTTAAAATTTGCGGGGATGGTACTATATCAAATATTAAAATGTCGGATGGGGAATAAATCAGATGTTAAATTGTACGGGGGGTGCTAAATCAGATGTTAAAATGTTGGGGTGGGGGAGTAAATCAGATGTTAAAACTTACGTGGAAGGTGCTAAGTCAAATGTTAAAATGTTGGGTGGGGAGTATATCAAATATTACAATTTCAAGTTGAGGATTAAATCAGATGTTAAAATTTGCGGAGAGGGTGCTATATCACATATTAAAATCTTGGGTGGGGAATAAATCAGATGTTAAAATTTTCGGGGAGTGTGCTATATCAAATATTAAAATGTGGGGTGGGGAGTAAATCAAAAGTTACAATTTCGCTTTGGGGAATAAATCAAATGTTAGAATTTGAGGGTGAGGAGTAAATTTGATGTTAAAATTTGCGGGGGAGTGTGCTATATCAAATACTAAAATGTGGGGTGGGGAGTAAATCAGATGTTAAAAATTCTGTTTGTGGAATAAATCAGATGTTAAAATGTGCGGGTGGGGAGTAAATCAAATGTTAAAATTTGGGGTTTAATCACGTGTTTCACATCTAATTTTAATTGATTCCTTTTTACGGCTTACCAAGGCTTTGCAGGTTATTTAGATGTAGAAAATATTTTTAAATTGTAAGAATTTGCGGAGGGAAGGAAGGGGAGATATAAAGATTTAGTAATGCAAGTCTTACTAATTAACCCATAGCTGGGGTAAGTGAATATAAAGAACCCAACACAGTAACACGGATCTCCGATTAACAATTTAGAGTCATTATCCAATATACCACCCTCAAATTTAAGCTTACACATGATATTCTCAAGCGGTCACTCATCGAGGTAATGACCAGGCACGACGTTGCTTAGCTTCGATGATCGTACGGGAACCGGTATTTCGACGTAATGTGGCCGTAAGCCTTTACTTCTATACGCTGCACCCCTTCAGGGCACACGTGATCATAACATTCTTACATTGTGTGTCTCTTAGCAGTTTTCTCCCTTTGCTGAGGGCAAGGCTTCAGATCAGGAGATTGGAGATTTGGGGGAGGGTGGGGCAACCTTTTAATTCCTGTTATTCTCAGGTTCACCTTGATCTGGGGTGGTAGCAACCGTTAGGCCCCTAGCTATGCCCAAAAGTGAACCCCAAATCTCAATGAAAGTATAAAAATACCTTATTATAGTAAAAAATGCCAGTAATATACTTTTATATAAAAAAAAAAAATGTCAACAATTCATACTTATAGTAAAATTAGCAACAATACATTTTAATGTAGAATTAGCAACAATACATTTTATAGCAAAATGGCCAATAATATATATTATCATAAAACCATGTTTAAAATATTTAGCGTTCGACATTAAATAACCCATAAAAGGTGATATGCCGCTAAACAAAATAAACCAACCAACATCCTTGCTTAGGCCCCCGCCCATGTTCCGCCGTTTTTTAATTGGGAGTGGGGGTCAAATGAGACAAGTTCAAGGCTCTTTATTAGATGGGAAAAGTAAACGATTCCTAGAAGAGACTCGCACTGAGGAATGAGAGAACCGAGTTCGAATTCCAGTTTGTTTGTTTGATTGGGTTTTATGGCATATCAACCACTGTGGGTTTTTTAATGCCAAATCCAGTTTATATGAATTTTAAATGACTATTTTGTATGGAATAAAAAACGTATAGCTGGCAACATTATTGTTTCAAAAACGTATAGCTGGCAACATTATTGTTTCAAAAACGTATAGCTGGCAACATTATGGTTCCAAAAACGTATAGCTGGCAACATTATGGTTCCAAAAACACGTAGAGCTGGCAATATCATCTTTTACAAAAAAACGTATAGCGGGCAACACTATTTCTTACAAAAAACGTATAGCTGACAACATTATTCCCTACAAAAAACGTATAGCTGACAACATTGTTTCAAAAACGCATATCTGGCAACATTATTTTACCGAAAACATTATCTGACGCCTTGCTGTTGGATGTAGTTTATCGTCTTACCCAGGACGCGGATGTAGTTTATCGTCTTACCCAGGACGCGGATGTAGTTTATCGTCATACCCAGGACGCGGATGTAGTTTATCGTCATACCCAGGACGTTCGAATTCCAGTGAAATCCTTTACATTCACTTAAGTGCCAATACACTTGGGAAAAGTATGAATCCTCGTCTTCTCCCCACGCATTCGGGTGAGTAGGTTCAATAGCCTTCGAGGGTCTGCCTACAGAAAGAAATGACAACATAATGCAGTCATATATCGAAAGATACATGATCGTCTAAGCGGGTCTCACGCATGGCACATAACTGAGAGAAATTCACTTACGTGCTAATACCTTTGGGAAAGGTTTTAATCCTCTTCTTCTCCCCATAATAGCAAGACAGGGGGCACCTCGACGTGATGTAATGGTTAGGAAGCTTGTCTTGCTAGATCAATTACGACTGAGTAGTGAGTTCGATCCTCACTGGGTACGCCATACTTTCGGCCTTGTGCCAGGCTTAGAAAATCGAAGGCACCTCGGCGTGGTGTAATGGTTAGCGAGCTTGTCTCGCTAGATCAGTTACAACTAAAAGGTGAGTTCGATCCTCAGTGGGTGCCCATACTTTCGGCCTTGTGCCACCTCAAAGCTACGCTTAGAAAAATAACTGGGCAACGGTGTAATGGTTAGCAAACTTGTCTCGCTAGAACAATTACGAATGAATAGTGAGTTCGTTTCTCACTGGGTGCCCCCCTACTTTCGGCCTTGTGCCACATCTAAGCTACGCTTGGAAAATCACTAATAGCAAGACAGGTCTTGGATGGCAACTGGACTGCCAGAGTAAAATATGACAACATACCCCAGGAAAAAAAAAATCTGCCTCGTCAGTCATATATCGAAAGATACATGATCGCCTAAGCGAGTAACACGCATGGCACATAACTGAGAGAAATTCACTAGCGTTCTAATAACCTTGTGGAAGGTAAGATTCCTCTTCTTTTCCCCATAATAGCATGACAGACCATTGAAGCTATAGAACCTGGTCTGCCCTGATACTCACCCGAAGGCGTGGGGAGAAGACGAGGATTCATACTTTTCCTAATGGCCTTGGATGGCAACTGGTCTACCGCAGAAAGAAATGGCAACCTACCGCAGGGAAACAATCGGCCTCGTCAGTCATGTATCGAAATAGACATGATCGCCTATGGCGCATTCTTGACTGATTGGTTCCTATCGATTATCATTTTGCAAATATCTTTGATATTTTGATTTTGTAAATATCTTTGATATTGTTTTGATTTTAGATACATATCTTATTTTATTGTATTTACTTTCTGTTATTTCATTTATTTTCTCCGGTTTTTCTGAAAGAAAAATCATAACCTTTTTTGTCATCTCGTCTTTCATTCTAATTCCAAATTATAGTCATGTTTTGGAAAGGTTTACCTTGTGTTCTATTTCTTGTAACTATGCCTTCCAGAAGCTAAGCAAACTACTACGAAACACGAAATTGTCGTTCGAAACAAAGAAAAGAGTTATCTGAACTGTTATGTAATATCGGTCCTTCTGTATGGTAGTGAAGTCTGGATAATCTCCTCACAGATGAAGAAGAGACATCAGTCAACAGAAATTTCGTTCTACAGAAGGATGCTGAGAATAACTTGCACTGACATTGTGAGCAAAGAGAAAGTTTTAGGGAACATGGAAGCATAATGAAGTTTTTTATACTTAGACTCAGAAAGTGATAGCAGAATTTTCTAGCGTGCTTAATAAAGAAATAAGACTTATAAAATATGACACTCACAAGGCATATAGAAAAGAGAGAGGCGGTGTTGCATAGTAGGCCTCTCCGCTTCTCTTTCGCTATATCCATGGCAATTGCTCTGATGAGTTATCTTTTTCGGATCTTGACTTTGGCAGCCGGGGCCTGATATGCCCTTCTTATTCCGCAAATGGAAATCATATACGCGATCGATTGATAAAGATTTTGGGAAAACGATCGGTTCATTTTACCCCCTCCAGTAAATATCTGGCTGCCCCAGAGATACTTTCAACCCAAACTGGAATATTATTGCCATATCTGAGCTCTAGTTACCCAGCTCTCATTTCCCTATTCTGAGAGTGTTCAAATGTGCCGTCGCGAAATTGTGGATGATGAATCATTTTCCACCCTACAACCACTTTCCCCACATATGAAACGTTCGAAGCCTCTCCCTATTTATTCGCTATTTTATGACATGTTTTTGGCGTGCTACATTCCTTTGTTCCATCAGCTGTGATCTTCGTATCTTGGGTCTCCCATGCCATAGACGCAACAAGTATTGGTAGTAGTGAATATGGACAAATGATACGTTTCCGCCCAGTCGGATTGTCATAAACTGAGGTCAAGAAGAAAAATGAAGTCTTCTGTTTTATCTCTCAAGTTTCGTATGAAGATGAGGGTCATCAGACCGCCAATCACCCAAGCTATGTGGATGGTTAAGGGCAGGGATAGGCTAACTTTTCAGTGCCAGGGCATATTAAAAAATTCACAATTTTATAAGTTCGTAGAGTATAATAACCCAAACTAATTAATCCTTAAAATAGACAAAAAAGGCCTTTAAAGAGAAAATGCAATTAATTTTTATTAATTAATATTTTAAAGCATCGTAGATGATTCAAATGAAACCCATTTATTTGAAAGACAAAGTAACTGAAAAAAGTACTTTAAAGAAAAAAAGATTAATAAGTATTTTTAAGTTGAAGCTTTACATGAAACACATTTGAAAGACAAAATAAATTTGTTTTAAGAAAAATTGTTTTTATTAATTAATATTATAAACTCGAAAACATATTTATTTGAAAAACAAATTACCTCTGCGCAAAGAAATATAAAACTAATCTCATTAATATTTTAAAGTAAAAACTTCAAATAAAACTCATATCAAGTAACTAAATTTAAAGAAAAAAATTAATTTAGATTTTAAAGTAGAAACGTCTCATGAAGCAGATTTACTTTTATTTTCTTTTTCTTTTTTAAGCATTTCACCCCTAGCAAAGCGGGAAGTCACTAGTACGCAAGGGGTTACAGAAGATTTGAAGCGAGAACAGGTAGGACTGATAGAGGAAAGGATGGGGAGAAGGATAGTGGATAGATCAAGGCAACTGGAGATGTCGATTGACATTACATTTGAATAGTTGGAGATTATAGCTATCAGGGAAACAGGAATAGGGAAGGGAGTTCCACAGACGAGAGGTGCGAGATATGACGCTATTGGAGTAAAAGAGGCGGCTACATTTAACAGTTTCAAGGGTGAGAACGGGGTGCCAGCCTTGTGGGACGCTTGAATTCGCGAAGTCTGGGAACCAGCGAAAGCGGCTCATCGGAGCAATTACCATGAAAGTATTTGTAAAAAAGACAGAGAGAGGCGACGACGCGTCTGTGAGAGAGCGACTTCAGACGAGATGCCAGATCGGGGCCAATTGTATTGCATATCCGTCTCTGGATCTTATCAAGAACCCCGAGGCAAACAGTAGGGGCTCCAGACCATATATGGCAGCAATACTCTATGAAAGGGCGAATGGTTGATTTGTAGATTTGAAAAACAATGTAATTCAGCAATAGAAGGTTCTTAATAACTCTGTGACAATAATCTGACTGAAGTCATTTACCCTTTTTCTAAAATGATGCGTCAAATTGCTTGTAACAATTATATGATGTTGCTTGGTAACTTACTCTTTCAAATTTACTGATATTTGGCGGGCCGCATGTGGCCCATCCTTGGTTTAGGGAGTAATTTTTTTTACAGTTACTCATAATCAAATATACATTTTTGTCTGTGATGTAAGATTGTATTTCAGCCGTTGCTTAAGATTGTTTTTTTAAAGCGTAAATTTATAAAGTGAAAGATATAAAAGCAGCTGCACGACTTCTTGAAAGCAAGAGGAACAGAAGAAAGAAACATATAAACTGTTTAACGAATTTATCTATTTACGATAGTAGAGAAGCATTTGAGGAGAAAGTGCCTAAAGACAAAATTTACTGAGAGCTACACATGACAAGGAGTTATGGAGAAACATGATGGCCAACGTCCTGAAGGAACATGGCGCACAGAAACAGAGAAAGTAGAAGGACATTGTCAGGGGTTAGCAATGGGCTCGCCATTATCACCAACTATGGCGAATATATACATTGAATATTTGAGGAAATGGCATTAGAATCTATATCTCTAAAGCCAACTATATGGTTAAGGTACGTAGATGACACCTTCGTACTCTGGCCGCTCCAGGAAGATGTTCAGGTTCTACTGGACCATGTGAAAATTAGACCTTCGATACAGTTCACAATGGAGAAAGAGAGGAACAAAACACTCCCATTCCTGGGTGTTCTAATATCTCGAACAGAGAATAGGTACAAAACATCCGTATACTGTAAACCGACATTCACCGGACAGTACCTCAATTTCAACTCCCACCATCTATACAGCGTAAAGAAAGGGATCGTCCGCTGCTTATAACATCGAGCAAAAGTCATAAGTGGCGACTCACAGACATTAGAATTGGTCAGTATAAGTAGTACCCTACAAAGTAACAACTACACTGGGTAGCGGTCCCAAAAACTGGGATAGGCGGGTACAAGAGGAGGACAACAGCACTCAGAAAACAGTTTGCCTGCCTTATGTGTAGAGGTTATCAGAGAACATGCAAAGGATCTGCGGTCCATATAACATCAGGACAGCCTTCAAAAGCTTGACGAAACTTCGCAGATATCACTCCCGAGTAAGACCCTCCATAGAGGAGAACATGACTAAAAACTGTGTGTACACTATCCCGTGCAGCTGCGGAAAGGAATATAAAAGGGAGATAAATTCGCCTCCTTAAGGTAAGGCTTCAAGAACACCAGAAAGCTGTAACACGAGGGGAAATGGAAAAATCAGGCGTAGCTGACCACATATGGAGAGGGAAGGGAGATCACCGCCCTCTGTGGGATCAGGTTGAGATCATAGACAAAGAATACTATTGGAAAATTCGTAAACTTAAGGAATCAGCATATATGCTAGGCCACAAAAATCTCCTGAGCCGACCAAGCAAAGAAATGAATACAATATGGGAACCAGTAATAAAGAGTGAAAAGCGATATTAACAACAAAAGTTGAAATATGAGCTCTGGTAAAAACATGATGGTAACAGCAAAAAATTTCAATATAAACACTGGTAAAAATGGTTGCTGAAGATATTAGGTTTATAATACCCAGAAATTCCTCAAGTACACATGGCACAGTGGATAAAGGCGTTGGTTAGATCCAGTGACAGGGCCCAAAGAGTGTGAGTTCAAATTACGGTTAAGACAGTGGAGAACTTTCAGAGGGAAATTAACAGGAGATAATTGATAACTGACATCCATTAAACACAGTATTCTTTCTTCAGTAGGTTGCCATTTATTTCTGAGGTTATAAAACCAGGTCTGTCCTGCTATTTGTCCATAGCTGGTGGGGAGAGAAGAAGAGGATTCATACCTTTCGTCATGCTATTAGAATGTAAGTGAATGTATTGGATTCGACTAGAATTCGAACTCGGTTCTCCATATTCATTGACCATATACACATTTTAAAAGTTGAAATGAATAAACCATTTCTCTGTTAGCCACACTAAATGAATCAGTTATGTGTCATGCGTGATACACGCTTAGTCGATCATGTATCTTTCGATACTTGACTGACGGGGTTGATTTTTTTTTTCCACAGTAGGTTGCCATTTCTTTCTGCGGTAGATCACTTGCCATCCAAGGCTATAGAACCAAGTCTGTCCTACTATTTACCCATAGTTGGAGGGAGAAGAAGATTCATACCTTTCCCAATGGTATTAGCACGTCAGTGAATGTAATGGATTCAACTAGAATTCGAACTTGGCATCCGATTTCTCAATCCGAGCCGCTATCCATTACTCCACCGTCTAATGTATTATCATTATGTAGAAATTGTTCCTGTAGGACCCTGTCCAAATTAAATATTTCCTTAAAAAAGGTTAAAATTATATCTTCATATAGATAATGATCGGTTAAAATTTCTTATTCTGTATGCCGTATCCTCTCTTCCTCAGCCCGAGACACTATGTATTACACCATTAAATGAGGAGTTGATATACGGTTAAACAAACAAAACAAAACTATGTATGTATGTCAGCAAGAGACAAACTTGCGTACAACAAACTGGCGAATTCACCATTAAAATGCACGGAAGTTTAATTATCGGATGGGAAAAACGCTTTAACAATAGATGGAAAATGTAACACCGAAATCTGCTCAGAGATATGAAAGAGACTTGAGGCAATTGAAATGTCGTTTTAAAGAAGGATACTGAAAATATGGCTTAGACATGGGAGTAACCATAAAGTTTTAAGGAAAGTAGGAATAAAAAGATACCTATTTTAGAATCAGAAAGTGACTGTTGAAATTTCTAGGACACATAATGAGGAAAGAAGGCTTGGAAATATGATACTCGCAGTATATATTGATGACAAGAGGGAGGGTGGAAAGTGACGCATAACCTGCCTAAAAAGCTTGTGTCATTTGCTGGCAGATTAGGATGTTAGACATTTTCATAACGGTCGTCTTCGAGTATAGAATCCAGAGGTTGGCAGTGAATATTTCGGAGACAGTAGGAAAGCGTAGTTCAGGTTCGTAGTGGATATTTCGTAGCAAAGTAGCAGAGCGTAGTTCTTCCTTCTGTCATCTTCGCCTGGTCAAGTTGGCACTGGTCCTTCGGTAGGGTAAACAAAGATGGCCGCCTTTATACACGACGGATACAAATGTTCTGCGGCTTCTGATTGGTTAAACTTCTATTGGTAGACTATAAAGGAAGTTAAGTCATCTGGATTGTCTCACTAGTCATATACCCAAAAAAAACCGTAACATAGGAGAGGCAGCAAAAGAAAAAAGAATTAATCAGTGCAACAACGAACAGGAAACTGTGTAAAACACACAGTTCTTGATAATGACTGTGACATAAGTCATTTCTTTCTTTTTATGTGATTTGTCTTTTCAGGACGTAGGTCATCATGGCTCTCCACTTCCGCCTATCCCTTATAGCTCTCAATAAATAACGTCCCTCTGCCCTCTCCCCCAGACTACGTTCCGTCATCCACTTGATTAATCCCGCCAGTGATGTCATGCGTTGCTTTCCTTTGTCTCTCTTTCACTTTATTCGACCTGTGAGTATCAGATTCTCCAGGCCCTCCTTTCTCATTACATGTCCCAGAAACTTCATCTGGCTCTTCGTGATGTTAACTATACGCCTCCTCCTTGTTTACATCATCTTAAAGACCTCATCGCTGCTCACACGCTCGTTCCATGTCATCCTCAGCATCCACGAGTTTCTTCTTCATCTTTGAAGAGACCGTCCAACATTCGCTGCCGTAAAGGAGGGAAGATGTCACGTAACTGTTTTCTTTGTTACGCAACAGATCCTCCTGTCTCGTAAGACTCTGCCCAGTTTTTGAAATGCGTCATTGGCCACCCCAATACGTCTACGGATCTCAATGTCACACTTACCGTCCTCTGTTAAAACGCTTCCCAGATATTTAAACTTCCGCACCTGCTTGATTTTAGTATCCCCGACCTGCAAATCGCATTTCGGGCTTATTCTTTTACAGATGACCTTAAAAAAAAATTAAAAACTGACAGCTAGTAAATTAACACACTGGGTCTGTACTCTCTTTCCTTAGGGACATGCTCAGGTGTAGGTGTATATCTCTACTGTGTCTGCAACATACTAGCGGTCTGGCGTTGTCCTCGACGGCACCCCCACAAATCGTTCTGAATGGATAATTCTATACTCTTTTCATCGACTGCCATATTTACTTGGTTCCATTTAGCGCCTGATTTTATAGAAAGAGCTCGTAGTATGTGGTCCATCTGCAAGGAATGACTTAATGGAATGAATATACGAAGTACTACTATGTGCACTGGGTCATGCTTCATTGTAAAAATACGAGAAAAAAAGAAAGAAATAATAACAGAATTATTCGTTTTCTTTTAATTAATTTACACAAGGGTGTATGTGCGGGTGACGTAATGAATGGCGTCACGGAGTTAAAATTACACTACACATAAATAGTCCCAGGAAAACTGTGAATACATCTTTTACCTCCTCAGCTATTGGTTAAATAGTAGGACATGTACTTGGAAAATCATTCCTATGTCCAATGTTTAATGCCGAAATCTCTAAAAATAAAAAATAAAAATTATTCATACAATACGAAATAGATTTCGGCTTTAAATAACCAACATTTTGTTGATAAAGCATAAAATCAAATCAATACTTGAAAGGTGTTATACATATTATAACTTGATCACTTTCGGACGACTATCTTGGGTATGACGATAAACAACCTCCGCGTCCTTGGTAAGACGATAAACTACGGCCAGCAGCAATGCCTCTTATCAGGAGGTTTTGAGGAGTGCGGGACCACCTTTTTAATTGCTGGTGTTCCCAGGTCCACCTTGACTCGGGGTGGTAGCACTTGTTAGGTTCCCAGCTATGGGCAAATAGTTAACCCCCTCCCCAAACTGGGCTCAAAACACTATGAAATTGTAAAAGATATGCTTTAATACCATAAATACTTTATAAAAAAAAAATTATTACCTGCAATACATTTTTGAAAATCAAATATTACCAGCAATATATTTTTTGAAAAAAAATATTACGAGTGAAGGAAAATTCTAACCAGAAATAGATTTTTGAAGGAAAAAATATTACCAGAAATAAATTTTTGGGAAAAAATACTACCACAAATGAAAATTTTGTCGGCATTAAATAACCCAAAACAAAATAAACCAAACCAATTTAAAGCAAAGAATACATATTCTATTCATACGAATCTATCTTAAAAATGTTGTCGGCATTAAATAACCCATTGAGGGTGATAACAAAACAAAACAAACCAAACTTTCGGACGAGGTTCCGCAGTTATTTTCACCTCATCATATTTGTCTCCAAGGAATCCATGCTTATTAAATAGTTTCATAATATTGCTAACAACGAGTAAAGTTATTGTTAAGAGTTAACTTTTAAAAACTAGAATACAAACATTAGCAAACATTAAAGATAGAAATAGCCCCTTTCTTTCTTTCTGAACAAACGATCTTTAAATGGCGGACAACTTTGTTCGAATTCTAATTTCGGTTTCCGTAGGAAAAAAAAATGGAGAGAGAGAGAGAGAAAATAAAAAATAAAGTTCAAATAAGAAAACACAACTTTGAAACATTCTTTCATTTTTTTCCCTCAGCAGCTTTGTTTTGGAACAATTCATTATTTTTATTATTTTTTTTTATTTTTACCCCATTGAAGATGCTTGCCTTATCTTTGTTGTTGCATTTTGGTAGGAGGGTTAGAAAGAGGATGTGAAAGAGGAAGGGAGGAAGTACCTCCATTTCGTCAGTGTGTGCATTTTGTGAGGTTCAGTGTCGCCGAATTCAAGGGAGGAAGGAGCGGTTGGGGGAGAGGTTAGATAACAAACAAATGACAAAATTCTCCTTGATATGTCAGTTTTAAAGGAAGGGAACATCTATCTTATTTTTTTTTTTTTTTTGGAAAGGAATCCTGAAAAAAAAAGCTGTATTGTATTATATCAAACAGCCTTGGGTTTCATCCAAAAAGAATCTTTTTTTCTAAATTCTCTCTACGTCTCCCCCCCCTACACGTATCACCATTACTGCATTGATTATAGTTTCGATTCCCTTTTTCTTCTTATATATCCGTCACAAACAAATATATATATACGTAAGCAGGAATATATGCAATAATATATATATATATATATATATATATATATATATATATATATATATATATATAGGTTGCGATGGATAAATTGTCGCAATATTATACTTTTAATTTTGCGCATGCGCGTTGTTTGTTTTCGATTTTGTCGACTACAAAGTATAGTAGGGTCAGTTGGGAACCGTCTGTGGCAAAAATAGCACCATGACGCAATTTATTCTGCTAAAAATTTGGAAACAGTATTCTTTAGTGCTTGGCATTCGTGCCAGAATCTCCAATACGAACATTTCAGAGAGTTTATTTTGTTGGTGCAAAAATAATGTCGTTTTCTCACATACGTGAGAAAACGACATTATTTTTGCAACAACCTAATAGATGTCAATCTGTGGACAGTGCGGAAGATGCGGAAAGAGTTCCTTGAGTCTAATAGTGATTACAAAGTTGTCGTGTGTGATCAATACTGTTTGGAACGTTATGCTTCCATTCATATTCAACACGGAGGTCTACATCAGTTAGCCCGAGGAGATAGTGCTGCTTTGGGTCAAGAGAGTGACTGATGGAAAGCCATATGTTTAACAACAGGACTGTGTACCATGCTACAGAAGCAGGAGGACCCAGACAATTTCTGCAACCACATCACCCCTTAGATCTGGCCACTTAACTTCCCAGACTGCAAAACCCTTGATTATTATGTGTGTCGCGCAGTTTGGTGAGAGAAGAACAAAACTCCTTTTAAGATGAATTGAAGGCAAGGATTATGGCAGAATTCAATAACTTAAACAAGGTGACTGTTCAGAAAAGTTGCAGAAAATTTCGAAGTCGTCTGTGGGCCGTGGTTGAAGCCAATGGCGATTTTATTGAATAAAATGACTCTTTATTATTTAGTATTTTAATAGACTTTTAATGAATTTGGAAGGAAAAACAAAATGATAACACTATTGTCAATAAGATTGATGATATTTATATTATATATATGTTATATATATATATATATATATATATATATATATATATATTATATACTAACAGCCATATCCAGATGTTCCATCAGAAAAAGCGTTCAATTAGAATGCAACAAAAACAGGATCATCTTTAGATTTAACAGAGTCTATTACTTTAAAGTACTTTCATTAGAAAAACATTTTGAATTAATGCCGTTACTGATATAAGAGAAGTAGTCTGTATTTAATCAATCGAAGTTAGCCGTAGACATGAAGGGGTAAAACAGTCAACATTAAGACCCACTTCAGACCACAATTATTTTGGAGTTTTGAAATTCAATCTGTCAATGTGCTACCAGGGATCTAAAAGAGGATACATTCATGAAGCAATTGTTAAGTTTAATGAAAATTGGTTGAACGATCAACGAAAAATAAAAAAGAAACCAGTAAAAATCGCCATTTTTCACTATTTACGCGGGTTTTCACTACATGGGTGGACTCAAATATCAAGTTAAATGACTGTTTAACAATCAACTTATTGTTGGCTACAATTGAGTGAAGTTTGTATTAAATTGCTTGAAAACTGAGGGAGTTTTTAGTTTAAATTTGTGTTGAGATTTTTCGTTTTTTTCGCGGTTTTCGTTAAATGCAGTGGCATAGAAAATATTGAGGTATCTTTGAGAACGCCATGATTTAAGTAACCTAAATACCGAGTTTGAACGAAGAGTATCATAATTCTAGTCCCTGTAACTGCACTGACGAGATACTTTCACTGGTTTCCAAACTGCATGAATTCAATCGTGCTACTAGGTTGGCATCTCGGTCCCACCATTTCACTGTCGAAACGGTTAAATGTAGCCATCTCTTCTACTCCAACAGCTTCTTACCTCGCACCTTTCGTCAGTGGAACTCCCTTCCTTTCACTTGCTATAACTTTCAAATATTCAAATGTAATGTCAGTGGAATTGTGGGATCTTCCACAACAAACCACCCTTACCTCTTTTTAGGAAATGCACTCTTGCTATCTGGTAAGTAACAGCCTACTTTCGTACAATATAACAAGTATTCATTGGTCAATCACCTCCAATCTTGCTTGCTGATTGGTCAGTTCCGACCAATCAAACCGCCTGTACGCGACCAATCTGTTTTCCCCGCGTTGTCCGTTTGAGCCTCCCACGTGGTACACGATCATTATATAAACCCAACACGTGTAAACTTCCTCGAGTTTTTCTATTCATTCATCTCTCTCGCACGTCTCATTCCTTGCTACCAAGTAACAAGATGTAATCTTCAGGAACTCCCGTCCTAGCCATTGCGGTGAGACGTTAAAGACGTTACCAACATTCACAAACTCTGAAATCACTCCTGAACCTTTACCAACTTTACAACACACAATTCCAAACTTTCTTAATATGAACTACGGTACAACTAATACCTAATCAAAGGGACACGACTCTGTCCTACCTTTTCAGTTCGCATGCATGTACATCAAACATTAATAAATCTAATTGTTATGTTTTGGAATCATTCCGTTCAGTTTTGTATTTTATTCTATGTGCTATTTACGTCAAGTATAAATTGCTTTGCGTTCAAGCATTGTCTTTAATCTCACCTTTCCTAGCCAAAGTTAAATATTGGTAACTCAATCACTACAACGATGATAATACAACCGCTACATATTTAGTGATCCCGTCGGGAATAAACAATAATGGTACCCCTATCGCTACAGACTACCTTCATCCCTGTCCTTTTCATTATCCTTTACCCAAACACTCCTCCTTACTCTTACTCACACTTTTTGCAAGCCCTTGCGTGCTAATGGCATTCCCGTCTTGCCTTGGGTGATATGTTTGAAAAAAAAAAAAAAAAAAACAGCATACTAACTTGTTTTTTAAACTATAAAAGGGAATTTGCTGACCATTAAAAAAAAGTTATTTTACAAATTTTGAAACACCGTGCAAAAGATAACTCTTCCACGTAAACATTTTCTACACTGAATTAAAAAATAAATTAAACAAACTCTCAGTAATAAGGACTTCCCTAATTACACTGTTGATAAAAAAAATTAAACGAGCCATTAGGAATATTAGAACCCGTTCTTTTCTTTTTATGTGTCACGTCGTTTCAGGACGTAGGCGATCATGGCTCTTCACTTAACCCCTATCCTTTGTAGCTCTCAATAGGTTTCATACGCCTGACGCCTGCCACCTTCCCCAGACCACGTTACGTATTCCAATTGCTTAAGCCCGCTAGGTATGTCATGCATTGCTTTCCCTTGTCTTTTTTTTATCTCTATTCAACCTGTGATTATCAGATTCTCCAGGGCCTTCTTCCTCATTATGTGTCCCAGAAACTTCATCTGCCTCTTCCTGATGTTAACTCTAAGCCTCCTCCTTGTTTGTATCCTATCTAAGACTTCATTGTTGATCACAATCTCGGTCCATGGTATCCTCAGCATCTTTCTGTAGAACCACATCTCCGTCGACTCGAGTCTTATTTTCATTTTTGAGGAGACCGCCCAACATTCGCCGCCTAAAAGGAGGACAGGTGTGGCGTAACAGCTCAGTACTCTTTTCTTTGTTACCAAAGATACCCTCCTGTCTGGGGAAATTTGATTAACTTAATCTATTTCCCTATATCTTGTTTCTTTATCATGTTTGATACACGCTTGGACGACCATGTCACTTTTCGATTCAAAATTCACTTACCAGAAGAATTCAAGTATTGCTGTTAATGTTCCCGGTAGGCTGGTTGCAACCGATGTTTATAGAACCCAGTGTGTCCTGCTATTTAATCCATAGCTGGGGATGTGAAATGATGGCTTCATATCGTTTTTTTGTAAGTGAGTGTAAGGAAATTGACTGGAATTCGCAATCGAGTGTCCGATTTCACATTCTGAAGTGTTATCCTTCAAAAGAACGCTAAAGTTCAAGCATACATCACGGTGTTTCCAAGCGGTCGCCCATTTAGGCACTAGTTTGCTTAACTTCGGTGATCGTACAAGATTCGGTGTTTCAAAGTAATGTGGCCATACTGTTTATATATATATATATATATATATATATATATATATATATATATATATATATATATATATATATATATATATATATATATATATATATATATATATATATATATATATATATATATATATATATATATATATATATATATATATATATATATATATATATATATATATATATATATATATATATATATATATATATATATATATATATATATATATATATATATATATATATATATATATATATATATATATATATATATGTACTCTTCGGCAAAAGCGAATTGAGTCACTGTCGGTCACCGGTCACTGTGTGTGTTTATCTAAAAATAAATACGCTAAAATTCACCTTCATCCCTGCCTTTATGGTAGAATCTCCGACTGACACCAATTCAGTCGGGTTTCGATCCTAGTTAGAGGCAACCGGATGCCTAGCCACACTGAAGATCTGTGAAACAGCGAAACAGTCTGTCTGTGGATGACTTTATATATATATATATATATATATATATATATATATATTCGTGTGTGTTTGTCTATGTGAATTTATATGCAGATACATTTCAATTTAGATATGAATATTCAGCGACCAGAGAGATAGATTGTGATATAAGTGAAAACAAAAACACACACAGATAGATAGACATATACATATATATTTCTATAAGAAAAAAAGAAAAAGATGGATAAATAGACATATATATATATATATATATATATATATATATATATATATTATATATGTGTGTATGTATATAGAGAGAGACAGACAAAGGGAGACAGAGAGATATAATAGATTGTCATAGACATGATAGAGGCATGTATAAGAAAGACAGATAGGAAAGAACTGAGATAGATAGATAGATAGATAGATAGATATGAATAAACTTAGATAGATAGATAGATAGATAGATAGACAGATAGACAGATATGAATAAACTGACATAGATAGATAGATCGATAGATAGATAGATAGATAGGTAGATAGATAGATAGAATACTCAAATACACGTAGTTTAAATTTGATTATATAAACTGCGACTACAGAAAGAACTTGACTGTCATGAACTCGTAAAAGGCACACGAAAAGCAGACACAAGAAAATAAGTCGTGTGTTTATAAAATAAAGAGCATATAAGTTTTAATGAATTGAAGTTCTCATCTACTGGCAAACATGCTGAATTTGTAATATATTAAATATCGACAAAATAAAATAAAAAAAACACAATGAATGAACCCCACACCACGATCTTGCACGAAACATCGTCCATTGAGCAGAAGGAGAAGAGAATGTATTCGAACTTTTTTTTTTTTTTTTTTTTTTACTCATCTTTTTTTGTTCTTGAAATGTAAAAATGTACAAGAGATTTTTTTTTCGAAAAGCACAATTCCTGATTTTGGTATTAAAAAAAAATTGGAATTCTTTCTTCGCAGTTTCTTTTTATC
>OZ010604.1:24666051-24793551 GCA_963932145.1 Acanthosepion lycidas
ATTAAAACCGGTGAAATTAACACAGAATCTTAAAAGCTTTAAATCTTAATAAATGTTTCTAATTATGAGCCATATTAAAACACTAAACATAACGTTTAATGTGGTATATATATATATATATATATATATATATATATATATATATATATATATATATATATATATACCAAGGGTATCTGTGGTTGCACGAAACCACAAGTCATTGTGGCTGAGGGTTTGACCGTGCTGGCATGTTGAAATTGTTGATCACGCTAGATAACATCTCCAAAAACTGTAACTAATTTCTGTTCAGCATAGGTGGGCTCTCTGGGTGTTGAGCAAATATAAATGCGCCTGAGCGAGCGTCTGCAATCGGGATTGCCT
The DNA here is from genome assembly GCA_963932145.1 of Acanthosepion lycidas. Taxonomy (NCBI): domain Eukaryota; kingdom Metazoa; phylum Mollusca; class Cephalopoda; order Sepiida; family Sepiidae; genus Acanthosepion; species Acanthosepion lycidas. Next base: position 24,666,415 of record OZ010604.1, read on the forward strand.
AGCCATCCTAGTATACTGGAAGAATTTAGAGAACGCTCTTTTCATATTGTTAACTGAAAGTTACGACAATTACTGTCACGTGTGGAGATATTGTTGTTATTGCTGTGTTGACGGATTCAACCATTTTTTTTTATTTCACGGCATTGTATGAATGAAAAGAAAATGGTTCCATTTGCTAAGGACATTTTGTTTTTGTTATTATTAGTCACTTTGTTTAAATATTAGGTTGGTGCAAAAATAATGACGTAATAATGTCGTTTTTTGACGTTAAAAAATACGTCAAAAAACGACATTATTACGTCATAATTTTTGCACCAACCTAATAAATTCATTTCGTTTTTTGCTTTGAGAAAGTCCATACTGGACGAAACGCGTCGGTAACTACTACAGTTTTCCTATTGTTATTTATAAATATTGTCTTTTCTATAGGTTAACTCTGAGAAATTTTCATAAATTCTATGCTAACAGTTGTTTTTCGCTTGCATTTCTCGCCTATGAAACTCTCTTCCGGCTTCTTGCTTGCCAGGCAACTTTGATCTTCAAAATTTAAACGCACTCAGTCGTTAGCCATGATTCAACCTATACAGCAAGGGAATTTTGAGAGAATTGGAAACCCTACCAAGACTCAGCATCGGCGGCCACAATCTTAACAACATGCGATACGCAGTTGACACAGTACTGATGGCAGACACGGAAATTAAATTACAAAATCCCCTACAGAAGGTAGCGACGGAGAGAGAGAAGAAGGGACTAAGCATAAACTACACGTAAACGGAGTGCATGGTCATCAGTAAAAAGATGAGCCCGAATTGCGATTTGCAGGTCGGGGACACTAAAATCAAGCAGTTGCAGACGTTTAAATATCTGGGAAGTGTTTTGATAGAATACGGCAAGTGAGAGACGTGACATATTAGAATGGCCAAGGACGCATTTCTAAATATCTGGGAAGCGTTGTAAGAGCGACACCGAGATCCGTAGGCGTATTAGCATGGCTAAGGACTATGGATTCTAGGTCGGCGCCATCAGTGATTTCAAAAGATGGGCAAAATATTGCGAGACAGGAGGATTTATTTGGTAACAAAGAAAAGAGTACTCATCTGTTCCGTGACATCTGTCCTTCTTTACGGCAGCGAATGTTGGACAGTCTCCTCAAAAATGAAGAAGTTGACTCGAGGCGACAGAGATGTGATTCTACAGAAGGATGCTAAGGATATCCTGGATCGAGCGTGTGAGCAACGATGAGGTCTTGGAGAGGATTCAAACAAGGGGGAGGCTTATACTTAACATCAGGAAGAGGCGAATGAAATTTCTTGGATATGTAATGAGAAAAGAGGGCTTGGAGAATCTGATACTCACAGGTCGAATTGAGCGAAAGAGAGACAATGGAAAGCAACGCATGTCATACCTGGCGGTCTTAAGCAAGTGGATGACAGAACGTAGTCTGGGGAGGTGGCAGAAGGAGGAAACTGTGGAGAGCTATGATCACCTACGTCCTGAAAGATCATGGCACCTAAAAAGAAAAAAGTCAGTCGTAGTTTCCTCCCTTCTTAATTCTTGTTCTTTTATTGTTAGCTCTCTTTAAATTTGTTTCTCGTGTTGTTTTACTCAATAATGCCTTGCGTCTTAGTGGCTTTATGACCTTCGTTTCAGTGAAATGCTTAAAAAAGAACATGTTTTTCTGTTTAACCGTTATATGTGACGTCAGTTTTAACTGATTCTAATTATCTAAAAAAACAAAAAGAACAAGATTTAGTGAAAACAATATTCACTCGCGAGAAGGAAGGAGACTCATTCGGAGATCAAATATCTAATACTGTGATTTTAGTTGCTTCTAGATTTCATTTTTTTTTGTTTTTAATCATTTCACCCCAAGCAAGGTGATAAAGCCACTAAGATGCAAGGTGGGTACAGAGAGTGAAATTGAAAGAAAAGTTTCTTTTTGGCGTCATCAGTTTGATTTCAACGAGAATAATTCAAACAGATGACGCCAAAGAAAACAAGCTTTCTCCAGCGAAACACGTCTTTTATAAATATTTTCCACTAATCTTGTAGCTGGGATCACTTAAAACAAATAGGTATTTGAAGTGTTTAGTATTTACTAATTACAGAGCCTGAATTTTTATGATGGATTCTGGGTCGGCGCCATCAGTGATTTCATTTGAATTCCAGATCATAGTTTAATTCGCCTCGTCTATCGTTTTCCTCAAGAACGCACTTGTAAGGTTGCAGAAAAATAAAGAAAATCATCTCTTTCATGCAACACATATTTTCCGTTTCGTATTTTTTAATTTCTTTAACCTATTTTTTTGTCGTTGGTCGAGCAAATGTTTTACCTTTTTTTACTTGTTCGACTTATAGCATACTTTTAATTGTTAATTCATCTCTGTAAATATTCAAGTTTCCTCTTTTTTTTAACTTTATTTCCACTAGAATTTTCGGCTCGCTTGTTTCGTCATTAAGTACTTCGTCATTCGACGGCGCAGACTCTAATAATAATATTCTTTAGATAAAATTCGTTCCACGTTTTTCTTTGCTATATTACATACTCCATAACATACGATTTGGTTTAAGTGATTTCTCTTTTTATTCTTGCGCAGACACACTGTTGTTAATGTTTCTTTTTTTTACTTTCTTTCTTTCTGGTGAGTTGAACTTTGTAGGTAAAGGATAAGACTCTTGTTGTTGAGTTCGACAGGGATCTTAACTGGAAGGAGAATTCGGTTGGACAAAAAAAAACATGCTCTTGCATGAGAAAAATATCAGATTGCAAAAAAAGATGGCTACAGTATCAAACGGAGATAGATTGGTAATGGGAAGAGGGTTTTAACTAATACGAGAAAAAATATGAAATGATAAAAGGAGGAAGAGAAAGAAGCAAAAGGAATAAAAAAAGAAAAAGAAAAAGAAATATTGAAGGAATGAAATGTAAATTGAGAGGAAAATTCCAAAACAAAGAAAGAAGAAAAATACGATCGAGAACATAAAGATGAGACAGGAAAGAAAAATTAATGAGAAAAAAGGGGGGAAAATAAAGAGAGGCAAAAAAGCATGGAGGAAGATAAGCAAATAAATATAGAGAAAAAAGAGAAAGAAAGTACAGAAAAGAAGAAAAAGGAAGAAAATGAGAGGATGGAAAGGAATAAATTAAGAGATTAAGAAAATTATGGGAGGAAATGAAAAAGGAATAAAAATGAAAAAGAAATTGAGAAAGAAATAAAAAGAAAAAAAAAGAAAGAAAATTCTAAAGTAAAGATGAGAATGAAGGAAAAATGAAGAGAAAAATAACGAAGAAAAAGAAAGAAAAAGAAGTTGAAAGAAAGAAAAAGAATGCCAAAGATAGGAAAAGAATGGAAAAAAAGAAAAGAAAGAAAAAAAGGAAAAGAAAGAAAAAGTAAGGAAAAGAAAGAAAAAGAAGTCGAAAGAAAGAAAAAGAATGGCAAAGATAGGAAAAGAATGGAAAAAAAGAAAAGAAAGAAAAAGAAAGGAAAAGAAAGAAAGAAAAAGAAGTCGAAAGAAAGAAAAAGAATGGCAAAGATAGGAAAAGAATGGCAAAGATAGGAAAAGAATAGCAAAAAGAAAAGAAAGAAAAAGAAGTCGAAAGAAAGAAAAAGAATGGCAAAGATAAGAAAAGAATGGAAAAAAAGAACAGAAAGAAAAAGAAAGGAAAAGAAAGAAAAAGAAAGGAAAAGAAAGAAAAAGAATTCGAAAGAAAGAAAAATAATGAAAACGAAAAGAAAAGATAGGAAAAGGGATGATAAAGAAAGAAAAAGAATGAAAAAGAAAAGAAAGAAAAAAGAAAGGAAACGAATGAAAAATGATGAAAAAGAAAGGAAAAGAAAGAAAATTAAGAAATGAATGAAAAAGAAAGGAATAGAAAGGGAAAGAATGAAAAAGAAAGAAAAAAAAGAAAAAATGAAAAAGAAAGAAAAAGAAAGGAAAAGAAAGAAAAAAATGTAAGAGAAAGAAAAGAAAGGATAAGAAAAAGAAAGAAAAGGAATGAAAAAGAAAGGAAAAAAGAAAAAGAACATGAAATAGAAAGAAACATTAGAAGGAATAAAAAAAGAAAAATGACAAATTAATATGAAATAGGTAAGAAAAAGAAAAAATTAATTTATTGAATTTATATAAATTTTTACGGTTTATCGATCTTTGTATGTTATTTAAAGACGGAACATATTTTGGATTGTATGAATTTTTGACTGAATATCGTATTAACAACAATGATTTTCTCCAACAGTAATTTCCCTCTATGCAAGTCTTTCTATGTAACCAATAACTAGAAAGGAAAGATTCATGGTTATCCCAAGGGGATTTTCACGTAACTGGAAGTAACAACCAGAACTGAAATTCGAACTTGTCTCTCCGATTTCTAATGTCGTATGTCTATCCATTACATCCACCCTAAACATTCGAAAGAAAGAAAATGAAAGAAAAAAATGTTAAAAACGAATGAATAAATGCTAGGAAGGAAAAACGATGAAGGAAGAGCAATAAATGTTAAAGTCACAACGCTAATGAAGGAAGATTTTAAAAGAAAGAACGGAAGAAAAAATGTCAATATAAATCAAGAATGAACGGAAGAGAACAAGAAAAGTTTAGTTTGGTTTATTTTGTTTTACGGCATATCAACACCTTAATGGGTTATTGATTGCTGACAAGATTTTAGGATAGGTTCGTATGAATAGAATCTGTATTCTTCGTAAAAAAAAATCAGTTCCTAAATCAGTTTTTATTGACGTATTTTGTGTAAAGATGGGTTTTATGGAGAGTCTGGTTTCATTGATGCTTTGGTTTGGTTTATTTTGTTTTACGGCATATGGGTTATTAATTGTCGAAAAGATTTTTAGGATAGATTCGTATGAGTAGAATTTGAATTCTTTGTAAGGAATCAGTTTCTAGATCAGATTTCATTGAAGTATAGGGTTTTTTGTTAATAATCAAATGTATAGCAGTTAATATTTTCAAAAACGTATTGCCGGTATTTTTAATATAAAAGTCTATTTTTATATTTTCATAGTGTTTTGATCCCAGTTTACTGGGACCCTAGCAGGTTCTACCACGCTGGGTCAAGGTAGACCTTGGAACAACAGCAAATAGGAGGTGGTTCCACGCTCCTATAATGTCCCGAACAGACGCCTTGCTGCTGGATGAAGTTCATTGTCATATCCAGGAAAGGACAATAAAAGAAAGGAAATTAAGAATCGGAAAGTACGTGAGAAAGAAAAAAGAAAAAGAAAGAACAAGTGTTAAAAGGACATAGAAATCAATCAATTAAGAGAAAATCGATATTCTTTTGAAGAAAAACTGGAAAACTAATGAAGAAATCAATAAAATCATGAGTCAAACGAATTTTTTAAAAATTCATGCCTCCTTTAAAAAAGCATCGCATTATTTTTTTAATATTTTAAACGTAGGTAAATATACGTATATATGTCTACAGTCGTCTGTTCAGTGATCTCACCTCTGACCTGACAGCACATTGGACAAAGAAATGCCTGTATATATTAGGTTGGTGCAAAAATAATGTCGTTTTCACATATGTTACTATGTGAGAAAACGACATTATTTTTGCACCAACCTAATACAATGATACGATAACCAAACGAATGACTTTTCATCCGATCACAAAGCGTTCCATGAATTCCCGGCTATCGCTTAGAATTCGAGTTTTGTCAGGGAAACCCTGTACCATGAACGTCTACTGAAATCTAATCTCAACCCACACCTCTAGTGGAACGTGGACGTACGATCCATCGCTAAAGATGCAGGCAAATTAGTCGGTTCCCAGTAAGTACGTGACTTCTATCTTTTCAAGAGTCAGACAAGACTGAAAATGGAGTATTGCTGCCATATATGGACAGGAAATTCCCACTTTTCACTGTCTAGTCTTCGCCTCCATTGTGGATGATAAATTATTTCCCACCCTAGAACGTCTTTCTCGCAGACAAAACGTTGCAAGCCTCGCTGCTCTATCGCTTTTTATAAGGAAAGTGTTCAAACGAACTACATTCCTTATTTCAACCAGTTCTTTTCGTCACAAGAGTGAAAATGAGTGCGGTTCGCGGCAATGGGCGTGGCATGGCGGGTCTTAACAGCACTCATTTCTTTTAGTGAGATGTAAGTTCCACTCGTGCTGCTTCATCCCACACAACTTTGCTATGCGAACCGACCCCAATCTTAACAAGTTCAAGTTGCAGGTTAGCTGTTATCTTTCCCACGTATAGACTGTTCCTCTTACTTTGTAACCCTCTACCTGGTTATGCTCTTAGGCCTGATACAGCGTGAATGTTATCGTATAAAAATGGAATTGCGTCAAACTCGTAAACGGCTTATCTGAAATTCAAATAGTTGCCACTAACACTCCTCAAACTAACTCTATTCAAATCAAGACAAAATATCCAATATTTACTGAAACATTTTCAAAGTCCATATTTTTACAATAAAACTCCTCTTGTATAAAGGATAAGAGCCACTCAAGTTAGAGGGTTACATATTAAGAACTAAGAGGAAATGAGAGTGTAAATGGTTGACAGGAGAGATTTTAGGAACGATGGTCGAATGAACCAGAACTTATAATAGGAGAAAATCTCCTGAACAGTGATAGAAAAAATGAAACGAGTAGGTACGTAAAATAGAAGACAGCATAATGTAAGGATGTGCCTCCTCTTTGGAGTTTTTATTTAACCACGACAGGGAGTGTGTAGTCTTACCAGGATTTAATATCGCTGGGCACAAATTTAATAATACGGTACATATATGCCGCTGTTCTGAGGGCAGACTCATACGGAAAATCACAGCATCTCGTAGATAAGCAAGAAAATGCTGGTTGGTTGATTTTGTTTAGCTGCACATCGACGCCTCTATGGGTTATTTAATGACAAAATCTAAATAATTTGAAAACAATTTTATGGCTTCAAGGGAATATATTTTGAACTCAGTTGTATGCCTTCAACTAGAGATAAAATGTATTCCTGGTCATTTTGCTAGAAAATGTATTGGTGGACCGTTACATAAAAAATGTATTGCTGGTACTTTTATAAATTGATATAATGGAATATGCATATACCTGTGTTCCCCCTCACTGGAATATGATTGGCTGGTGTCCGTCATAAATGTCAGTTATCTGTTATCTCCTGTTAATTTCCCTCTTTGGGTCCTGTCACTGGATCTAACTAACGCCTTTATCTACTGTGTCATGTGTCCCCGAAGATATCCATTAAACATGGTAGAACATGGAACTAGAACAGTCTACCTCACTGAGCGAAATAAAGGGTTAGGTTCGACATTCCAAGCACCCGAAGAAGGCCGGAGCGTGCAACGGCCGAAACGTTGCAATAAATATGGCAACAAAGATGAGGACAATAGTCTAAATAATGTAAACAATGTACATAATACCTCATCTCAGAAATATAGACAGATACGGAAAAGCAGAAAGGTTGTAATAAATATGGCAACAAATATGAGGTTAATAGTCCGAATAATGTAAATAGTGTACATAATACCTCATCTCAGAAATATAGACAGATACTGAAGGGCCGAAACGTTGTAATAAATATGGCGACAAAGATGAGGATAATAGTCCGAATAATGTAAATAATGTACATAATACCTCATCTCAGAAATATAGACAGATACTGAAAGGCCGAAACGTTGTAATAAATATGGCGACAAAGATGAGGTTAATAGTCCGAATAATGTAAATAGTGTACATAATACCTCATCTCAGAAATATAGGCAGATACGGAAAGGCCGAAACGTTGCAATAAATATGGCAACAAAGATGAGGATAATAGTTCAGATAATGTAAATAGTGTACATAATACCTCATCTCAGAAATATAGACAGATAAAGATGGAGCATATAGAAGTTTAATATTCGCTTTTGCGTGTTACTGCTGTCTTCAGTGCGATGAGTAATATAATTGAATAATCGTGTTGTCCATAGTTTGTACACGAAATTGGTAAGTCGATTACCTTCTATATAGACATTTATATAACGTACAGAGAAAGAAAAACGCAAATTTACAAATTGATGCAAGTATATGCAGCAAAGATATAAAGAAAATGTTTTATTTAAATAAAGAGCAATTTTCATGAAGGTGAGAAAAAATGATCCAAAAAAAAAAAAAAAAAAAAAAAGGAAAAATGCACAAGAATTAATCGATCAATTAAGGGCGATGTATTAAAATGTAGAATGAAATATAAAAGAGACATCAAAAAAAAAAAAAAAAAAAAAAAAACGCGCGGGAAGAATACGTACAGTCAAAATGGCTGGAACAATATGGCGGGAAATTGTATTATTATCGACAAGAACTGATGGCCGGCCGCGAATTAAATGTACAATGACGCTCATCTAAGGATGGACTCGTGCAGGCGTGTTAGTTGATGCTTGAAGTCACGCAAATATGTGGGAAGTCAGAACTAACATATTTGTTGATATAATTAAGTGTGTTGATAATTGAAAAGGTATATTGGCGAAACGCTAGGAAATTTAAAATTGCAAAAGTGCTATAACAATCTGGGCGACATCCCACGTTTGGATTTAAAAATGTTAAAACGGTTCTATCTATCCATCATAAATTTAGCAGAATGAGTTTATTTCAACAATAAGGGGAGGAATATTAAAATTTATTTCATAACAAGTGAAATAATTTACTAACAGAGCAGAGTGAGTAACAAAAATTGCAATACCGAAAATTCAACATCGTTTAAAAAGAACACTTAAACTTTTCAGTTCTAACGAATCAGATCAAAAATCTGGACAGTAACTAAAAATATTTTACAAATCCAGACAAATGCAAAAAAAAAAAAAACCCTAAAAATAAGGTCAAATTACGTTCAGGTTCACCAACCACTCCTTCTACTTAGAGAAAGAGAGAGCTGGTAGGAAATAATGAAAACTTTCAAGCGATGATTGGATCCATTTAGAATAAGTCCTATCAGCCATCTCTCTGTAAGTGAGTGATCGACGGTATTAAGGTAATTAGTACTTTTAAAAAATGTCGAAAGTTTTCACAGTACTTTGAATAAATATCGAAAGTTTCTTCCAGTACTTTTAAAAAATGCCAACACTTTTGCAGTACTTTCAAAAAATGCATATAAGTTTTCACAGTATTTTTTTAAAGTCTAAGTTATTTTTTTTTAAAGAAAATAAGTACTTTAAAAAAATGTCGAACTATTACCAGTACTTGTTAAAAATGTGGGAAGTTTTATCCAGTAGTTTAAAAAATGCATAAAAGTTTTCACACTACTTTTAAAAAATGTCGAAAGATTTCCCAGAAATTTTCTTCTGATATGAATTTCGAAGAATTTCTGATGGATTTTCTTTTTTCTCTAAGTCTGTTGTTTTAATAGTATTTACCTTAAAACAAAATTTACTGCCTAAATACAGTGAATATATATATATATATATATATATATATATATATATATATATATATATATATATATATATATATATATATAATTAGAAAACAGACAATCTTAAGGGGCCATTGATTATATTTTATTATATTATTTCTCCAGGTTGGTGTTTTCCTGCTTCCTCAGGTCACATTTCCAAGCAGAAAAAATGGTTTTAAATTTGCGTATTATTTTATACACTTTTAACGGGTAGTTTTAAGTTGATGTAAGTAATTAATGTCAAACGTTAGTTGCAAAATATATCAATCTGTGTTTTTTGAAATTAACGACCATAGGCCTATATATGTTAATTTATTCTTCCTTTTCTTCTTTCCTCACTTTTTCCTCCCACCGCTGCTTTTACATTTGCTTTCTTATATCTTTTCTTTTCTGTTTGTTTCGTTTCCTGTAAGATGACTTATTAAATAGGTCAATGTCTGGTCCTTACCCACCTCCCTTAATCTTTAGTATTTTAACAAAAGTAGATTTAAAATTATTCCTATCTCTCTCTTCCTTCTCTAATTTCGACCATATCTACCGTCCTCCTCCTCGACTACTCTCTATCACCTTACATCAACTTAAAACTACCCCTCAAAAAAGTTTTAAAATAATACGTAAATTTAAAACAATATTTTATGCTTGGAAGTGTGATCTGAGGAACCGGCAAAAAACACTTCCTGGGGAAATAAATTATAATCAATAGACCCTTAAGGTTGTCTGTTTTTTTATTAAATAAATATTTGCTCTGGTCTGACATTGAGCTCTCTGGTTTACATCCTCCTTTGAATTGTCCATACGGATTACCAAACATTTAATAACATACCTACCTATATATATATATATATATATATATATATAGAGAGAGAGAGAGAGAGAGAGAGAGAAAGAGAGAGAGAGAGAGAGACAAAGAAAGAAAGAAAGAAAGAAAGAAAGAAAGAAAGAGTGATGTTATAGTTGCGATGTGTTTTGTCGGCCCTAAGCAACTCCTCTACAGGAGCACGAATAAATACCAAGATATTTATCGAACAAACACTAACAACTATCTATTAGGCTTAACACTAATACCATGGAAAAGAAATATGATGCGTTAGAGCAATTAGTTCGTTGTGGGAATGGTAAGCATCGGTCATAAATCAGAGTGTAATCTTTTCGGGGGCGTATTTGGTTTTGTCATGCGAAATAATTTCAATTATCAATCGGCGGAGAGTTAGTTCTCGTGTCAAATTCCTAACCCGGGTGTAGTTTGATGGATTTTACGGCACTGTATGTATCGTTCCTGGTGCGTCGATGTGTTTTTTTTCTCCTCTGTCACTATACCGCTATCAATTTAAATTTCGATTCTCCTCTGCTTATTATCGGTCGAGATAGGCTCAATTTGTGCAAAATTTGATAATCTAGCTCTTCTGTTTGATTACCCAACGTAGAATTCTTAATTTTAATTTTCTGGTTTTGCATTTAACTGAAACTACGTAAGGATTGTTTGGTTACGTTACGGCCTCTAAATATCTAAATTAATTAATGCTTTATTACTGTCTATATCCGAATAGGGAAAATATATTTTAGGTTTTTGAAGGCGCGAAACAAATACACATACACACATGCATGCATATACTCGACTCTCCCGTTGAATTCGTCGTATCAAGCAGATCAATTCCTAGGAAACTGACAGCCCGACACCAACACATGTGATTTGATTATAGTGGGGAAGGTTTTGAGCTGAACCATCCACGGGCCGAATACAGAAACTTCTCGCACTACGTGCCACAGGGTCCCTAATAAAACCTCCGCAGATTTTGAATTCAGAGTTGCCCTTCTCCTAGACCAGTTGCCATCCAAGGCTATAGAACCCAGTCTGAAGAGAGATCAAGAGGATTCACACCTTTCTCAATTGTATTAGCACGTAAGCGAATATAATGGATTCGACAAGAAAACGAACTCGGCTGTTCCTCAATCCAAGCCACTATCCATTACTCCACTGTGCCTGACGATTGCATATAGCATGAAACAGACTGTGGCTAAGTGTTGACTTCTATGTTCACTTATATATATATATATATATATATATATATATATATATATATAATATGTGGTGCAGTTCAATTTATTTTACAAATATAAAAAAAGGTATGGAAATTATTTTCTTTTTGGTAGAATTCAGCTAGCATCCGAGACAAAGTCCGTTAAGAATAACACATTTCATAGAAAAAACATATTTCAGAGTCTTTCTATATTTCTGAGATGAGGTATTATGTACAGTATTTACATTATGCGGACTATTGTCCTCATATTTGTCGCCATATTTATCACAACGTCTCGGACGTTGTACGCTCCGGCCTTCTTCAGGTGGTTGGAATTTCGAACTGATCCCTTTATTTCGATCATTGGGGTAGAAATAATTGACACATTGATCGGAAAGCCTCTTTCATATGTCCGAAACTCCGCCCACTTCGTGGAAATTAGACTGTTCTAGTTCCACGCGCCATGTGTGATGGATGTCAGTTATCAGTTATCTCTCTGAAAGTTCTCCACTGCCTTAACCGAGTATTGAACTCACAATCTTTGGGTCTGTTACTGGATCTAACCAACGCCTTTATCCACTGTGCCATGCGTGTGAATTTCTGGGTATTATAAACCTAATGTTTTCAGCAACCATTTTTACCAGTGTTCATATTGCAATTTTGCTGTTATCATTATATGTTTTTTCCAGAGCTCATATTGCAACTTTGTTATCATTGCTTTTCTCTGGCACTCCTTATTACTGGTTCCCATATTGTATTTATTTCTATGCTTGGTCGGCTCAGGAGATTTTTGTGGCCTAGCGTATGTGCTGATTCCTTAAGTTTACGAATTTTCCAATGATGTTCCCTGTCTATGATCTCAACATGATCCCACAGGGGACGGTGATCTCCCTTCTCTCTCCATATGTGGTCAGCCACGCCTGATTTTTCTACTTCCCCTCGCGTTACAGCTTTCTGGTGTTCTTGAAACCTTACCTTGAGGGGGCGGCCTGTCCCTCCTTTATATTCCTTTCCGCAGCTGCACGGTATGGCGTACACACAGTCTTTAGTCATGTTCTCCTGTATGGGGGGTCTCACTCGAGAGAGATATCTACGAAGTGTTGTCAAGCTCTTGAAGGTTATCCTGATGTTATATTGACCGCAGATCCTTTGTATTTTCTCTGATAACCCCTTCACATAAGGCAGGCAGTCTGTTTTCTGAGTGTTGTTGTCCTCCTCCTCCTCTTGTACCCGCCTATCCCAGTTTTTGGGGGCTGCTGCCATGTACCCAGGGTAGTTGTTACGTTGTAGGGTACTACTTATACTGACAAATTATTTATCTAACATCTCTGGGTCGCCACTTATGACTTTTGCTCGGTGTTGTAAGTAACGGACGATCCCTTTCTTTACGCTGTATGGATAGTGGGGGTTGAAATTGAGGTACTGTCCGGTGAATGTTGGTTTACGGTATACGGATGTCTTGAACCCATGCTCTGTTCGAGATATTAGTACATCCAGGAATGGGAATGTGTTGTTACTCTCTTTCTCCATTGTGAACTGTATCGAAGGTCTTATTGAGTTCACATGGTCCAGTAGAACCTGGACATCTTCCTGGTGTGGCCAGAGTATGAAGGTGTCATCTACGTACCTTAACCATATAGTAGGCTTTAGCGATATAGATTCTAATGCCATTTCTTCAAAGTATTCCATGTATATATTCGCCATTGCTGGTGATAATGGCGAGCCCATTGCTAAGCCCTCATCCTGTCGATATATGTGTTATCCCATTCCGAAGTGTGTTGTTTGTGTACAGAAAGTCAACATCTCCATCAGATTATCTATTGGAATACTGGTCCGTTCTTCTAGGGAAGAGTCAGAGGTCAATTTGTCTCTGACTACTGAGAGTGCCTCCTCTGTGGGTACCTTGGTGAACAAACTCACCACGTCCAAGCTTACCATCTGGTTGGATAGGATGGGAGCATTTTTGATTATTTCCACAAAGTGGGCGGAGTTTCGGACATATGAAGGAGACTTTCCGATCAATGGGTCAATTATATCTACAAGGAAGCCACTCAGAGGGTGGCACACAGAGCCTTGGAAACTAACAATCGGCCTGAACGGAATACCGTCTTTGTGAATCTTAGGGAGACCGTATATGTGAGGTAGCTTGGTGTAACGCTGCGATAACTGCCTATACATCTTGGGTGCGAAGTGATTCTTGTTCTTGATTAGGATCTGAGACAGTTTGCGTTCCGTTTTTATAGTAGGATCCTTTTTCACTTTGCTGTAGCTATCACTGCTAATGAGGTCTTCCAGTTTTCTTGTAAACTCTGATTTGTCCATCACTACAGTCGCATTACCTTTGTCAGCCGGTAGTATAATGATGTTTTCGTTCCTCTGCAGGGATCCAATCGCCAGCTTCTCCAGTTTTCTTATGTTAGACCTGGGCAGCTTGGCTCTCTCCAAGGCCTGTCTTACCTTCCATCTTAGTTCATCCGCCTGAGCCTGAGGGAAGTTCAAGGCCACCTCCTCGACTCTGGCAATGATGTTCAAGTATGGCACCCGCCTGATGGTTGTGGCGAAGTTGAGACCCTTATTCAATACTGACTCCTCAGAGGCACTCAGCTGATATTGGCTGATGTTGACTACTGCTTTCATTGGTGGGTGATGGACCTTGTGCGTCACCTTCTGATCTTTCAATCTATTTAATTTTTGCACTTGGCGAGCCTTGACTACATCAAATTCATGTCTGAAGGAACAGTCTACCCCAGTGATCGAAATAAAGTGTTCAGTTCGAAATTCCAACCACCTGAAGAAGGCCGGAGCGTACAACGGCCGAAACGTTGTGATAAATATGGCGACAAAGATGAGGACAATAGTCCGCATAATGTAAATACAAAACATATTTCGTTACGGATTTATTTTTTTTTGTCTCGGGTGCCACCTGAATTTTACCGAAAACAAAAGGATTTCCATGCCTGAAGATGACTGAATGTACAGTTGAAAGTACTTGCGCATTAAAGAAAGACCTTATACCACTTATAATTTTTAAAACAAGGATCATAACAGAGTGATTTGTAAGTTAATGCACCTTTAAAATCAGTAACTTTACTAATCTACATTTTGCATGAATGATTCATTCTAATATATATATATATATATATATATATATATATATATGCAAGTTTCATTAAATAAGAGAGACAAGTTGTTTTGTTTAAGTGTTTTTATATAATTTCTCATGTGGTCTTGAATATTTTTTGCAGTAGATAAATTATATAAAAACTGTCCAAATGTTACCTTTTCCAAACGCTTTCAGTTATACATATAGCCATTTTGAAGGATGAAAATATATTAAATGTTAATATATTTCATCCTTGAAAATGGCTAAATGTATAGCTCAAAGCGCTCGGAAAAACAAAATATTTGACCGTTTTTAATAAATCTATTTACTGAAAAAAATTTATATGATTACATGAGGAATGATATGAAAATTTAATCAAAGAACCTTGTTCTCATATTTAATGAAACTTGCATGAAAGAAGGAATTCTGCCAAAATGCACAATATATATATATATATATATATGTATATTATGTCATTGGCAAACAGTACCGTTTCACTGCTCCTCAGTACGACTAGACATACGAATACCTCAAGCCAGGATCGAAATCCAACCGATTTAGTGTCATTCAGAGTCTCTAACACTGAGCTATCTTCATTCGAGTGAGCGAAGTAGCTAAATCAAGAGTATTGTTTTTACGAATGTAAACAAATGCCAGTCAACCAGAGTGCTCCAATTCATTTTACTTTGTATTAATGCAGTTGGCTGTTATTTATAGAATCAGCCTATCTATCAATAATGCTAAATATAAAACATTAATCTGGGATATTCTTTTTAGTCGCCGTACACATATTTATATCCTCAATTTTGGGTCTAATCGAAAAAACACTTTGGTTATGTTTTTTTCATCGTCATTATATTTCGGTATCACCAACTTTTTATTTGTGAATTTTTTCTTTGTTGTCTGTCTATATCTCTGAGATGAGGTATTATGATTACTTACATTATTTACATTATTCGAACTGTTATCCTCATTTTCATTGCCATATTCACAGTGTTTCGGCCACTATATCTCTGAGATGAGGTATTATGATTACTTACATTATTTACATTATTCGAACTGTTATCCTCATTTTCATTGCCATATTCACAGTGTTTCGGCCACTATATCTCTGAGATGATGTATTATGATTACTTGCGTTATTTACATTATTCGAACTGTTATCCTCATTTTCATTGCCATATTCACAGTGTTTCGGCCACTATATCTCTGAGATGAGGTATTATGATTACTTACATTATTTACATTATTCGAACTGTTATCCTCATTTTCATTGCCATATTCACAGTGTTTCGGCCACTATATCTCGAAGATGAGGTATTATGATTACTTACATTATTTACATTATTCGAACTGTTATCCTCATTTTCGTTGCCATATTCACAGTGTTTCGGCCACTATATCTCTGAGATGAGGTATTATGATTACTTACATTATTTACATTATTCGAACTGTTATCCTCATTTTCGTTGCCATATTCACAGTGTTTCGGCCACTATATCTCTGAGATGAGGTATTATGATTACTTGCGTTATTTACATTATTCGAGCTGTTAACCTCATTTTCATTGCCATATTCACAGTGTTTCGGCCACTATATCTCTGAGATGAGGTATTATGATTACTTGCGTTATTTACATTATTCGAGCTGTTAACCTCATTTTCATTGCCATATTCACAGTGCTTCGGCCACTATATCTCTGAGATGAGGTATTATGATTACTTGCGTTATTTACATTATTCGAACTGTTATCCTGATTTTCGTTGCCATATTCACAGTGTTTCGGCCACTATATCTCTGAGATGAGGTATTATGATTACTTACATTATTTACATTATTCGAACTGTTATCCTCATTTTCGTTGCCATATTCACAGTGTTTCGGCCACTATATCTCTGAGATGAGGTATTATGATTACTTGCGTTATTTACATTATTCGAGCTGTTAACATCATTTTCATTGCCATATTCACAGTGTTTCGGCCACTATATCTCTGAGATGAGGTATTATGATTACTTGCGTTATTTACATTATTCGAGCTGTTAACCTCATTTTCATTGCCATATTCACAGTGTTTCGGCCACTATATCTCTGAGATGAGGTATTATGATTACTTGCGTTATTTACATTATTCGAACTGTTATCCTCATTTTCGTTGCCATATTCACAGTGTTTCGGCCACTATATCTCTGAGATGGGGTATTATGATTACTTACATTATTTACATTATTCGAACTGTTATCCTCATTTTCGTTGCCATATTCACAGTGTTTCGGCCACTATATCTCTGAGATGAGGTATTATGATTACTTACATTATTTACATTATTCGAACTGTTATCCTCATTTTCGTTGCCATATTCACAGTGTTTCGGCCACTATATCTCTGAGATGAGGTATTATGATTACTTGCGTTATTTACATTATTCGAGCTGTTAACCTCATTTTCATTGCCATATTCACAGTGTTTCGGCCACTATATCTCTGAGATGAGGTATTATGATTACTTGCGTTATTTACATTATTCGAGGTGTTAACCTCATTTTCATTGCCATATTCACAGTGTTTCGGCCACTATATCTCGAAGATGAGGTATTATGATTACTTACATTATTTACATTATTCGAACTGTTATCCTCATTTTCATTGCCATATTCACAGTGTTTCGGCCACTATATCTCGAAGATGAGGTATTATGATTACTTACATTATTTACATTATTCGAACTGTTATCCTCATTTTCATTGCCATATTCACAGTGTTTCGGCCACTATATCTCGAAGATGAGGTATTATGATTACTTACATTATTTACATTATTCGAACTGTTATCCTCATTTTCATTGCCATATTCACAGTGTTTCGGCCACTATATCTCGAAGATGAGGTATTATGATTACTTACATTATTTACATTATTCGAACTGTTATCCTCATTTTCGTTGCCATATTCACAGTGTTTCGGCCACTATATCTCTGATATGGGGTATTATGATTACTTGCGTTATTTACATTATTCGAGCTGTTAACCTCATTTTCATTGCCATATTCACAGTGTTTCGGCCACTATATCTCTGAGATGAGGTATTATGATTACTTGCGTTATTTACATTATTCGAGCTGTTAACCTCATTTTCATTGCCATATTCACAGTGTTTCGGCCACTATATCTCTGAGATGAGGTATTATGATTACTTGCGTTATTTACATTATTCGAACTGTTATCCTCATTTTCGTTGCCATATTCACAGTGTTTCGGCCACTATATCTCTGAGATGAGGTATTATGATTACTTACATTATTTACATTATTCGAACTGTTATCCTCATTTTCGTTGCCATATTCACAGTGTTTCGGTCACTATATCTCTGAGATGAGGTATTATGATTACTTACATTATTTACATTATTCGAACTGTTATCCTCATTTTCGTTGCCATATTCACAGTGTTTCGGCCACTATATCTCTGAGATGAGGTATTATGATTACTTGCGTTATTTACATTATTCGAGCTGTTAACCTCATTTTCATTGCCATATTCACAGTGTTTCGGCCACTATATCTCTGAGATGAGGTATTATGATTACTTGCGTTATTTACATTATTCGAGCTGTTAACCTCATTTTCATTGCCATATTCACAGTGTTTCGGCCACTATATCTCGAAGATGAGGTATTATGATTACTTACATTATTTACATTATTCGAACTGTTATCCTCATTTTCGTTGCCATATTCACAGTGTTTCGGCCACTATATCTCTGAGATGTGGTGTTATGATTACTTACATTATTTACATTATTCGAACTGTTATCCTCATTTTCGTTGCCATATTCACAGTGTTTCGGCCACTATATCTCTGAGATGAGGTATTATGATTACTTACATTATTTACATTATTCGAACTGTTATCCTCATTTTCGTTGCCATATTCACAGTGTTTCGGCCACTATATCTCTGAGATGAGGTATTATGATTACTTGCGTTATTTACATTATTCGAGCTGTTAACCTCATTTTCATTGCCATATTCACAGTGTTTCGGCCACTATATCCCTGAGATGAGGTATTATGATTACTTGCGTTATTTACATTATTCGAACTGTTATCCTCATTTTCGTTGCCATATTCACAGTGTTTCGGCCACTATATCTCTGAGATGATGTATTATGATTACTTACATTATTTACATTATTCGAACTGTTATCCTCATTTTCATTGCCATATTCACAGTGTTTCGGACACTGTATGTCTGAGATGAGGTATTATGATTACTTGCATTATTTACATTATTCGAACTGTTATCCTCATTTTCTTTGCCATATTCACAGTGTTTCGGCCACTATATCTCTGAGATGATGTATTATGATTACTTGCGTTATTTACATTATTCGAACTGTTATCCTCATTTTCATTGCCATATTCACAGTGCTTCGGCCACTATATCTCTGAGATGATGTATTATGATTACTTGCGTTATTTACATTATTCGAACTGTTATCCTCATTTTCATTGCCATATTCACAGTGTTTCGGACACTATATCTCTGAGATGAGGTATTATGATTACTTGCGTTATTTACATTATTCGAACTGTTATCCTCATTTTCATTGCCATATTCACAGTATTTCGGCCACTATATCTCTGAGATGAGGTATTATGATTACTTGCGTTATTTACATTATTCGAACTGTTATCCTCATTTTCATTGCCATATTCACAGTGTTTCGGCCACTATATCTCTGAGATGAGGTATTATGATTACTTGCGTTATTTACATTATTCGAACTGTTATCCTCATTTTCGTTGCCATATTCACAGTGTTTCGGCCACTATATCTCTGAGATGAGGTATTATGATTACTTACATTATTTACATTATTCGAACTGTTATCCTCATTTTCGTTGCCATATTCACAGTGTTTCGGCCACTATATCTCTGAGATGAGGTATTATGATTACTTGCGTTATTTACATTATTCGAGCTGTTAACCTCATTTTCATTGCCATATTCACAGTGTTTCGGCCACTATATCTCTGAGATGAGGTATTATGATTACTTGCGTTATTTACATTATTCGAGCTGTTAACCTCATTTTCATTGCCATATTCACAGTGTTTCGGCCACTATATCTCGAAGATGAGGTATTATGATTACTTACATTATTTACATTATTCGAACTGTTATCCTCATTTTCGTTGCCATATTCACAGTGTTTCGGCCACTATATCTCTGAGATGAGGTATTATGATTACTTACATTATTTACATTATTCGAACTGTTATCCTCATTTTCGTTGCCATATTCACAGTGTTTCGGCCACTATATCTCTGAGATGAGGTATTATGATTACTTACATTATTTACATTATTCGAACTGTTATCCTCATTTTCGTTGCCATATTCACAGTGTTTCGGCCACTATATCTCTGAGATGAGGTATTATGATTACTTGCGTTATTTACATTATTCGAGCTGTTAACCTCATTTTCATTGCCATATTCACAGTGTTTCGGCCACTATATCTCTGAGATGAGGTATTATGATTACTTGCGTTATTTACATTATTCGAACTGTTATCCTCATTTTCGTTGCCATATTCACAGTGTTTCGGCCACTATATCTCTGAGATGATGTATTATGATTACTTACATTATTTACATTATTCGAACTGTTATCCTCATTTTCATTGCCATATTCACAGTGTTTCGGACACTATATGTCTGAGATGAGGTATTATGATTACTTGCATTATTTACATTATTCGAACTGTTATCCTCATTTTCTTTGCCATATTCACAGTATTTCGGCCACTATATCTCTGAGATGATGTATTATGATTACTTGCGTTATTTACATTATTCGAACTGTTATCCTCATTTTCATTGCCATATTCACAGTGCTTCGGCCACTATATCTCTGAGATGATTTATTATGATTACTTGCGTTATTTACATTATTCGAACTGTTATCCTCATTTTCATTGCCATATTCACAGTGTTTCGGACACTATATCTCTGAGATGAGGTATTATGATTACTTGCGTTATTTACATTATTCGAACTGTTATCCTCATTTTCATTGCCATATTCACAGTGTTTCGGCCACTATATCTCTGAGATGAGGTATTATGATTACTTGCGTTATTTACATTATTCGGACTGTTATCCTCATCTTCAACAATAGACAGAGAACATCACAAGAAAATACGAAAACTTAAGGAATCAGCCCATATGCTAGGCGACAAAAATCTCCTGAGCCGACCAAGCATAAATATGAATATAGCATGGGGACTAGTAATAAGAATTGCTAGAGAAAAGCAATGAATAACAACAGAAATCGCAATATAAGCTTTGGTAAATAATGCAATAATAAAAACAGAAAAATTGCAATATGAGCACTGGTATTAAAAAAAAAGGTGGTGGAGATATTAGGCTAATAAAGTCCAAAAAATTCGTAGACGCATGTCCTCAAGGACACATGGCCCAGTGGATAAAGACGTCGGTTAGCTGACTAGAGTTGTAAGTTCAATACCAGGCTACTGAAAGCATGGTGTATGGAACGAGAACAATCTACTCCGTTGGATGAAATAAATGTTTCGAAATTCCAATCAGCTGAAGAAGGCCGAAACGTTTTGTTTTGCTTAAGTTAACACGCCGTTTGGTGCCGGTTCGTTATTCACCATGGAAAAGGCATGAATCCAACTAGCCTCTCCCCCACCGAAAAAAATAATTATTCAATCCGACTTTAAATAGCCTACGAAAGGTTCATAATATAAGGTATGATAAGACATAAAAAGAAAATAAACTTTTTTTTAAGCGGCGGGTGAAATTAATTGAAATTTCCTGCTTTCATTGTTATGATAACAATTTTTATCCTGCGAAAATAGTTCAATATATATGGACCAGATACACTGGGGATGTAAGATAAAGAACATGCTGGAACCATTATTGATTAAAATTTATCACAATTAAATTCAATTAACAAAATGTAGGTTTTGCAACATATATCTTTTTCTAGCTAAGATAACAATTAAAGAAAAGGATAAAAAAATGTCATCGTAATATATTTTAATTAAATTCTATATTTTCTGTAACACTTAAATAATACAGGACCTTCATTTATACTTTATTTATTATTAGTATTCACCATTATTTTATTTAACGAAAAAGAGGACCCTTTCCTTCTCACCATAAATTTATTGCATTCATTGATATTATCCAAAACCCTTGAAAAGGTACCTCACAAAAGAAAAAAAAAAACAACAAAACTCTTTGACGGCAAGGTAATATTCACATATTTGGAGATGGTGCCAGATTTTGTTTGGTTTGTTTTGTTTTACGGCATACCAATCTCAATGGGTTATTTAATAAATAAATGTAAATTCTTACAATTTAATACTGACAAAATATTTATTGTTGGTAATATTTTTTTTCAAAAATCTATTTCTGGTAATTTTCCATTAAATATGTATTGCTGGCAATATTTATTTTTTTCCAAAAATGTAATTCTGGTAAACTATTCACCCATAGCTGGGACCCTAACAGGTGCTACCATCCAGCAACTTAGAGGTAGTTCCACGTTCATCAAAGCCTCTTCATCAGAGACTTTACTGTTGGATGTAGTTTATCGTCTTACCCAGGACGCGGATGTGGTTTATCGTCTTACCCAGGACGCGCATGTAGTTTATCGTCTTACCCAACACGAGGAATGGTATCAGAATAATCTAGAACCTCTACTGACAGAATGCATAATTCTGAAAATATACAATAATAGAAAGGGTTTCAAGACAGGGGTGTGTCTTCTCGCCGGATTTATTCAACCTGTACTGTGATGGGATTCTGAGAGAACTAGAAATCCTAGCAGAATTCATTATTGGCTGCCGCAATCTTAACAAAAGATATGCAGATATCACAGTGTTGACAGCAGGCGAAAAAAAGTAAACTGCAAGAACTTCTAGAGAAGATAGTGAAGGAAAGCATGAAGAAAGAACTAAATATAATTTTCGAGAAACATGATGCAAAGTTGCTAGCAAAAGGGGCAGCACTAAATGCAAATTACAAAATGACGATAGCAAAATCAAATATGCAAAGTGTCTCAACAGAGGACGGATATTTGCACACTGAAATCCAAAGGCGGATTGGGATAGCGAAAGTTGCCTTCCAGAAACTAAGCAGAGTATTAAGAAACAGGAAAGTTTCGTTAGAAAGAAAGAAAAGAGCACTGAACGTAACGAAAATAAAGAGCAATAAAAAAAAATGTTATCTTCCCCACATAAATATGGAACCGGCTATTGCTCAACACTGAGTTGAGAATATAGCCTGTGGCAAGGCAAAAGAGTGGTTTAAAATCATTCATACGGCTGGTTCCAACAATCATTTGAAGATTTTGGAATCAGTCTGTATAGGATTAAGGAAACCTTCTCTCTGTCGGCAGAAAGAATTTGTAAAGTCCTTTAATCTGTTGGAGGATATTTTATTTTAATTGTCCTTCGCTAATTTACATAAATTTATTTATTTCCCTCCCCTCGTTACAAGTATATACACTTGTTTGTTATTTTAGCGTGATTCCCCCCCTTTTTTTTTGCTCTTTATTTTCGTTACTATTCTTTTCGTTAATTAATGATCCAACGATTGTCTCCTGATGAGATGTTGTTTGAAAGGGCCTTAGAGACTAATAAAAATAGAATCAATAAATTCCTTGTTTTTAAAACTGTATATAAATTTTGTACATCTAAACATTTGTGTATATATATATATATATATATATATATATATATAATACAAATAATAATAATTTCATTTGAAAATTTCTTTCGAAATAAACTATTACTAAGGGATTCTAAAGTCTGCGCTTCCATCATCATCATTATATATATATATATATATATATATATATATATATATATATATATATATATATAGATAGATAGATAGATAGATAGATAGATAGATAGATAGATATATCGTAACTGATCTACTGAGAACCATTACACCACGCCAAAGTGGTCTATCTTCTTGTATGTTCAGTGCTCCTTCAGGACGGTGATGATCATGTCTCTCCACATTTTCCTGTTATATATATATATATATATATATATATATATATATATATATATATATATATATATAGTGAGAGAGAGAGTGAAACAAATTCTTACAAACGAAATGATATTTTATGGCTTTAAATAACCTGTAAAGCATTGGTTGGCTGTAGAAATCGAATCAATCGATCAAATTAATCACAAATACACATACTCACATGCTAGCGTACACACACACACAAACATATATATATATATATATATATATATATATATATATATATATATATATATATATATATATATATATATATATATGAACGTATTTCTAACTGATGCGTTTTAGTTACCAAGTAGGTTTTACAAAGTGTTGCTGGTAGCTCCAGCGCCAAACTGTATTAAATTAAGTGTTGTTTTTCTCCTAGACTGGTTGACAATCAAAACTGGAGAGTCCAGTTTGGTTTGCTATTAATCTCTAGCGAGTTCAGGTGAGACATAACGCAAATGAAATCTTTTACTTCTTTGTGTGAAAGCGAACACATCGGCCTCTGCTAGAATTTGAACTCAGCACGACAACTCTTTTTTTTCCTCGCCGAGGACCGACACATCTGGCAACAACGAAAAAAAAAATAACTTGTCTCTTGTAAATCAAGAATGTTTCTATGAGTACACCAATTCTAGCAGCGTCAAAGTTTTCAGGGAAAACACCGCTAAGCTATTAATATATTCAGCAAATGTTTTCTTAATTCCTCTCCATAATTTATTTTTCTCACATTCAATCACAGTCTGTAACCCATTGTGTCTTAGTGGCTTTATTGCCTTCCTTGCGATGAATTGATTAAAAAAATATCTATGCCAATTTTCGATCTGCTATTGAATTACGTTTCTATAAGAGCATCATGGAATTTTTCAGTATGACTCATTGCTTTAAAATATTCCCTGACCAAAATTTGGATTATCTATCCGAATGGCAATTTGCCAGGATTCTGTCATTTTAGACAGGGTGTATATCCGTTTCGTCGTTCATACATGATATTAATCACTTAATATTAAGGTATAATCCCAGGAGGATAGACAAACGTTCGTGTAAATAAGACGTGAAATGGGAAGAAAATCGATTACAGATTCATATACTGATGACATATTGATTAACTCTAGGAATGTTATTGGCAGTTACTTCTATGGCTTCTTTTTGTTCTCTAATTTTGTCCAGGACTTACAGCAAATGCGATGAATGGATATTCCCCCGGGGCGACCCGTGACTTGAGTGCCTATTGTGACTTAAACGCAGACCTCAAGTGGAACTCATACATAGGAGCCATCGCTAAAGGTCCTTGGAAAATAATCGATTCCCTCAACCGCTCCAGCAGGTACCTCACTCTGCCCATTATCTTCTATCATCACAAGGGCCATATCAGACTTAAACTAGAGTACTGCTGGCTTGTAGGCGACGAACTCTGGAACGACTTTCTTACAGACAAGAAATGGCAAGCCTTTCTCTCCTCTATCGCTATTTCCATGGAGAGTGTTCAGATGAACTGCACTTTACGGTTAATATCCTTTATGCTACGCATATTGTAGCGAACCACACTTATTCTCCTTCGTGTTCACCTGGAGAGATATAAAGCAAATAATTTTTGTTTTAATAATCCTGTCCGCTATAGTGCTAAGATTAAATAATCATGCTTGCTATTCGGGTCGTAAAAAATATTATCTTGCAGTTCAGTAAATCCTGAGGAATTTTCAAAACTATCGTCTAAATAGAAAAGCGGAAGAGAAAAGTAGAAAAATCGCTAAGAAAAGAGAGAGAAGAAGAGAGTAATGCTTAGGAAAGAGAGAAAGAAAACGAGAAAAGTAAAAAAGAGTGGAAAAAAAAGAAACAAAAAAAAAAGAAAGAGAAAAAAATGTAAGCCCTTTTCCATTGTTCTTCCCCATTAAACATTGCCTGACTTATTCATGTGGCGGGAAATATTTAGACTGGATTAAAATCGTTTCACTGGGTGAATTCCACTCTGTCGGCCGAGAGAGTCTATATTTGTCGCTACACTAGAGACCTCGAGGCTAAGACTTCTACTGATCATGTCCATGCACTGATTCACACCAGATCGGTCGACAACACCGCCTTCATTGCCGTTCGATACGTAGATATCCTGGGCCGCAATCTATCGGGAATCAATCTTCATATGAAATACGTCTGACAGATATGAAATTATCGAGGGTTTGGGCCCCTCGACTACTCTCATCTGATAGTCGAAGTGGATTTGATAGCTGTTCCATGCAAACAGCTATTTGGAGCCACAGATGAGATCATCTCTGCGTCCTTGTAGGCGACGAACTCTGGAACGCCTTTCTTACAGACGAGAAGTGGCAAGCCTTTCTCTCCTCTATCGCTATTTCCATGGAGAGTGTCCAAATGAACTCTTAGGCTGGTGCAAGAATAATGACGTAATAATGTCGTTTTTGACGTATTTTTTAACGTCAAAAAAACGACATTATTACGTCATTATTTTTGCACTAACCTAATACTTCTAATTTTTAGCAGCCCTAAAATTCATAGTTAATATCCCCTATGCCAGGCACATTGTAGCGAACAACATTCATTTCCTTCATATTCCCCTCGTGACATGTAAGTTCCATTCAAGCAGATTCTTTGCACGAATCGCTGCCTTATAGAACCGCCTCCCATGAGGCTGCTTCTCCGTATATACAGTGAAGATACTGGGAAAATGGTCGGTATTGCCTGTATTGTTCTAGCAAATACCTGACTTCTGATATTCCCTAACATTATAAGAGCCAGGTCTGGTGGAAAATGGAGTACTGTTGTTATAATTGCGCGGGAGAGGCTGGTTCTATCTTTCCCGTCTTGATAGAGTTCAAAAGCGTCTCCCAGTTGTTGTTGGAGAAGAATTATTTTCTACTCTCCAGCTTCTCTCTCACGGGTAGGGTGTATCTTCCACTGCTCCATTAAGTATCTGAGTTATTCCACTATCCTCTACTTTAAAAGATCAGGCCAGAAATTAAATACTGCTGTCACATATAGACAGGAGCGAGGGACAGAACTAATTTCAACTCGTAACGAATTTCACCTCGGAACTAATTTCAACTCGGAATTAATTTCACCTCGGAACTAATTTCAAATCGATTTAAAATCAGTTATCAATTTTTGTGAATTCCTAAACAAAAAGCAATGAGATGGTGTTCATTTTTTTTAATTTGGCATTAAAATTCTTAGTACATAAGATAATTCAAAATTCATCTTTTCTGCAGCTTTCATTCTTTTTTGTTGCATATGCATAAAAAGGTACTTTTTATTTACTGCTATTTATTTAAATCTGATCCAATAAAAATGCATTGTTTTTTGTAGCAAGAACAGTAGATTGCTTAGCTGTATTTTTTTTTTTGTAAAAAGCTCTCTTTGAAAAGAAGCCATTAGTGATCAAAATTTAAGAAAATCAATACATTAAATTTTAATTTCGTTTGAAATCTTCGCAGATTTATTGAAATTTAAATCTCTGTACTGAAGATTTAAAAAATTCAGATTCTTAAATAGTTCCGAGTTGAAATTAATTCTACATACCACCGGGACTGCCTAGCTTTGACTTTCCTCTCTTTGTAGACTCCAAAAACACATTCTCATCCTTGTGGGTGACGATTAAGAAGAAGTGAGTTAGATGTAGCATTTCAATTCTTTACCCCACTTGGTGTGGGCCAGACATCGTTTAACTTATCGGTTTTCTTCTTCACCCCTTACCCATCCATATGTGGAGATAACATACGTTAAGTGAAGCGTTTGTGTGGCCCACACCAAGTGGGGTTAGGGATAAAGAATTGAAATGGTACATCTAACTCACTGATGTTTTCTCTCCCCCCTCACTTCCTCACTTCGTTAATTTACATATGCTTAATACGGCCCGTCAAAAATGTGTAAATTTCTTTTCATTTTTCATTTCAACCTTTGGAAGTAAAGTCTGATGATCCAGAGCCCTTTAAAAGGGCTGTGTTGAAATGATTTATTACATTGAATCTTAAAGTGATCTGTTTTTATTCAAACAAATATATATATATATATATATATATATATATATATATATATATATATATATATATATATATATTATTTATTATAATTTTATCATATAGACAAAACCATTTTACTACAAAGTTGCAACATAGCTTCAGTGCATTTCAACTGCACTGCGACGGATGAGAATTGGGTAAACATTTTCGACTCTCACCTGTCGAAGTGCAGTTGAAATGCACTGAAACCAAGTTGCATCTTTGTAGTGAGTAAAATGGTTTTGTCTATATGATAAAATTATAATAAATAATTATCGCTCTACTATCGGTATCGAGCCCAATTTTGGATTAAGGCTGTGAACGTTAGAATTTATACATTACTTTCATTCTCATCACATCGGATATATATATATATATATATATATATATATATATATATATATATATATATATATATCTTGTGATAAACCCTTCTACAGTAGAATGAACTCTTCTTCCTCTCATAAATATAAACTGCGAGAGTCGGATAGACGAAGTGGAGGAGTAGACGCAGTGCTAATCTACTTATTACTAACACTATTGTTTTGTATATATCTTCAATATTGTTGTAGAGTACGAAAGGTTTTTCTTCCTCCGTATCAATTTCGAATGTCACGTCGTCAAGTTGTTATGTAGTGGTTTCACAGTGGAGGCTTGTATTTGTACTAAGTCGGTCCTAAAATAGGTTCGACGAACAAAACGTTAGGAACTTGATATAATAGGTAATGACGCAGTAATCTAGTTGGGGTGGCTGATATATTAATAACCGACTAACGGTCGTCCGACATCGACTAACTAACCAGCTCACAGAGCGACACCTACTACTACTCCTACTTATCATAGGTGGGAGAGTCTATTAACTATAGAATAGGTATGTTCCACTATAACAAATATACTTTTTCAACCTACCTTCGTCTTCCGTGTCTTTCTTTCTGGCCTGTAAACAGGCTAAAACAATCTGAAAAGTCTTAAATTATAGCATTTTTATTGTTATTTCTTCAATATCCTTTCAAAGATTTTATCCGTTAGAAAATATTGAAGAATGAATAGGTATGATATAAAAGCCACAATGTCTTTATTCTTTGATATAAACCAGTTACAATGATAAAGTCCTACTCAAGTTAAGAGCATATGCATAGGCTTTATGAGATTTGTAGGCTGTCATCAATTAATTAGAAAATCTTGAAGAACGAATAGGTATGATATAAAAGCCACAATGTCTTTATTCTTTGATATAAACCAGTTACAATGATAAAGGCCTACTCAAGTTAAGAGCATATGCATAGGCTTTATGAGATTTGTAGGCTGTCATCAATTAATTAGAAAATCTTGAAGAACGAATAGGTATGATATAAAAGCCACAATGTCTTAATTCTTTGATATAAACCAGTTACAATGATAAAGGCCTACTCAAGTTAGGAGCATATGCATAGGCTTTATGAGATTTGTAGGTTGTCATCAATTAATTAGAACATCTTGAAGAACGAATAGGTATGATATAAAAGCCACAATGTCTTTATTCTTTGATATAAACCAGTTACAATGATAGAAGACTACTCAGGTTAGGAGTGCATGCCTAGCCTTTATGAGATTTGTAGGCCATAATTACTTAATAACATAATGAGGAATCAGAATCCCAGGTGTCAAAAATAAAGCATTCGAAGTCGAAGGTTTGTGTCCCGACTCCACAGCCCTGCTCTCAGTAACTCCCCGCTTTTTTAATGGTTATAATGCGTTATTGGGGTGAAATTCGGAGTAAAAAAAAAGAAAAAGAAATATATTCATATTTTATGTGTAGTGTCATTTCAGAATGAATATTGTATTGCTGCTTAAGACAGTGACAGAGTGGGGATGATTTCTATTGGTGGATACATGACAATCAATACCGGTCGCGTAATTTTCATAGTAATACTGCTTTTGATAAATGTTCCTGTGTGTCAAGCTGTGATATCATATATGATAATGGTGGTTGGCGTAAAAATGGATGTGTTGGTTGTGAAAATAACAGCGAAACGGTATTAGTAAACGGAAAGCCAAGTTCAAATTTCTGTCAGGGTCTTCGTTTTTACTTACTAGCAAATAATCTTCGGAAAGGTACGAATCCAGTTCTCCTGTATAGAATATAGAAATATCATTCATATTCTCAAAAAAATTCAAAGCAATATTCACTGGCAAAAATAAATAAATAAATAAATATTTCAGCTTTAAATAATCCAAAAATTATTCATAAATTGTAATAAAAAAAATCTAATGAGGTTTCAGTTTAGTACCTTACCTTTACGAAATGAAGTACAGTACTAGATTGGCAGATAGGTCTCATCACTTTACAGATCAAAGGTTCGCCTATTCTTCCGTTCACACTCATCCCTTGAACATGAATAGCGGTTTATCCCTTGTTTCCTGTTTAGTATGGGGTTAAATTTTCTTCTAAAATCTCCATATTTTTTCCGCTCTCTGTAAGCCCTTGTATCTTATTGGCATTATCTCCTTTTTTGAGGTGAATGGATCAAAACAAAAAGATACAACTGAGATCTATTTACACAAATTTCTGTCTGTTGTCCTCACCTTCGGGGCCATATTTACGACACATGGCCCAGGGAATACAAGTGTTGCTTGAACCCAATGACTTGACGCTAAGTGTTGTGAGTTTCATACCTGGCTATAGCTGAAGTGAAAAAAAACTTGAGTTAAATGTGATACTAAAACATCATGAAGTGGTATGGCACGTGGAACTAGAACAATCTACTCCAGTGGACGAAATAAAGGGTTCAGTTCGGAATTCCAACCATCTGAAGAAGGCCGGAGCGTACAACGGCCGAAACGTCATGGATAAGTCAAGGAAGATAAGGAAACCGCATACAAACTATGTAAATAGTGTAAATAATTACAACTCACATCTCTGAAATATAGACAAATACTGAAGAAGGCCGAAACGTACAGCAACCGAAGCTCTAAGAATCTGGCAACGACGACCAGGGCAACATTTCGAACAATGTAAATATTAGGTTAGTGCAAAAATAATGTCGGTTTTTTACGTAATTTTCAACGTCAGAAACCGACATTATTTCTGAACCAACATAATAATAAAAATAATTACCTCATGTTCAAAATACAGACAAATGCCGAAGAATGCCGGAACATACAGCGGCCGAAATGTCATGAATATGACAATGAAAATGAGGACAACACTCTGAGCAATGTAAATAGTGCAAATGATTACAATACCTCACCTCAGAAATACAGACAGATGCTGAAGAAGGCCGGAATGTACAGCGGCCAAGACGCCGTGAATATACCAACGACGATGTGGACAAAACTGCGATCATTATAAATATTGTAAATAATTACAATACCTCACCTCAGAAATACAGACAGATGCTGAATAAGTCCGGAATGTACAGCGGCCAAGACGTCGTGAATATAACGACGACGATGTGGACAACACTCCGAACATTGTAAATAGTGCAAATAATTACAATTCCTCATCAGACAGATGCTGAAGAAGGCCGGAACGTACAACGGCCGAAAGAAGTGTATATGGCAACGAAGATGAGGACAACACTAACTATTTACAATACCTCATTTAAGAAATATAGTTATACGTTTTATGCTAATAGTTTTTTTCTACATACTTACCGCTTGTTGAACTCTTTTCCAGCTTTGTGTATCCCAGTCAATTTTGATCAGTCGTTATCTTCTCTGTTCAAAATACTTTTCTTTTAAAAAGAAAACATTCTTCATAATATTTTTTTGTTCAAATAGTACCTCACACTCATCAACTCTTGTGTTTTTTATTGCCTTGCTAGGACTGAAAGGATTAAAGAAAAAATACCGATAGAAATTGTTCTAATGACCTTTTCTCTATGATACGTATTACTAGATTGACTGCTAGTTCTCATTCTTTTACAGCTGAAATGGCGAGATATCGCCGTAAATTCGATGATAACGGTTTCTTTTCTCGCATTTCTCGCTTGTGTAACTCTCTTGATTTCTTGATTACCAGTCAGCTTTAATCTTCAAAAATCAAATTTTAATATATATTTATTTATTACTTTTTCGTAGCAACCATGTCTAATATGACACCCCCCGCAGAATGCCTGGCAGTCAAGCAAGGTTTTATTTGCCTTAATGCGCATCACCTCGTTCACTATATTGAAAATATTGTTAGGTTAACTGATAAAAAATTTGGTTCAATATGTCATGCTAAACAATTTTTTTCTCATCCAAAATATAACTTACATATTTATAAGTCTACCATTCGTTCATGCTTAGACTATTGCTGTCACATATGGCCTCGTACCCCTGCTATTTATCTATCCTTGATAACATCAAAAGAAAAAATCAGCAATATTATCGGTCCTCATCTGGCGGCTCGGCTTCAGTCTTTTTCCCGCTGCAAAAAGTTTGCGCGCCTGTGACTTTTCTAGAAATACTTTCATGATTGATTTTCGGATGAGCTCTTCACTTTGGTACCTAGACGTTATAAATTAAAACAGCGTACTAGATTAACAACGAGGTCTCATTAACTTACTGCTGTGGACCCGGAAGAGGTCCGAAAGAAAACCCGAACTCAGCAATTCAGTGAAAACTCATTATTAACAAAAAGAACGAATACAGAATTGTTGCACGTCCGTCTGACGGCTAAGTACAATAGTCAACAATATTTAACGATCCCCCAACGAGGAATGTATGTGGCACAAGGCCTGGTTTAATGTAGGTTTCTCCAAGCCCGTAGGCTCGGCAAAAAATATACCCTTGGAACCCGCCTAGACGGGTTCAGTACCTACCTCCCCGGACGAAACTTTGCCCTTCGTCAAAGCTTCGTCCTTTTTCCTCTCTGCCAAAGCAGAGAGAGCGACAGAAGTCGTAGTCAAAAATATGTAACGATCCCCCCACGAGAAATATATGTGGCACAAGGCCGAGTTTAATGTGGGTTTCTCCGAGCCCGTAAGCTCGGCTAAAAAATATACCCTTTAAACCCGCCTAGACGGGTTCAGGGCCTGTCTACCTCCCCAGGCGAAACTTTGCCCTTTGGCAAAGCTTCGTCCGGGTTCCTCTCTGCCAAAGCAGAGAGAGCGACAGAAGTTGTACACTTAGTCAACCGTAGTCGACTCGTTCACAGTCCTCTTGCGCGGCATAATCTAGTCATAGACGAATCTATTTTGTCCATGATGGTAGGTCCCCATAACACTTACAATTTAAAGTACTAGGTGTAACCGTAAGTTCTATGCTAACAGTTTCTTTTGCCGCACTTTTCACTCATGAAACGCTCTTCCTGTTCCATGATTTCCGGTTAACTTTGATCTTTGAAAATTTAAATGTTATCTTAATCGTTACCTTTTTCTTCCAGATTGCACTGCTATTGTTCTCGCTCCTCAGAAATGTTTATTAATTCTTCCATACCCCTTGGGTCTCAACGTCTTTACTCCTCTGCTTTGGGTGACTTCGATTAAAAAAAAATAACTATAAGACTTATATCACTAATCTATTATTTCTCTCTAAAAATAAAACATTATCCTTCTTTAAAAATCTTTTCTGGCTTTACAGAAGATACAACGGATTGATAAGCCGTACGAATTAATCAATTCAAAAAGTTCCAACTGGCTAATTTTAAACAGTGTTTTTGTCGCCTTTTGGCACTGTTGAAATAATATTCCTCACAACTGTTAGAAATTTTTGCAACAACAAGCTCTTTAGAAACAGAAAAATTAGCACTTGTTTGGCAGATACGAACGTATTGACCAACATTGGAAATTCTGAAATCAAGATCAAACGTTACTCAAGCAAATTTCTGATTCGCCCACTTCCCGCCTCTTCGTCTGAATCTTTCACCATTTTGGCGCCGCTATCTTTTATAAAAGAGGCTACAGTTACTGATGCCTTCCGAGTGAGCTGCGGGTCAGGGTGTGATGTAGCATTGAGGGCGTTTTGATAAACATTTTATTTTATTTTTTTTCTGATAAATTGCTTCTTGTTTTTATTGTACGAAAGCTATTGACTCTAACAGAAGCAAAATAGCAACAGCAGCAATAATAATAATAATAATAAACAATTAGCTATCTTGTATCAGGTTGCACAGTGTTAGCATCCTGTGAATATAAAACACGGCATGGTAGATTGGGCTAATATCTGCACTGCAAAATATGCAACCTTTAAGAGAAGGAGACTTCTAAAACCAGGTATGAATATCACCCAGAGGGATTACTTTACGGGACTTTACAATACAGAGAGAGAGAACAATCAGAGATAATCCTGAAGACATCGTGATCAGAGACCGCAAAAACAAAATGTGCCTTCTTATTGTAATGTATCAGTTGAAGAATTTCAAAGAACTATCCAAATGGCAGTCTGCATAATGGAACACATGAAGACATAAATAACTTCAACTGTACTTAGAGCCCTTGCGTTGATTGATTCCAATAGAGACGTTGAAAACATTTTTGATAGACCATGCCTCAAAGAAATATAAAAAAATGTAATCACATGTTCACTTCTCACATTGCGAAGAGCTTTATCTATGTAAAATGTTTTGTTTTTATGGAACAGTTGAAAATGAAGCCATTTGTTACCTTCGGTTTTTTGTTGGGACCCGGAACGAAATGTGTATACAATAGAAATCAAATGAAATAATAATAATAATAATAATAATAATAATAAGAAGAAGAAGAAGAAGAAGAAGAAGAAGAAGAAAAGAGTAGTTGATTTTTAAAGCTCTTTCAGCTATGTTGAATTAAGAGGAAGAAAGTAAGCGACAAGCTGGTGAGGTTGAAAATAAAAAAAAATAGAAAGAAAAATAGAAAGAAATAGAAAGGAAATAGAAAGGAAGGTGAGAGAAAGAGAGAACGAAGAGGAAGGTAAAGTGTGGGGGGAATAAGAGGCAGAAGAACGAAAAAAGAAGAAAGTAAAATCGGTCAATGAACGACGAAGAAAATAAGAAAAGAAGAGGGCAAAAAAGAAAGAGGAAAGATGAAGAAGGCGATAATGAAGAACAAAGAGGAAGGAAAAAGAGAAGGGAAAAGAAAAAAAAAAGAAGAGTTCTTCTGAAGTTAGATTCGTTTCGTATGTTATCCCTCCTACGGTAGAGTCGTTTCTCTCGGATACTTGGCAGGTTCATTGCTCAGTGGGCCCAAGCCGCTTCCGATTGTAACAGAAGTCCAGTTGAATGTTTAACAGCAATAACACAGAAACATTCTCAAGCCCATCGGTACTTACCCATTTTGGGTACTCTTCAAACACCGGGCAGTAAACCTGCCTGTCTGTGGGGGTTTGTATCCCCACCTCCCGGGGGCGGGCTTTGGACGAATATTAGTGGAGGAAAAGAGAGCCGGTCAGCAAATGTTACTATCATACGAAGTGGGCATTTAGCAGCTCGGCTACATCGCAATTCCATGTGGCACAAGGCCGAGCTCAAGGTGGGTTTTATCGGTAGTAACGTAGAAAAATAATCAAGTATCCTCCCGGCATTTCCTCATTTTCGGAACGCCACATGCAGCGGACAATAAGTCCTAGGTACTACCTTGTGAGGTGGCCCGCTGTGGCTTGAAAGAATATTATTTGCAGAGGACCAAAACCTCTCTGTCGGTCAGCACATGAAACTGGAATACTGCGAGCTGGTCTACCCATACTGCCTTGGGCATTTATATAGCTATGCTAATTAGGTAGTTAGTGACATATTATTACAAGGAGATTAAAGAAGAAGAACGATAAACAAGAAAAACAGGCAAGAAGAAAAATGGCCGCACACACACACACACACACACACACACACATATATATATATATATATATATATATATATATATATATATATATATATATATATATATGTATGTATTTTAAAGAAAAAAAACAGACCACTTTAAGGTTCCATTATAATAATTTATTTCACCAGAGCCCTTTTAAGGGATGCTGGATCATCAGATAACACTTCCAATAAATTAAACGAAAGATGAAATGAAAATTCACACTTTCGACGGGTAGTATTAAGTTTATGTAATTTAACACAGATGGTAGCGAGGAGTGGTGTGAGAGACATGGTCGAGTTTAAAGAGGGTTTATTTTAATATTTTTTTCAATCATACTTAGTATTGGCGGGGAGGGACCAGACCTTGACCTATTTAAACGGTTAACTTAACGGAACTGATATACTGAAATGGGAGGAGAGAAGAGAGAAAAAGAGAAAGAGAAAAAAAGAAAGAAGGGGGAAGTAAAGAGAAAGATGTATTTAGGTTTTACGTAGGAAGAAGAGGGGTGGTATATTTTTAGCAATTTATGTAAAAAAATAGATTTTAATGTTTGATAGTAATTTAAATGTTAAAAAAAACACGAAGAAATTAATTTGATGCTTGCTAGCAATTTAAATATTTAACACTTTTACAAATAATTTAGGGATTTAATATAACTTAAATACTGTATTTATTAACACTTTCAGAGAGAACACATTAAAAGAATTTTTTTAAAAAATATAACAGTTTACTGATAGTAATCTTGTAATATTGTAAATGACTGTTAAGGTAACATCATTATCAGTTTGAATCTAATTCATGAATGTAATTTGTAACTATTTTTAGATGGGTAATCTACGTTACTTAAAGTTTAGGTTTCAAATTAAGATGGTGTAATATTTGAAGGTCATATTAAAGATTTTGTTTTATATATATATATATATATATATATATATATATATATATATATATGACCTTTAATTATTTTATTCTAGTCACTTTCATTCTCCCCATTTTGTTTCGTTTTGATACCAACTGATACCTTTTTTTTTTCATCTATTTCATAATCACCATTATTCCCATTATTATTATTATTATTATTATTATTATTATTATTATTATTATTATTATTGCTTCGGTAGGTTTCCATCTCTTTTCTATGTAGAGTAATTGTTTCTATAACTGCTGCTGTAGTCGTCTCCTAAATTGTTTTTCTTGACACAGTAGCAGTACGTTCATTGTGTCAAATGTCAGATGATTCCTTAATATCAATTGAAAAGAACATGTTTTGGCATCCATCCGTTTCCATGGAATGAAGAAACAAGCAAAAAAAAAAAAAAAAAAAAGAAAAATCGACGTGTTTTTTTTAAAACATTTTCAATTGATTACTTAGTAGGCAATTTCATTTTTCAAATTTATTTGTTCCTTCTTTTTTTATTCTTAAGACAACGATTCTTTTATGACATTCTTTCTCTTTTTGTGTTTTTCTTTTCTTTTCTTTTCTTTTCCTGTTTTGATGTTTGAACGAAGCATGACACTTACTGCTTATAATAATAATAATAATAATAATAATAATAATAATAATAATAATATTAGGTTGGTGCAAAAATAATGTCGTTTTTTGACGTATTTTTTAACGTAAAATACGAAATTATTTTTGCACCAACCTAATAAATAGGGTTTAATATGATTTATAATAAATAGGGTTTAATCTTAATTTCTTTCTGGATTTAATTTATTTTGTTACATACCGCATTTGCAGTGCCATGAATTTTTTAACTCTTGCAGTATTGATGTGTTTGTTCATGTTTATCGAAGAGTATTGACTTGATAGCCAATTTTAAATATTCGCATCCGCTATGTTTGAACCGCAAACGGCGAGAAAAGCCTACTCAAACTCTGTCTGCATTTCCCTTCTCTTTTAGGCTGTTCATGTTAAACTTGTGCGCTGGTCTTCCAGACCGGTCGTTGTAGGCTCTCAGCTTGGTCTTGAGAACGGCAACAACGAGGTGGTGGTCTGATGCCACGTCTGCTTCCCGTTTCAACTTGACGTCATACAAACTCCTAATTCCTGTCCCGATTAGATTATGGTGTCTCCACTCGCTAGTCTTGTTCTCCAAGTTCCGTTCCGCCTTGTCTCACACAGCATAAGGTTATTCATGTTGTACCTGTGCATTTCTTTGCAAACCTGTGCTATTTTGCTGGTCTCGTATAGGGTTCTGGTGTTCCAAGTCCCTATCCTGATTGTTGACTTAGTCGCCAGAAGAGTTGTAAGATCACTGGCTTCCCAGGTTTCCCTCTCCGCTTTGGAGGACACTTCCTCGGCCATGTCGTTGTTTGAATATATCTTTGTGATTCCTGTAACAAGCTACTTTTTATTAGGTTGGTGCAAAAATAAAGACGTAATAATGTCGTTTTTGACGTTAAATAATACGTCAAAAAAACGACATTATTACGTCATTATTTTTTGCACCAACCTAATAATTGAATAGAAATGCACAACTCCCAAACCGGGAGGACTAGACTATATCGGCTGGCTCCTACCCCACAGACCTGTTGAGCTTGTTTGGACCTGCTAAGGGACGAAGCCCCCGCCAAAATAGCTCTGGGGGTGACTGGAGCACGTACACCGTCCTACCACGTCAAGGCAACACACATATCAGGACGGGGGGGTCGGTGAGCAAAACGATCGAAACGTCGTGAATATGGCAATAAATATGAAGACATCAGTCCGAAGCATTTAAATAGTGTAAATAATTATAATACCTCATCTCAGAAAAAAAAAGACACATACTGAAGAAGGCCAGAGCTTACAACGACCGAAACGTCAAGAATATGATAAAAAACATGCGTACAATAGTCCGAACGATTTAAATAGCGTAAATATTTACAATACCTCATCTCAGAAATATAGACAGATACTGGAGAAGGCCGGAGCTTACAACGGCCGAAACGCCAAGAATGTGATAATAAATATGCGTAAAAGAGTCCAAACCATTTAAATAGCGTAAATAATTACAATACCTCATCTCAGAAATATAGACAGATACTGAAAAAGGCCGGAGCTTACAACGGCCGAAACGTTGACAATAAATATGCGTACGATTTAAATAGTGCAATACCTCATGTCAGAAAAAAGACATACTGAAGAAGGCCAGAGCTTACAACGGCCGAAACGTAAAGAATATGATAATAAATATGCGTACAATAGTCCGAACGATATAAATAGCGTAAATAATTACAATACCTCATCTCAGAAATATAGACAGATACTGAAGAAGGCCGGAGCTTAGAACGGCCGAAACATGTAGAATATGACAATAAATATGGGCACGATTTAAATAGTGTTACTAATTACAATAACTCATCTTAGAAATATAGACTATTATATATCAAAACGTTATTTCTGCGGATTTTGTATATTAATGTTCTCATGACGGATGCATATGAGATTTTAAAATTGCTTATACTTTTTGCTTGGGTAATCTAGGATTTTTAGCCTGACAATTAATGTTATTGAGGCATGCTGGGACCAAAATTAAATATGTGATTGTTAAAAATCAAAAGGGTGTGTTTTTTTAGTAAACTTATTAAATCTATACATCTAGTCGATTCTGAGATAAGTAGATGTCCTACCAAGAGTCATTATCGATGGCTACAATCAAAACTGTTTTATTTGCATATCTTATGCTGTTAGGAGGTATGCAGATGACACAGAGTTCATAGCAGATACAAACAAGAAACTAGAGGAACTCCTGCAGAATGTAATGAAAGAAAGTCAGAAGAAATCCCTCGATTGCAAGAAGACTGAATGTATGATTGTTTGCAGAAGTAACAGCGCAACATGTGTTGTAACCCAGGGAAGGTTGCTGAATAGAATAATCACACGAAGGTTGATAATGACCGATAATACTTAGGACAAGAACAACGCATATAAGATTCGCCAACAGCGCGTAGAAGTAATAGTCAACTGCTAGAAGTGAGTCAAGTGAATTCCAGAATGAATATCGAACTTCAGGATATCTATCAACCGCTCCACACGCTCAGATGTGATACAAGGCCGAATTTAACATAGGGTATGCGAGACCGTAGGTTTGGCAAAATTTCCCCGTAAAACCCGTATAAAAACGGGGTCGGGTAGCTGTTTCCCGAGACGACATGGCACCGTCTTGGGATCCTCTCTGTCCGCAGAGTTTAACCAGCACAGTTGGAGACGATTCTCCAACTGCAGGATATCTTCCAACTGCCCCACGCGGTCAGATGCGGCATAAGGCCGAATTTAATGTGGGGTATACGCGCCCGTTGGCTCGGCAAAATTTCCCTGTAGACCCTGTATAAAACGCGGTCGGATAGCTGAGTCCCGAAACGAGACTCTGCCCTTCGACACGGAGGCAGAGAATTTGACCAGCACAGTGGGAAACGAATCTGTAACTGCAGACAAACATACAGTATTTACTACTGGATTTATGTGAATGGGAGCATACCCATTATCTTCCCTAGGTATGCTACAGCAACATGCAAATTAAGAATTGATGGTACTGAAATCACGGATATCAATTTCAATATCTGGGAAGTGATTTAACAGAGAATGGAAAGAGCGACACTGAAATTTGAAGGTGCATTGGGAGAGCGAGCATGCTAAGCTAAGCAGAATAGTGAGAAAAATCATTTAATTAGAAAAAAGAAAACAGTACAGAGCAGGCCTAATAGACAATCCTCCTATATTTTAGTGAATGGTGAAAATCGCCTTGAAAGAGGCGTGAAGCAAAAGAAAAGTTGTTCAACAGAAGGTGAGCGACGATTAAGTTCTAGACACATTGGGAACAAAAAAGCAATTATACTTGGCATAAGAAAGAGACATTTAAAATTCCAAAGACATATAATGAGGAAAGAGGGCTAGGAAAATTTAGGACAGATTGAAGACAAGAGGGCCAAAAAAAAAAAAAAAAAAAAAAGCATAATAATGGCGATCTTGAGTGAATGGATGGCGAGGCATGATTTGGGATAGATAGCCAAAAGTTTTTGGTTCTTTTTCAGTTCTCATGAACAAAGAAAATATATAAATTCACTGTTATATGTTTAGGATATATTAAAATTCTAAAGATCGCTTTTGAAAACAATGAATATTTCTGAGGATGGAAGGTAGTTAAAATAATATTTGTGGAAAATGAACAAAAACGTCATTTTGTCTCTCCGTTTTTGTTTTTTTGTTTTTTGTTTGGGGGTGGGGTTACGAATGTTTCTTTGCTAATCTTTTCCTAACTTTCAAAATGTTATAACTTAAACCATTGTATTTGCAGACTTTGTGCTTTCAATTATCATGTCAAATGGATAGGATTATCATTATTATTATTATTATTATTATTATTATTATTATTATTTCCTTTAATTTTTACTGTATACTCATTTCTTTCAGGGTTCCGACCAGAGAGCTAATATATATATATATATATATATTACATAGATAAAGCCTTTCGTAAGGTGCGGGCTGTACATGTGAGAATATTGTATTTCTTTAAGGTATGGGCTACCAGGAATCCCTTCAATGAGTCTGTTGGAATTTTTTCCAATCAATCCGAGGACTCCAACTACAACTGGAATTGTCAATGTCCTCCTGTGCCACATTTCTGAGATTACGATTTCAAGCTCCTTGCATTTTGATAGATTTTTGAAGATCTTCAGAGATACATTTCAGTTTGCAGGAACTGCTATGGCACATTTTGTCTAATCACTAATCACAATGTTTGAACGATTAGATTTGATTGCTCTGTCTGTGTGTATTGTAAAGTCCCATAAAATTGTTACAGGTTCTACCTCCGTAACCGTGTCTGGGTGGTTTTCGTACCAATTTCTTACAGTCTCTTTTCTGTAAGTGTTGCAGATTTTCCAGTGCAGATATTGGTCCATTCTGTCATGCCGAATTTTATATCCAGTGGGTCCCAATACTGTTAAACCTTATATAAGATGGTCAATTGCTTCTAGATACTTATCACAGAATCTGCATTTTGGGCTAACATAGGTTTTCATTATATGTGCTTGGTAATTTCTAGTTAGCAAACATTGTTCCTGTGCAGCAAGACTAAAACCTTCGGTTTCAGCTTTTCTCTCTGCATTACATAGCCACTGATGTGTACGCAGTTTGTCGACATCGGCTTATTTGGTACGGATTGAATATTTATCATGAAGCGGTTTATCTTGCTATCGTTTCTGTATCTGGTCGACTGCATTTCCTTTTGCTTTCTTTTTTAAGTATTTTGCAGATGCAGTCGGTGCATTACTCTTTACTTGCATTTCATCACCGATTTGAAACGCCATTTTAAAATTGTTGGCTTCCTTTATCACTAAAATAGTTCCTTCTTTCATGTTCTTTGAGACAGATCATCATCCATTCTTCTGTACTTTCCAGGTCTCATTGAAACCCGATTGTTGTACTTTTGTAAGATAATTCTAGTTGAACTAAACCTCTGCCTCTTTCGGATCATACAGATGATCAACAGTAGCCTTCGAATGATGCATGCGGTGGGAAGAGAGAAGCATTTCTTTTTTTGTGATGTAAGGTGGCCGTTAATAATTAAGTATAAACCAAGACTTCTATGTTAAGATAAAACAGTATTTAATTACAAACGAAAATAAATACTTAACAAGAACAAAGAAGTAAAATCAACCAAATTAAGCATTTCAGTGAATACCTTGTTAGTAACGCGGCTCGGCTTAACATCCAGTAAATCCCAAATCATCGATGCACAATAATTCACACTAATTCGACTGGATAGTTCCACTAAATAGTCACTCAATAATTACTAAAGTCAGTAGCCTGACACCCCTATTTATACATCTGGTGGAAAAACAAATATTCATAAGTCCAGCGTATCACGCTCGAACCTAGGTGTCGGTAGTTACTCAGTTTCTTCCTGTATGTCAATATTGGAATTATTATTATTACTATTATTATTATTTGTTTTTTTCATAAAACAATGTCATCTACTTTCCTGGTGTGGGCCATCATGGCTTCTCACACTTCTTTTATTATTTGTAAATTAATTCTCAGATATGGGAGAATCAATTCTTGTTATGTTCTTACTTATTTCCAGTTCGAAGTATAGATTCACTTGGACTTGATGCCACACTAAGATATAAATATATTTGTGAAAGAAACGTATTAAGTTCTTCTATAAACACTAACTCATACCGGAAATGGAGCAGAAGACATTTTTTTCCTTCTTTATTGAAGGACACCCGCTCGAAAATGAATGCAACAGGTGAGGCCGGAATTCGAACTCGGCATGTCGATTGTACTTAACGTTGCTTGCTATTAGAGCCCGCATAGTTGTCCCTTACATTACTGTTAAAACATTATCTTTATTTCCTATTATTATTATTATTATTATTAGTATTAGTATTATTATTATTAATGCGGCAATTGTTGCGCATGCTCTTAATCCCTAATACTTTTTAAAATGAAATATTTTATTTAAAAAAAAAATGAACGCTTTTGATGCATTCGGTCCATTTTTTTTTTAAACAAAGCAATAAAACGACAATTTTTCTGATGTTTCCATTCTAGATTTTTCTCCTTTTTCTTTCAAATCCCCTTGTCTGCTTTTTCTATCTATCGTTTATTTCTTTCTGCTTTCGCTTCTCTTCGAATGTTCGTTACATCTCTTTTTCCTTTGTCTTACATCATCTGCCAATCTTCTGCTTTTTTCGTGCGCCCGCTTTTCTCCTTTTCAGACATTTTGCCATCATTCATTCGAAATTTCTGAAACTGTCATATTTCTTTTCGAATTTTTACTTTCTGCGTTATTTTCTTCGCCATATTCTATCTTTTCTTTTTCATTCTCTTAAAGTTTTTTCTTTTCTTTTCTTTCAATTTCCATTATTTATTTCCTTTTTTCGGACTAAGTTCAACTATTTCTTCTTTAATTCATTCATAACTATTTTCGTCTACACTTATTTCTTTTGTTTTATTTTGCACCCTTCTT
This sequence comes from Acanthosepion lycidas, assembly GCA_963932145.1. Taxonomy (NCBI): domain Eukaryota; kingdom Metazoa; phylum Mollusca; class Cephalopoda; order Sepiida; family Sepiidae; genus Acanthosepion; species Acanthosepion lycidas. The sequence continues at coordinate 24,709,736 of OZ010604.1, forward strand.
CTTTTAATTTAATTTCATTTTATTTTGCAACCTTTTTCCTTTAATTTTATTATAATTTATTTTACTTTTACTTTTATTTTACTTTATTTTGCACCCTTCTTTTTTTATTTAATTTTATTTTATTTTGCACCCTTCTTTTTTTATTTAATTTTATTTTATTTTGCATACTTCTTTTTATTTTATTTTATTTTATTTTACACTTCCTTTTGTTTTATTTTATTTTGCACCCTTCTTCTTTTAATTTAATTTCATTTTATTTTGCATACTTCTTCCTTTTATTGTATTTTATTTTACACTTCCATTTATTTTATTTTGATTGCACCATTCTTTCTTTTATTTTATTCTATTTTGCAAAATTAAAAGATGGAGGCCATCTTTTAATTTTCTTTTATTTTGCACCCTTCTACTTTTATTATATTATATTTTGCGCTCTTCTTCCTTTTATTTTCTTTCATTTTATTTTTCATCCTTCCTCCTTTTATTTTACTTTATTGTATTTTGCATCCAACTTTCTTTTATTTTATTTTCTTTTGCACCCTTCTTCTTTTAATTTTATTTTATTTCATTTTGCATCCTTCTTCCTTTTAATTTAATTTTATTTTGCCCCCTTCCCTTTTTATTATATTTTATTTTGCACGCTTCTTCCTTGTATTTTATTTTATTTGCACCCATCTTCTTTTTATTTTATTTTTCACCCTTCCTCCTTTTATTTTATTATATTTTGCACCCTCCATCTTTTAATTTAATTTTATTTTTCACCCTTCTTCAATTTATTTTATTTAATTTTGCATCAATCTTTCTTTTCTTTTCTTTTATTTTGTACCCTTCTTTTAATTTTATTTTATTTCATTTTGCTTCCTTTTTCCTTTTAATTTTATTTTATTTTGCACCCTCCTCCTTTTATTATATTTTATTTTGCAACCTTCTTCCTTGCATTTTATTATATTTTATTTTGCACGCTTCGTCCTTTTATTTTATTTTATTTTTCACCCATCCTCTTTTAATTTAATTTTATTTTATTTTGCATCAATCTTTCTTTTCTTTTCTTTTCTTTTATTTTTCACCCTTCTTCCTTTCATACAGTTTTATCGTTTTTCTTTCTCCCACTCGTGTACATTTACCCTTTTCTGTCTCGGCCATTTTAAACTTATTTTTCCTGTCATGAATGAATTCTTTCTCCTCTTGTCTCTTATTTTCATTATTTTCTTCTTTCTCATCTTTTATTTATTAAGTCATCTTTGTCTACATTTGCTTGAAACTCACCCGAATTCTCTCTATCACTCGATTTTTCACTCTGTGTGTGTTGTATATATATATATATATATATATATATATATATATATATATATATATATATATATATATATATATATATATATATATATATATATATATATATATATATATATGGCATGTTAATCCGAAAATAAATACGTAAAAATTCATCCTACGCTCTGCCGTGAGCTGATAGCTTAGGGTAAAAGTCACTGGCTGATGCCAATTCAGTCAGGTTTCGATCCTGGCTTGAGGCAATCTGATGTGTATCAACACAGATGAGCTGTGATATAGGGCTTATATTATTTAGTCCTTTGCTTTTTGCCTATTTTTCATGTCCTTTGCTGCTGCAGCAGGTGTATTATGGTTAATTAGCCCTTCTTCACCAACCGGAAACTCCATTTTGAATTCCTGGCTTCCTATTCTACTGAATACAGTATATTATTTACTCCATATTCTTTGAAAATCGATCATCATCCAGTCTTCTGTAGTTTCCATGTATATGTTGAAAACGGATTGTTGTGCTAAGACATTTCTTGTATTGATCATCTACAGACTTTGGATCTGGGCACATACAGACGATCAGCATAACCCTTGAGATGATGCCTGAGAAGCCTCGTGAAAAGTTTCTCGTTTGGGTATCCATTTGCATAATATCACCTATAGTCCAGTGAAGGACTTTGAAACTGTATTGCAACATCATCACTATTATTATTATTATTATTATTATTATTATTATTATTATTATTATTATTATCCTATGTGTCATGTCCTTTTATTCAGAATCACATATAAACGATAAAAATTTACCTAATCACGTATCAAGTAAAGGCTTAAATGTTTAAATGGATGTGACCAAAATTTATATATCCCGGAATCAATTAAATGATTATAGACTCAAATATAGACGGAACGTATTCACTTTTCTCCGAATGTGTAAACGCTTCTATACATCAAGTAAATGTTACTGACTCAAATATATTAGGTTGGTGCAAAAATAATGACGTAATAATGTCGTTTTTTGACGTATTTTTTAACGTCAAAAAACGACATTATTACGTCATTATATTTGCACCAACCTAATAATAGATTGATATTTACATTTACCGGACCAACTAAACACCGACAGACTGAAACACGGAATTTACTTATTCTGAATCAAATAAATGCTAACAGTCTCATATAGGAACAGCCTGTGCACCTCGACGTAATCTAATGCTTAAGCAAGCTTGCCGCGATAGATCAGTTACAACCGAGTATGGATTTTGGCCATTATTAGGTGCTGCACAACATCTATGCTATTCTTAGAATATCATTTTTGGGAACTTAGATATGGTGTAATGTTTAGCAAGCTTGTCTTGCTAGATCAATTACAACTAAATAATGAGTTCGATTCTCACTGTTTGCCCCATACATTTGCCACGTCTAAGCTACGCCTAGAAAATCATTTAGGGGTACTTTGACGATAGCCTTTTCAAGCCTATTCTTGATTCGTGATTAGCTAAGTAGGAATTTCTCGCTCGACCTATTACAACTGAATAGTGAGATCTATCCTCACTGGATATCCCATACTTTCGACGTTTTGCCACATGTAACCTATGCTTAGTATGTTGACCATTTTCGCCAAGTCTATGAATATAGAATCCAGCGCAGTACGTAACCTGTTCAATGAAACAGCATTAAAGATTAACACTCACGAGCAGCGGTTCCGTGATTCTTCAGTCTTCGATATCAAAGGCTGGCAACGAATATTCGGAAAAAAAAAACAAGGCCGCCTTTTTACACGTCGCATTGAATATTCTGAGCCTTCTGATTGGTTAACCCTTCTATTGGTGAGCTATAAAATGAGTCAGCTCATTTTGGCTAGCTCTCTAGTAATACAGGGTACCCCAAAATTCCAACATAGTAAATCACTATATCCGTTATTCTTGGTGCAGGGACGGCCATCTATTGCACATTTATATTTGTGGTCGCGGGAACAGTCCATGAAACCGGCCCTCCTCTACTTATACATCGCGAAAAATGTGGCCTAAAGATGCTGGAGTCCCATTATGCACGAACCACATGCGTCTTCGTATTAGCAGGAGTACCTCCTCTAGCAGGTCTGGAAACGTGTTTTAAATAATGTCCCTGTAGACAGCTCTCATAATATGTGCAGGGAGAACATATGCACTTGCCAGACAGTCATCTACAATTCCAGGCCACACATTAATCGTAAACCGCTGATGGTGTCTAGCTTGTATTGAACTATGGGGATTCCGATCCGCCCGCAAATGTTGGTCTTGTAAATTTGTTATTTTATCTCTTCCAACCACTTTCACCTGACTTTACACCTAGTGATTTTTTCTAGGGTCTATGAGAAAGGACAGGTGTATGTCCTTCTTACAAGAGTAGAGGAACTTGAGCAGAGAAAGGAAGAGTGAGAAAAATAAAATAGAATAAAATCAAAGGAAGAAGGGTGCAAATTAAAATACAAGGATACAAGAGTGTAAAATAATGTTACGCAAGACATGCAACAGCGTTTTTGGTAGGAGCTGGACTACAGACCTGACGTGTGTCGTGTCACGTGCGGGCGCATATTGAACATTTGTGAAGCTTTGTGAAATCTGTTATAAAATCTACATCTGTCTGAATATCTTGTTCGAATTTTGGGAAGTAAATCTTGTTTTGTTCAACATGAAGCCAGAGACATGTACTTAACCAGATATTTGCATTTTCAATTATATCATTTTTTGCGGAACAATAATACAATGTGCGATAAAAAAAAGTATCTGAACTTGTGATATAGTTATAAAACTACAACATATATCAATTCGTCATTTAATCTCTTTCGAAGTAATCGTTTTCTGAACTCATATAAGTTATCCAATGTCATTTCCATTGATAGACATATTCCTGTATCTCCTTTTTGGAAATAGTATGCGTCGTATTTTCTTTGCATTCCTCTCACGTAATGACATCTTTTCAAATAGGATTTGATTTTTGAGACTAAATGGGCAAGATCTTAGGAATGTCGTAGTTGACGAACTTTGGGAATGTATTGCTTTGCTCAAAACTGCTGAACAAGCCATAGCTACTGATGGAACCTCTGTAATATAGTAAGACAATCACACTCTACACACTTACATTCCTACCAATTCTATAAACAACGGAACGGAGTGAGAACGTTATAACTTGATGTACATACTTCGAAAGTGGTAAATATCAATCTGTAACCAGCTGATTCATTCTGTGTATTATAGCTCCTTCACCATAGCAAAATCCTGATATATTTTTTATCAGACCTCGTATAAAACAAAACAAATTGCTAAATTAATTGACCCTGTCTTTCCTGTGATGTCGTACGTGGTTAAATCGTCTATAGGTTTAACTCACTTCTACATGGGTTTCCCTAATATAAGATGGACGCAAAGACACTTTTCCTGTTCTTCTTTCTTCTTCTCTTTCTTCTTCTTCTTCTTCTTCTTCTTCTTCTTCTTCTTCTTCTTCTTCGTTTCTTTCTTCTTCTTCTTCTTCTTCTTCTTCTTCTTCTTCTTCTTCTTCTTCTTCTTCTTCTTCATCTACTTTTCTGTTTATACTGTCAAAATACTTTAATCTTTGTATTTCTTTTTTATAATCTAAGCTCTTAGTAATTTTTTGTCTTCTCGCTATCTCGCCTAACCCCTGTTCTGCTAACCATTTACATAACCCTGTTCTTCATGTTCTATGAGGTGTGTCTCCTTCAGAATGTTCGTGAACATGGCGCAATTTCCGTCCTCTGTTAAAACACTTCCCAGATATTTAAATTGTTGTACTTGTTTGATTTTGGTATCCCCGATTTGTAATTCGCATGCTGGACTGTCCCCTTTTGCTAACAACCATGTATTCTGTCTTTTGGCAATTGATGCTTAGTTCTTTCTTCCCGCTTTCCTTTAATAGCTTCTGCAGAAATTATTATAGTTTCTTTTATGTGTCTGATCTCAACACTGTGTCATCTGCATATTTTATATGGTTAAGATTGTAGCCGCCAATAATGAGACCTGGTAGAACTTCTAATTCTTTCAGAATCGCTTCGCTGTAGCAGTTGAATAAGCCCGGAGAGAAGACAAATCCTTGTCTTACACCTTTTTCTGTTTTCTTTTTGTTTTGTTTTTTGATTATAATTAAAGCTAAAATGACCATAAAAGTTGACTTTTAAAAGATATGGTTTTTGCTTTTTACGATTTTTGTGTGTTCATTAATCCTGGGTATGACGATAAACTACATCCCGCAACAAGGCTTCCGATCGGGAGATTGAAGGTTCTGAGGAGCGTAGAACCACCTCTTAATTTCTGTTGTTTCCATGGCCCCCACTGACCTGAGGTAGCAGCACCATTTAGGGTACCATCTATGAGCAAATAGTTAACCCCTCCATCAAACTGGGATTAGAAAACTGTTATATAAAAGATAGTACCAACAGTACATTTAAAAACAAAAAGAAAATAGAATCAGCAGTACATTTCTGAAAAAAGAAATTTTGGTAAAATAAATTAGTAATGCTCCCACGAAAATTAAGTTTCGGCATTAAATGACCCATAAAAGTGTTGATATACCACTAAAAAAAACAAAGTGTGTTCATTCGTGCAACCTTTTCTGCCGTTTAAGGCGTTAGCTAGATACAATCAGAGATATACACCCTTGTGAAAATGAATTAAAACAACCTCTTTAGTTTCCTTTCTTTCATCATGCGGTCAGTTTTAGACCCACTGGAGTGACAGGGGGTAATCGATTTCTCTTTTTTCCTCAGATTATATTAGGTTGGTGCAAAAATAACGACGTAATAATGTCGTTTTTTGATGTTAAAAATACGTCAAAAAACGACATTATTACGTCATTATTTTTGCAGCAACCTAATAAAATTTGCAGTGGTGTCCAGTAATATGAATTTATTTTCGGGGTGTATGAAGGAATTTTTTTGGTCTTGAAAAATATTGCTTCATCCGCGGTTGCATCAGATTTTTTTATCACGCCCAGATACTATTGTCTCGATTAGTTGTTCTACGGCCGTTTTCTGCGATGGACATTACTCCAAGGAAGTGTACGAAAATTGTAACGCTTCACGAACACACTGGCAAACCAGCGAGCAAATCAAACTAATATAAATAAGCCCGTAAATTCTACACATTTAAATTCAATCGAGAATCTCTGGTCATTCAGAAGGGGACGACTTTGTGGAATGAACATGCGAAGTACTAACATGTGCAGTGGGTCATGTGTCATTGGAAAAATACGAAAAAAAAAAGAAGAAATAATAACGGAATTCGTTTTGTTTCAATGAATTTGCATAAGGTTGTATATTTCAAAGGATTAGTTGATATGTGGGTAGGTCTAGATCTGGGATCTAAAAAGAAATTAATGTTTACAATGATCCTGTTTTCGTAGTAAGAAATGGTTTGAAAGGAGATTTGTCGAAATTGACAACGTGACATCACAAATACTTATTTGTGATGTCGCGTTACATTCTCTAAAGAGTATGAGTCTTGCAAATCGGAAAAAAAAAACATGGCCAGTTGTGATATGAAATTGCAAAAACTCTGTTTATGCTAATCAGAGTTAAATTAGAAGCGAGTTAAGCGAAAAGAAACCTTTGTATTACAATAATGAGTTATGACGTGTGGTGGGTTATCTGGAAATATTTTCGATACCTTGTAACAAATTCTTCTTCTCCTACTTCTTCTTCTTCTCCTCCTCCTCCTCCTTCTCTTTCTTCTTCTTTTTTCGTCTTCTTCTTCATCTTCGTTTTCTTTTTCTTCTTCTCTTGCTTCTACTTCTTCTTCTCTTTCTTCTACTTATTCTCTTTCTTCTTCTCTTCCTTCTTCTCTTCCTTCTTCTCTTTCTTCTTCTTCTCTTTCTTCGTCTTCTCTTTCTTGTTTCTTCTTCTCTTTCTTTACTTTCTTCTTCTACTTCTTCTTTTTCTTCTTCTTCTTCTGCTTCTTCGTTTCTTTCTTCTTCTTCTTCTTCTTCTTCTTCTTCTTCTTCTTCTTCTCTGTGACGTGACCCTTCAGAATATTGGCGATCATGGCTCTACACAATTCCCTATTCTTTTTAGCTCTTATTACCTTTTTGCCAACTCTCCCAAACCCTGTCTCGCCATCCAGTCGTTCAAGCTCGCTAGTATACGCCTTGCTTTCTTCTGGCCTTGTTTACTTCAGTATTTTCTGTGAGTATCACATTTTCCAAGCCCTCTTTTCTCATTATGTGCCCCGGAAATTTCAACGGTCTGTCCCTGATGTTAAGCGTATATATCCTTTTTATTGGCATTGTCTCTAGAATTTCGTCTTTGTTCACATGTTCAGTTCATGGTGTTCTCAGCACCCTTCGGTGCAACCACGTTGTCTCATGTCTTCGGTTCATCTTTAAGGGGATTTTCCAGCATTCACGGCCATATAAGAAAACTCACACTACATAATTCATTAATCTTTTCTTTGTTCCTTTTGCTACAATTCTCTTATTCATATTTGAGATTTTCTAGCATTCACTGCCATATAAGAAGACTGATTTTATATCACAGTTCAGTACTCTTTTCTTTGTTTCTTTTGCTTCAAGTCTCTACTTCGTCTGTGAGGAGATTGTACATCCTTCGTTGCCATACAATGGGACTGATATTGCATAAGCGTTCAGTAATCTTTTCTTTGTTTCTTTCCTTCAAGTCACTTCTTATTTGTTAATTAAGGTTATTTGTGAGGAGATTGTCCATCCTTCATTGCCATATATGAGGACTGATATTGCATAACAGTTCAGTATTCTTTCCTTAGTTACTGTTGCTTCAAATCTTATCTTCCTCTGCGTCGAGATCCTCCAGCATTGCCTTACAGGAAGACTGATATTACATAACACTTCAGTAGTCTTTTCTTTGTTTCTGCTGTTTCAAGTGTCTTCTTCAACTGTGCGGAGATTGTCCAACATTCACTGGCATATAGGAGGACTGATATTACATAACAGTTGAGTATTTTTCTTTGTTTCTTTTGCTTCAAGTCTCTTTTTCATCTGTGAGGAGATTGTCCATCATTCTCTACCATATAGGAGGACTGACATTACATAACAGTTCAGTACTCTTTTCTTAGCTCCTGCTTGTTCAAGTCTCTTCTTCATCTGTGAGGGGATTCTCTAGCATTTATTGCCATATAGGAGGAGCGATGCTAAATAACAGTCCGGGACTGTTTTGTTTGTTTCTTACGATATTTTTCTTTTTTTTAATACTTAGCTTAGCTTTTGAAAGGCATCTTTCGCTCTCCCAATGAGACTTCAGTTTCGGTGTCGCAGTTTCCGTCCTCTGTTAGAACGCTTCCCAGATATCTAAATTGTTTCACCTTGTTGCTCTCGGTATCTCCAATTTGCATGTTGGATTGTCCATTCTGCTAACACCCATATTCAGTCTCTTTGCAAGTGATACTTAGTCTTTTCATCTAGCTTTCCTTCAATACTTTCTCTGGGAGTTCTTGTAATTAAGATAAAGTTATACATGCTCTAATATACCTGATATCATCTACATTTATAAAGGGAATTTTGTAATTTAATTGAACTTTTTTTATTTTTTATTATATTCCTTTTCCTTAAATATATTGGAATTTATTTCTTTTGTATCCTTAAAGAAGGTTACAAACAGACAAATGTGGTACTCGAGTGAAAACTGCAACACGGGCGCAGATGAAAGAAAGAGAGGTTTATTGTAAAAGAGAATAGACTACTGAAAGACAGGGAATCGTTTAGCAGGCTAGTAACTCCCAAACCAAGGTTATTTACTTCACTTTAACTCACTTTTTTAATGCGAGGCAAAACCGAGCCCGTAGGCTCGGGCAAATTTTCCCCGTAGACCAAATATACACGGGGTCGGGTAGCTGTCTACCATCGGGCAGAGAGTTCGACCAGCACAACTGGAGACAAATCATCAATTAATTGCGGAAGCAAGGATATTTACCTTACCTCCCGGCAAGGCTGAATGTGGCACAAGGTCGTTTTTTTTAATGCGGGGTAAAACCGAGCCTGTAGGCTTAGGCAAAAATTCCCCGTAGACCCAGCATACACGGAGTCGGGTAGCTGTGTACAATCCCAGAAGAGACTCTTCCTCGTCTGGGTTCCTCTCTGCCCGAAAGCAAAGAATTCGGCCAGCATATTTGGAGACGAAGCAAGATTATTTACCATACCACCACACGAGGCAGGATGTGGCACTAAGCCTTTTTCTAACTCGTGTTAAAACCGAGCCTGTTGGCTCGGGCCAAAATTTCCCGTAGATCCCGTAAAAACGCGGTTGGTTAGCTGTCTACTACCCCAGACGAGACTCTACCTTTTGGCATAGCTTCGTCTGGATTCCTCTCTGCCTGAAGGTAGAGAGTTTGACCAACATAGCTGGAGACGAATCTCCAACTAATTGCCAAAAAAGTTCGACACACACACACACACTATATATATATATATATATATATATATATATATATATATATATATATATATATATATATATATACACCGACATAGTCAGTCTACATATGCGATAGAAACTGTGGGATATTCCATTACAACAATTTCCAAATCTGTTGCTAGTGAAATTTAAAACTTTTCGCATCAATATTCGTAATATACTTAAGAAAGAGTTTTCTTTTTGCTGGGAGAAGGTGATTTAAACAGGCACCGATATATTCACGAAAATATTTTGACCTATTATTCCATCAGCAAACATGTTCATCGGATTTACGTTCATCTTTATATTTTAAAATTCTTACGCACGGAAGTTGCTTGCATTCGTTGCTAATCGAGTTTAGCTTTAATGTATCTTAATACTAAGGCGATAATTATTTTTATGGCCGTAAAAAGTTTAATTAAAAGTAGCTTAGTGCCTTCGTGATTATATTTTTGCTTTCGACCTGTGATTCGTGCATTACATTGCAACGATTTGAAGCTAAACGTGACTTGAAATGTTTTCCGACTGTAAAAACGAAAGCGGGAAATCCCTAGGGAATGAGTACTGAGTTGGGATGAGACCAGGAAGAGACCTTCTGTTCGCTAGAAAAAAGGATTCTTTCTTTCTTTCTTTCTTTCTTTCTTTCTTTCTTTCTTTCTTTCTTTTTCTTCTTCTTCTTCTTCGTCTTCTTCTTCTGATGATGATGATGCCTATCTTTTTCTTCTTCAGAAGCATCGCTTCCGACAACCTTCCGCCTCGACCAACCCCGCTTTGTTCTTTTTCTTCTTCTTCAGTCTCTTTTTCTTCCTCTTCTTCAGTCTCTTATTATTATTTTTACAATTATAACTATATAACTACTCTCCTTCGTCCTCTTCTTCTATGTAACACTTTGTTTTTTCCTTCTCCCTGCTTTTCAACTGCTTTTCAAAGTATCCGTCTTCCTTCTCTATAATACTGGTTCACTTCTTCTTATTATTATTCTTTTTCTTCTTCTTTTTAATACGACTATTACTATTACTATTAATATGTAACACTGGCTTTTTTCTTCTCCTTCTTCGTTTACTATGTAGCAACTTTTCTCTTCTTCTTCATCATCTTCTTACTGTGTAAAAATGACGCTTTTCTTCTCCCACTTCTCCTCCTCCTTCTTCTTCCTCTTCTTCTTCTTTGTAACGCTGGCTCTTTTCTTCCTCTTCTCCTTTTTAGTATGTTTCTTCTCATCCCTTCTATGTAACATTGGCTCTTCTTCTCTGTAACACATGCACTCTTCTTCTTCTTTTTCTTCTTTTTCTTCTCCTTCCTACTATGTAGAAGTGGCTCTATTCTCCTTCCTCTACTTTTTCTTTTGCTATATAACACCTGCTCTCTTCTCTTTTTTCTTCTTCTTTTTCCTACTATGTAACGCTGCCTCGTTTCTTCTTCTCTTTAAAACATGCTCACTTCTTCTTCTTCTTCTTCTTCTTCTTCTTCTTCCCATATACTTACTTGCCTAGTTTTACACATCTAATTCATTTCGCGCATTTTTTTACCTGTTTTGAATTCTCTCACACGTTTTCCTCATTTCATTCCTTCTCCATGACTCTTTCAGTCTTCTTCTTCTTCTTCTTCTTCTTCTTCTTCTTCTTCTTCTTCTCTTTCACCCTTTCAGTCTTCTTCTTCTTCTCTTTCACCTTTTCATTCTTCTTCTTCTTCTTCTTCTTCTACTTCGTTATTTCTCCTTCACACTTTCAGTCTTCTTCTTCTTCTTCTTCTTCTTCTTCTTCTTCTCTTTCAACCATTTCATTCTTCTTCTTCTTCTTTTCTTCTTCTTCGTTCCTTATCCTTCACCCTTTCATTCTTCTTCTTCTTCTTCTTCTTTTTCTTCTTCTTCTCTTTCACCCTTTCATTCTTCTTTTTCTTCTTTTTCTTCTTCTTCGTTCCTTCTCCTTCACCCTTTCATTCTTCTTCCTCTTCTTCTTCTTCTTCTTCTTCTTCTTCTCTTTCACCCTATCAGTCTTCTTCTTCTCGTTCACCCTTTCATTCCTCTTCTTCTTCTTCTTCTTCTTCTTCTTCTTCTTCTTCAACCATTCAGTCTCCTTCTTCTTCTTCTTCTTCTTCTCTTTCACCCTATCAGTCTTCTTTTTCTCTTTCACCCTTTCATTCCTCTTCTTCTTCTTCTTCTTCTTCAACCATTCAGTCTTCTTCTTCTTCTTCTTCTCTTTCACCCTTTCATTCTTCTTCTTCTTCTTCTTCTTCTTCCTCTTCTTCTTCTTCTTCTTCTTCGTTCCTTCTCCTTCACCCTTTTAATTCTTCTTCTTCTTCTCTTTCACCCTTTCAGTTTTCTTCTTATTTTTCTTCTTCTTCTTCTTCTTCTTCTTCTTCATCTTCTCCTCTTTCACCCTTCATTCTTCTTCTTCTCTTCCACCCTTTCATTCTTCTTCTTCTTCGTTCCTTCTCCTTCACCCTTTTAATTCTTCTTCTTCTTCCTCTTCTTCTTCTTCTTCTTCTTCGTTCCTTCTCCTTCACCCTTTTAATTCTTCTTCCTCTTCTCTTTCACCCTTTCAGTCTTCTTCTTATTTTTCTTCTTCTTCTTCTTCTTCTTCTTCTTCATCTTCTCCTCTTTCACCCTTCATTCTTCTTCTTCTCTTCCACCCTTTCATTCTTCTTCTTCTTCTTCGTTCCTTCTCCTTCACCCTTTTAATTCTTCTTCTTCTTCTCTTTCACCCTTTCAGTTTTCTTCTTATTTTTCTTCTTCTTCTTCTTCTTCTTCTTCTTCTTCTTCTTCATCTTCTCCTCTTTCACCCTTCATTCTTCTTCTTCTCTTCCACCCTTTCATTCTTCTTCTTCTTCGTTCCTTCTCCTTCACCCTTTTAATTCTTCTTCTTCTTCCTCTTCTTCTTCTTCTTCTTCTTCTTCATCTTCTCCTCTTTCACCCTTCATTCTTCTTCTTCTCTTCCACCCTTTCATTCTTCTTCTTCTTCTTCTTCTTCTTCATTCCTTCTCCTTCAACGTTTCATTCTTCTGCGTATCCCTCTCTTGCACGTTCTTCACATCTTCTTCTTTTAATAAAATATCTGCATTTTATCCTCTTCGGTTTTTTTTGGGGGGCCTGACTTTCTTGCTTCAATTTTTTATTTAATTATATTTCTCCATATTTCTTTGTTTCTTTTCCGCCATCTTCTGTCATTTTCCTTCGCAATTTTCTTCTCCATTTTTTACATGACCAACTTGAAACATTCTCTCATCATTATGGCCATATTCTTTTCGCATAATTAATTAATTTTTCTCTATATTCATTTTTCTGCATTTTATGGACATTTTTAAACTTCTTGTTTTTAATTATTTTTATTGTATTTCTAATTTTATTCTTTCATTTTTTTTCTTTCGTTTGTTTTCTCCTTCCTGAGGCCTCTTTCTTGTCGTTTCTCTTTTCGCTCAGTGCCATTTTTTTACAAACGAATTATACTTTCTTTCAATCTCATTATTAGTTTACTTTGCCTCTTTTTCTTTTCATTGTTCTCTTCAAGCCAAGTCTGTTAATTTTCATTGATTATTTTTATCCTGGTAAGTTTTTTTTTTTTTTTTTTTTCATTTTCTTCTCACTGATCGTTCTTTCTATCGATCTGCTCTTCTTCTTTCTTCCACATTTTGATCAATCTTTCTTTTTTTTTCTTTCGTTAGATTATTCTTCACCCTCATCACATTTTCCAAATCTTTTCACTCGCACTCATGTTTACTACGATCTTCGATTCGACCCTATTTTCGAAATTGCTATTTTCTTAATTTTTTTTTTTTTTTTACTTTCATCTACCTCACTTCTCTCTTACATCCCCAACTTTTAAATCTTGAATCATTCTTTCGTTCCTATTTCTCCCCCACTAATTTTTATTTTATTTTATTTTTTCTATTTCTTTTCAGTTGCATAATTCCTGTTGTTCTTTTTAACGAAAAAAGAAAAGAAAGCGACGCCCTTTTTCTTGCTTATTCCAAGTCGAATCAATAAAAAAAAAAGACTGATTTTCTGGCATGAATGCTTCTAAAATCAAAATTCTGAAAAAAGGCGAGCCTATTTTGCCGACACGCCAAATCATATTCTCCCAGCATATCAACATTCGCTACAATTATTACTACTACTGTGTGTTTCTGTATTTCTTCCTACAATGACTCATACAAGGCTTTTCAGTGCAGAGTGACACGAGGCGGGAAAATTAGATCCTAACTCTGGGTGGTCAGAGTTATATAACATTCTAACCAAACGATTTTCTTTTCTATATTGTTTTTTCTGTTCTTTCATAGTTTCTTTCTCTCTCGGTTGCGTTTTTCAAGGACTAATAACTATTTAGTACCCCATTCCCGCCGACCTGCGCAGAAAGCAGAGCTCCAACATATTTCCTTTCCTTGTCTTCACCCGGTTGTCGTCCAGCTTCAAGCAGCTTCATTGTTTAAGAGTTGAGTTACACGCTTAAGACATGAATCAGTTCTATGACGATCAGCCTATCTCATTCCTTTGCTCAGCGCCTTACAATTTCTCACTTTCGCTTTGTTCCTTTTTATCTATCTATCTATCTATCTATCTATCTATCTATCTATCTATCTATCTATCTGTTTCTTTCTCTCTCTCTCTCTCTCTATATATATATATATATATATATATATATATACACACACATATATGTCTGTGTGTATATATATATATATATATATATATATATATATATATATATATATATATATATATACCGGTTGGGAATAAGACACGAATTTTATTTTTTCGTCGGTTGAAATAAGTTTATTCCGATATGAGATGATCTTCATTTTTATTGTGTATTATATATATATATATATATATATATATATATATATATATATATATATATATATATATATATATATATGTATAATACACACATATATATATATATGTATGTATGTATGTATTATGTAAACACTATATTTATCTGTTGATTTAAGCCTGTTCACGTCTATCCTATTTTTATCATATCTTTCTATCACAGCCTGTTCTTATCTATTTACGATTTTTTTCATATCTATCTATCTATCTATCTATCTATCTATCTATTTCAGTGTGTTCAAATCTGTCTATCAATCTCTCTCTATATGTCTATCTACCTCAGTCTGTTCATATCTATCATATGTTTTCCATCCATAGCTAGCGCCTCTGTTCTTATCTATCTATCTATCTATCTATCTATCTATCTATCTATCTATCATATACGAAGAAAATGAGTAACTACCGACACCGAGATCCGAGCGTCTCACTCTAGACTTATATGTTTTCCGCTAAGTGTAAATATAGCAGTGGCAGGCTACTGACTGGGGTGATTATTGAGTGAGCATTGAGTGGAACTATCAAGTCGAATTAGTGTGAATTATTGTGCGTCGATGATTTGAGTTTTCACTTAGGTTTTACCGGACGTTAAGCCGAGCCGCGCTACTTGACTTTTACTTCTTTGTTCTTGTTAAGTATTTATTTTCTGTTGTGATTAAATACTGTTTTATTTTAACATTGAAGTCTTGGGTTATACTTAATTATTAACGGCCACTGTACGTCACAAAACTATCTCAGTTTGTTTACATCTATCTATCTATCTATCTATGATAAAAATGGGAAACGTTTATCAATAAAACATGTTCCAGTTTTATTAAAGTTTCATCAGAAAGTGAAATTTGGAATAAAAGAAGAAATAATTCCAGTTATTTTTATTTTGCTTCGATTATATTCATTGGTTAAACATGTTTCATGTGCTTTCAACTTTTCCTTCAACGTTAGTATAATTTGTCTCTTACTCAACAGCGAGCAACACATAATAATCAAGGAGGTTACAATCTTGATAGGTACGTGGCCAGAGATAAGGGGTGATATGGTCGCAAAAATTGTCTGATAGTGATGACTGGATTTTCCTGCTTGTGTGCAGAGTCCTGTTGCCAGAAATAAGGTCTTTCAGGAGACACCTTCTTGACCCAGAGCCTCACTAGCTTCTCAGGGCACTTGATGTAGGGCTCCTTGTTGAGTCAGAGACCATGTGGGAAGATGAATGGAGGCATAACGTCGGCATCGGTAGTGATCACTCCAAGCACCATGATGTTGACTGGATATATCATCCAACGCTTTCCGAATCCTCTGAGCTGTCCTCAGATTGACACGGAAACACTCTAAAATATCCGTTTTGAAGATTCCGGCGCGAATGCCAAGCAGTACTGCAAGACGTTGCCAAATTTATGTCGGAGTAAATTGCATCATGGTGCTATTTTTCTCGCAGACGATGTCCAACTGATACAACTATACTGTACAGTCGACAAAATGAAAAACGAACAATGCGTATATTTTAAAAATATAAAATGGCAACAATTTGCTCATCGCACCCTATATATATATATATATATATATATATATATTATAAATCAATAGACTTAAAATATGGTTTTTCGCTACACAGTTCCAACCATGTTTCAAAAATGGAAGCTAAAAACCCCAAATTTAATTTTGTAATTAAATTAAAGACATTAGTTCCATTTCATCCTCAAGTTACTCCAAAATTCGCTTGATGAAGTGGAACTAATGTCTTTAATTTAATTACAAAATTAAATTCGGGGCTTTTAGCTTCCAATTTTGAAACATGGTTGGAACTGTGTAGCAAAAAACCATATTTTAAGTTCATTAATTTATAATATTAATGCTCTGTAAATTGACATTGAGCACTATTTTGTAAAAATAAAAATATCTATAAGAACACCGGATTATATATCTTACTGTTCTTTCTTTTTATTAATATATATATATATATATATATATATATATATATATATATATATATATATACAAATAAAAAGAAAGAACAGAGAGATTAATGATCTACCGTTCTAAGCATATATAACGATCATAAATATGATTTTTTTTATGTATGTCTCTAGAGTTATAGGAATGCTTTATTTTCCAAAAACGGTCAACACACTGTGGTTGTGTTCATAGTTGATGTTACTGAGTGTTGTTTTATTTTTACATGTGGATGAGTATATTGTGGATTGACGGAGTATGTTTTAGACCTAATTGAGCTATGATAAGAGAGATTTAACGTAAGTTATCTTATTAGGTATATTCTAATATTTCCAATAAAATTATTTATTAATTTTCTTGGATTAGGAATACATTTCCTTAAAGGATATTCGAATTCGTAAATAATATTGTTTTTTTTATAATTTGGGACTTACATTGTTGTTGATGATCAGGTTAGCAGTATTAATTTTTTTATAGTACATAATTCAATTTATTTTTTATTTTTCTCGGCTAGAGTTGTCTATTTCTTTATAATGTTTCTAATGGAAGATTCTTTCTGTTTATAATTATCTGAATTCTATAATGTTATTGTTTTTTCTGTGTATTCAGTGTTGCTATTAGTTACCTTAGAAAGAAAAAGTCTAATATGGTGATCTACAAGATACTTTAGAAAACCGTTATTAACTAGCGTTTGTTTGACGTTGTTATGTCCTTTAAAGAAAAGCGAACGAAAAGATGAATTCTTGTACCTTCTGATGAAAAAAATAATATAACTCCCATTTTATATCTAAGTGGATATTGAGTAGTAAAATTAAGCTGACAAGTGTTTCTACTTCTGTTTTTTTTTTTTTTTGTATAACGATGTATTGAATGTCCTATTAATGGATTCTACAAGAACGTCCATGAATGGGAATTTTTTTTTTTTACTATATTCATAGGTAGAGTTAATTACAGATTTTTTCTCGAGTGTAGTTTTTGAGATAATGAATTCTGTTTTTGGTGTGGTTTGGCTTGGTTTGTTTTACAGCATATCAACCTCAATGGATTATTTAACAAGACAAGATTCCCATTACTGACAGCATTGTTTCTCCAAAAATGTATTGCTAGTAATTTTTTTTCAAAAATGTATTACTGGTAATATTTTTTTTCTTCAAAAACTCATGGCTGGTATAATCTTTTGCCAAAAATGTATTATGGGTACAAAACCTATTTTTACACTTCCATAGTGTTTTGACACCAATTTGGGGGTTAACTATTTACCCATAGATGGGATTCTGACAGCTAACCCCACCCCAGCTCAGGGTGGACCTTGGAACACCAGCAATTAAGAGGTGGTTCTACGCTCCTCAAAACTTCTTCATCAGAGTCTTTGCTGTTAGATGTAGTTTATCGTCTTAACCAGGACGGTTTCTTTTTTGTCTTCACCTAAAATAAAAATATCATCTAAATAGCGGACATAAGTTTTAGTCTGAGTATCAGGAAGATATCTTTGGTAACAAAGAAAAGAATACTGAGCTCTTACGTGACATCTGTCCTTTTTTACGGCAGCGAATGTTCGACAATTTCCTCAAAGAGGAAAAAGAGACTCGAGGCGACGAGATGTAGTTCTACAGAAGGATGCTAAGGATATCACGTGCCGAACATGTGAACAAGGAAGAGCTTATACATAATATCAGGAAGAAAGAGCTGAAGTTTAGGGAAACATTATGAGGAAGGAGGGCCTGGAGAATCTGATACTCAGGGGTCGAATAGAGGGCAAGTGAGACAAGGGAAACAACACGTGACAAGCATGCCAAGTGGGTGACCGAACGTGGTCTGGGGGTGGAAGCAGAGGGAGGAACTTGTTGAGAGCTGCAAGGGACAGAGGGGGGTGAAGAGCCTTGATCGCCTAACTCCTTAAATGACATAAAAAGAAAGATTTTTTTAAAAATACATTATTATTAACATGAGACTGTAGTAACTTGAGAAGCACGGTCCAAATGGAAGTCCCAGACTTACTCCGTTAGTTTGGGTTTAAATATTGCCAGTAAATTCGTAGAAGGGGACTTCAGTTGTGAAGGCCTGTGGTAATTTTAGGCTTGATGGGGGTAGGGCGAATCAAACATATCAAGGCATTATTAGCGTCACTTTATTTACAGACGTGTCTGTCTATGAAACAATCGATATAATTTGTAACTCTGTGGCATGGTGCAGTAATGGGTAGCGGGTCGGATTGAGGGATCGGAGAGGCGAGTTCGAATTCCAGCTGAATCCATTACATTCACTTACATGCTAATACTTTTGGGAAAGGCATGAATCCTCTTCTTCTCCCCACACCCATCTATGAGTAAACAGACCAGGTTCCATAGCCTTGGGTTACAACTGGTCTACCGCAGAAAGAAATGGCAACCTACTGCGGGAAAAAACTGCTTCGTCTGTCATGTATCGAAAGATACATGATCGCCTAAGCGAGTTTCACACACGGCACATAACTGACTGTGTATAAAAAGAACTCGATTCTACCTCCACTGAGGTCAACATAAGCGGCGACGGTCTTTTTCATGCTTGAACGCAATCGTCAGGCCATGAAGAGTGCGTCTAGCAGATTTCACCGCTAGGTGTTGAACTCAATGTCCACACACGCATATATATATATATATATATATATATATATATATATATATATATATGTGTGTGTGTAAAATTGTGTTTTCCCAAAAAAATAAAAACCTTGACTGGAGTAATTCTATAAGAATTTTTTTTTCTTTTAAGAAGTTTTTCTAATTAAGGAGATTGATGTCAGTATATAGAATATGACTCTACTCATAGACATGCATTCACAGACACGCATACTCATACTTAGGCAACACCAATAGCAATATTAACACAGAAAAAAAAACTGTAATTGTCGAAATGGCATTAACTGTCAGATAAACAATGTATGTATAAAGGTGTCATCTACAAGGCTAGCATTAAACATGATGGCGAGATAAAATTTTATTTCGGTTCCACAGCCAACAACTGGAAAACAAGATTTTATTTTGATAAAATCACAATTAACAATAAGCAATATGCAAATGCCACGGCAGTCTTAAAATTTTACTGGGATATTAATACAGATGACTGTACACCTGTAGAGAACTGGAATTTCGTCGCCAAAACCACATCCCTTTTCCGGCCGGGGCGACCGATGCAACCTGTGTTTGCTGGAAAAAATATCCACCCTCAAAAATATTAATGACCGAAGTTGAAAACTTTTTTTTAAAAAAATCGGCTAGAACTGATCAATTTCAGAAAGGTCTTGTCACATGATTGATTTAAGCGAATGAAAATGACACGCATGCACACACACACACACACACACACAGACATATTAGGTTGGTGCAAAAATAATGATGTAATAATGTCGTTTTTTGACGTTAAAAAATACGTCAAAAAACGACATTATTACGTCATTATTTTTGCACCAACCTAATATATCATAGATATATAGATTTATATATGTGCATGTGAGTTCTGTTTAGAGTAAATTGATTGATTTGTTTTTACGGCTTATCAATCTTTTCCAGTTTATTTAAGGTTATAATATATTTCAAGTTGTAAGAAATTCTTTTCGATTAATAATGACTCAAAATCCTGCTAGTTAACCCATAGCTGGGGGAGAAGAGGCGGATTGATAAATTCCCAGAGAATATTTGCGCGTAAGTGGAAATAGAACCGCTCTCGCATTTCCAATTTCCAAACGGTATCCATTACACCACGTGCACATCCAAACTTTAAGCACTTGTTATTCCTACGCGGTCACCCATATAGGTACTGACCAGGCTTGACGTTGCTTTAGGTTCTTTGCTCGTACGAGGAACGGTGTTCAACTTGATATAGCTGCAAGTCGTTTAGAGTAAAAGCAATTATCCTAATATGCAAATATGTGCACGTATCTTTCTGTAGTTATTGGATATTTTACCAGGAAAATGTCGAAATGGGTGACGCAGAGACTAGCTATGGCAGGCCACCAATATTCATTTCGAAGCTTGGATTTCGGCCAACCCTTTTTAGTAACCATTTTATAATTGAGGATGTTGTCCAATATACATGTTCGGAAATCTCTTATCTACCGTGCTGCTCCCAACGAGACCTCTCGCCGAGGTACAACTTTTTTCTCTTCCTTGTCTGTTTAATTTTTTTTCTTTCTTTAATCTCGGTTTTCATATACCGTAACAGCTCACTTTGTAAGGCACCCCAGAACTTTTGGGGGTTTGCAATTTTTTTTTTTATTGTATTTTTTTTGTATTTTTTTTTGTATTTTTTTTTACCAGCTGTTCAGTGTAATTGTTGCCTTGATATTTTACTGTTTTAATTGTGAGGCACCCCAGAACTTTTTTTTTGGGGGGGGGGGCATTTTTTTTTTTTTTTTTGCTTTTTTATTACCAGCTGTAATTGTTATCTTGATATTTTACTGTTTTAATTTTTCCGGCAAGCTTAAGAAGTTCTTCAAAGTTTTTTTTTTTTTTTCTCAATTTAACCCTGTCTGTTTGATACACTCTTACATTATCTTTTTTTTGGGGGGCGGGGGGGGGGTTACGATGACAGGATTTGGCCTCCAGATAGAAATTCCTTACTTCATTAGAGTTTGAATATTCCATAGAATTTCATTTCTCTTCTCTTCTCCAAAGACATTCTACATATATCTTGCCATGAAAGATTAAATTCCATCTGTTACTATCGCGATCCACTCCAACTGTAATGTTATAATCAAGGTCAAAGAGAAATGTCCAGTCAAACAAGGAAAAGAAACTGTACCTGTTCGTACATAGTTCTATAAGCAAACCAAAAGAAAGAGACAAAAAAAAGAAGAATTAAAAAAAAAATATCAGTCGTACTCACGTATTAATAAAACTCATGAACACGAGAGAAAAGAATGTGATTTTCAGTCAAAACAAGGCACAAGAATCACTCAAGGTAGAGTTTTACTACTTCTGGTTCTTTATTGATGGAACAATTGTAGATTTGTATGTATCTCTGGTGAGGCACATACTATGAAGGTAATCGTGGATTTTACAATGATTCTGATCCCAACAGTGGTGCAGTCTATGCAATTGTAGATTATTAGGTTATGTAAGATAGATGCGGTTGATCGTAGACTTAAAGATATTAATATTATGGTAATCTGGAAAGTATCCTCTCGCGAGTTCGAATGGAATTTCTTTTTTCCAAATGGAACTTGAACGGAACAAAGATAATACTGTGTAAGATGATTTCTATCCTTGGGTAACAAACATTATTTCTTATTTGCTCAAGCTTAAAAAGTATGAAAAATGGCTAATACTTCCTTCAAATTTGAATTTATATTTCTGAAATGTATCTATTTCTATTTCGAAAACTGGCGAATGTGAACATCCTTGTTCACGCAAAGTAGAAATAAAACGACATATGATTCAAAAGAAGGATTTATGTATTCTATGATTAAACAAGAGATACCACAAATTATTTAGAAGTGATTAGTTTTTTCGCGATTTACGTGAGTAGTGAAAAATACTTTACCGTCCACCATAGCGGTAAGGCCGAAGAGGAAAAACCAGACCGAAGGTGACCAACCCTCGAAGACCCCAACGGCAAAGATCTATATGATCTCAATGGCAAAACAGGCGGAAGAGGGCAACGCCAGTCGGGCTAGCGTAACCAAGGAATCCGACTGCCTGATGAATGGTTTGCCACATCTCTCCGGTCTCGAACCCTTTGATCCATGAGGTAGGTGTTTCTGGCCATGTGTGTCGGCTTCTCCGTCGCATAAAGCTGTCCACCACAATCAAATTAACGCGAATAGCCTCGTCAGAGGCTCTTTGATTCACAGCCATCTTCGCTAACCGCCACCAGGGGAGAGAAATGAAATACGGAGAGAGGGTGAAGATCCCGCTGCTTGGATGCGAGCCCGTGCCCACAAAGCCACATCTCCGATATTTCGACCTGCTGGTGATGCTCATCTCTTACCCGCAACTTAGAGAGAAAACAGTTTCCTCGGCTCATGGGCTGTTCCACGCAGTGTCGCCGCATTTGCAATTCCAAAGATGTCAGGTTTCCCCAAGACATTCTGTGAGGTACAAAGATTCCAGGTGATAGTCCTAAGTGCATCGAACACAAAATGGACAATATTAACCGCTGCTTTGTGTATTTATCTGATTTTATCAGTCAGTTCTTGGTACATCTGTATTTTCACATACTTTGCAAGGACGATGTTCTCATAAAAGGTATAGCTATATCTGCCAGGAAACCCATTCATAATTGTTCTTGGGCACAAGTGTGATATCATGGCGTCTACTCTCCAAGCCCTTGTCAAGATGACAGTATCTCACATGAGCAACACCTGTTCCTTCTCGGCTACCAATGGTGAGAAATGCTGTTAGCACTCCCTCGTCCTTCTCCTCCACCCCCTCTTCTTCTTCTTCTTCTTCTTCTTATTATTATTATTATTATTATTATTATTATTATTATTATTGTTATTGCATTTCCTTTGCTTTCTGGTTTATATTCATTTCTTCCCGGGTCCCTGCCAAAGACCCAAAGTCAGAAATGACATTTTCCACTTAGCAGTTAAAAAAAAAAACATATTTTACAGAGATAACGCCATTTGTAAGGTGCGGGCTGAACACGTGAGAAAATTTTTGTATTTCTTTAAGACATTGGCTAGCAGGGATTCCTTCAATAAGTTATTCTTAGTGCGTGGGTTGTACTTATCAAAACAATTTTTTGCATTTCTCTTAATCTGGTACATTATTATTATTATTATTATTATTATTATTATTATTATTATTATTATTGGTTTATTTCCTTTGGACTCTGGTGTATATTCATTTCTTTCCGTGTTCTGACCAGAGACCTAAGGTCAAAAATGGAATCATAACATTTTCTACTGAGCAGTTTTGAAAAAAATCGCACATATTTTACATAGATAAAACCCTTCATAAAGTGCGGATTGTATTTGTTAGTATAATTTTTTGTATTTTTTAAGGCATGGGCTACCAGGGATTCCTTCAATGAGTCTCTTGGAATCTTTTTTAAATCAATCCGGAGGGCTCCAACTACAAGTGGAATTGTTAATGTCCTCATGCATCACATTTTTGAGATTTCGATTTTAAGGCCCTTTTATTTTGATAGATCTTCAAAGATACATTGCAGTCTGCAGGGAGGCCATGACAATAAGGAGGCATATTTTATTTTTACGGTCTTTGATTTTTATTATTATTATTATTATTATTATTATTATTATTATTATTATTATTATTATTATCCTCTTCTTTTATTTCTGTTGTATAGTCATTTCCTTCTGGGACCCAACCAGAGACCTAAGGTCAGAAATGGCTTCGTGACATTTTCCACTGAACATTTTTATAAAAACTAAAAATAAAAAAAGCCTAAGATTACTCATAATTTACATAGATAAAACGCTTTGTAATGTGTCATCTGTTCTTTGTGAGTACATTTTTTGTCTTTCTTTAAATCATGGAGTACCAGGAATCCATTCAATTAGTCTATCGGAATCTTTTCTAATCAACCCGAGGCCTTCAACTTCAACTGGAATAATTGATGTCCTAATGTGGCACATTTTTTTAGATTTCCACGAAAGATCCTTGTAGTTTGATAGTTTTTAAAGATCTTCAAAGATACATTACAATCTCATGTCAATAAGGAAACACATTCTGTTTTTGTGGTCTTTGCTCACGATGTCTGTGCGATTAGCTTTCATTCTTCTGTCTGTTTGTATTGTAATACCATAAATTGTTACAGGTCTTATCTCTGCAACCCTACATTATTATTATTATTATTATTATTATTATTATTATTATTATTTGATTTGATTTGATTTCTGGTGTATACTTATTTCTTTCCGGGTCCCAATCAGAGACCTAAGATCAGATATTGCTTCATGGTATTTTCCACTGCACATTTTTTGAAAGAAAAACAAAAAAAAAAAAATCATCAAAGATCACAAATATTCTACATTTCGTAAGGTGTGGACTGTACAATTTTTTGTATTTCTTTAAGATATGGGCCACCAGGAATTCCTTCAGTCTCTTGGAGTCTTTTCCAATTAATCCGAGGGATCCAACTACAAGTGGTGTTGTCGTCGTCCTCATCTGCCACATTTGTGAGATTTCGTTTTCAAGGTCCTTGTATTTTGATATAAACTGAAGGGACTGCAAAGGCGCATTTTGTTTTTGCGGTATCGGATCACAATGTCTGGGCGATTAGCTTTCATTGTTCTGTCTGTGTGTATTTTAAAATCCCACACATTACAGGTTTATCACAGGTTACAGGTCCTATCTTTGGAACCCTGAAATATTATCATTATTATTATTATTATTATTATTATTATTATTATTATTATTATTATTATTAAATTAAAATTAATTCAATTAAAATTAATTGAATTAAAAATAAAGTGCGACGTCTATTTCAAATACGAATATCTACTAATAATAACACTTGTAGTAATAAAAAGTTTGGATTAAAAATAAATCCTATCATCATAATAAATAGGAAATTGTTTTGTATACGTTCCTGATATGAAACTGAGCAAATATGGGATTTGCACCTAGAGGTGGCGTAATGGTTAGCAAGCCTATCTCGCTAGAACAATTACGATTGAGTAGTGAGTTCGATCTTCACTGGATGTCCCATACTTTCGGCCTTGTGCCACATCTAAGCAGCGTTTGGAAAATCACAATATGGGATTTACAGAAAATACATCCTGGTGAAGATGTGTACGTCCGTTTAAATAGAGGGGTCATTATTCTTTGGCGCTCTCTCTAGACTAACAGTAAAGTACACTTGATCAAACGGTGGTTTTTCTACAAGGAGATAGGGAAGCGGGATGTGTGCCTGTTGGGGAGCAAGTTTTTTTTTTCGAATACGCAAGGGATTAGACGTAATACACACAAACAAATTGATAGGGCGTCAATTTCAAATGCGAGTATCCAGAATAATAATGTGTGATGTAATAAAAAAAATATTTAAAAACACGCACATTAAAGACGATCGCATTGTCCAAATCTGGGGCATATACCGACATTTTTCTTACTTCAAATGTTATTATAGTGGGTACTAACGGGCAGCATTTAAGCTAACTCCTGCGGAGGACTCATGATTAGGTTTTCATCGCTGCATTTAAGTATTGCATTAATATTCAAGCTTACCATTTAAAATTTCAACGATAATTCTTCTACCGCCATTTAATTAAAATATAATTTGATGTACATGTATCCTTACTTTCCCTACAAACAATTATTTTTATTTCAACGGTGACTTTCGCTGGATTTCGCAATTAATTTTGTTTATTTCCAAATTTATTTCCAAGTTATAAAATTTGTACACTATTTACATTGTTCGAACTATCGTCCTCATCGTTGTTGCCATATTTATCACAACGTTTCGGCCGTTGTACGCTCCGGCCTTCTTCAGGTGGTTGGAATATCCAAATGAAATTTTTATTTCGCTCGCTGGGGTAGACTGTTCTAGTTGCACGTGCCATGTCTAATGGATGCCAGTTATCAGTCATCTTCTGTTAATTCACCTCAATTCTCAACCGCCTTAACCAGGTATTAAACTCACACTGTTTGGATCTAATCAACACTTTTATCCCTAACGAGCGAAATAAAATGTTCAGTTCGACATTCCAGCCACGTGAAGAAGGCCGGAGTGTACAACGGCCGAAACGTTGTGATAAATATGGCAACAAAGATGAGGACCATAGTCCGAATAATGTAAATAGTGTACATAATACCTCATCTCAGAAATATAGACAGATACTATAAGATCGAAACGTTGTAATAAATATGGCGACAAAGATAAGGACAATAGTCCGAATAATGTAAATAGTGTACATAATACCTCATCTCAGAAATATAGACAGATACTGAAAGGCCGAAACGTTGTAATAAATACGGTGACAAAGATGACAATAGTCCGAATAATGTAAATACTGTACATAATACCTCATCACAGAAATATAGACAGATACTGAAAGGCCGAAACGTAATAAATATGCCGACAAAGATGAGGACAATAGTCCGAATAATGTAAATAGTGTACATAATACCTCATCTCAGAAATATAGACAGATACTGAAAGGTCGAAACGCTGTAATAAATATCGCAACAAAGATGAGGACAATAGACCGAATAATGTAAATAGTGTACATAATACCTCATCTCAGAAATATAGACAGATACTGAAGGGCCGAAACGTTGTAATAAATATAGCGACAAAGATGAGGACAATAGTCCGAATAATGTAAATAGTGTACATAATACCTCATCTCAAAAATATAGACAGATACTGAAAGGCCGAAACGTTGTAATAAATACGGTGACAATGATGAGGACAATAGTCCGAATAATGTAAATAGTGTACATAATACCTCATCTCAGAAATATAGACAGATAATGAAGGGCCGAAACGTTGTAATAAATATGGCGACAAAGATGAGGACAATAGACCGAATAATGTAAATAGTGTACATAATACCTCATCTCAGAAATATAGACAGATACTGAAAGGCCGAAACTTTGTAATAAATACGGTGACAAAGATGAGGACAATAGTCCGAATAATGTAAATAGTGTACATAATACCTCATCTCAGAAATATAAACAGATACTGAAAGTTCGAAACGTTGTGATAAATATGGCAACAAAGATGAGGACAATAGTCCGAATAATGTAAATAGTGTACATAATACCTCATCTCAGAAATATAGACAGATACTGAAGGGCCGAAACGTTGTAATAAATATGGCGACAAAGATGAGGACAATAGTCCGAATAATGAAAATAGTGTACATAATACCTCATCTCAGAAATATAGACAGATACTGAAAGGTAGAAACGTTGTAATAAATATCGGAACAAAGATGAGGACAATAGTCCGAATAATGAAAACAGTGTACATAATACCTCATCTCAGAAATATAGACAGATACTGAAAAGACAAAACGTTGTAATAAATATGGTGATAAAGATGAGGACAATAGCCCGAATAATGTAAACACCTTATATTATAGCTCATCTCAGAAATATAGGCAGTTATAAACTTTGGTATCGTACAGAAAATGTCGTCGCAAAAAATCACGAAAAAATCAGTGAAAAATATTGTAGTAATGAAAATCAAAATTTCAGGATTGCGGGTCTGGATTCTCCCGGGAATGTTTTTAATTAGCTCACGCATTTGACTTGATTCCAAAATGATATGATATATTGGGCTACAGACTCATAGAGTAAAATTTAAAATTTTATTTTCAAACACTGTAATTTGAGAATAGTATTTTTTTTTTCATTTGAACATCAGCAATTAAATGTTAAGGAGTTGTGTCCCTTTGATTTTTTTATCAAACCAAGATGGCGGAATTCGAAAACAATCACAATAATGAAAACTTGGAAATCCCAAATTTCATGATTACGGGCACGGATCCGGCACGGAATGATTTTAATTTGCTCACACAGTTGGCCGCATCCCAAAATGGTCTGATATGTTGGGCTAGAGTCTCTAGGAGTAAAGGTGAAAAAGTGTGACACATTGATATACTGACATTCGCAATTATTATATAGATTATGTCAATAGGCCTGCACATTCGTAAAATAGTTACAAAGGAGAAACCACTGTTTGATCCGCTCGGCTACACAGAGGGTCAAATGACACAGGGTCAACATCATCGTAAAAAAAAAAAAAAACAGAATATCCTGCGAAATTCCTATGGATACCTTTACGAATTATGACCTACCTAAGGATTTATTCGTCTTAGTTATTGTCATGGTCCAAGTTCCTTGTAGCACGGTGATGGTCCAAGTTCCTTTTAGCACGGTGATGGTCCAAGTTCCTTGTAGCACGGTGATGGTCCAAGGTTAGAACCAATGAAAGAATAACACGAAGACAGGTATGGAATACAAAGATATATTACAACAGAAATATAATACAAAGAAGTAGAAGTATTAGTAATGACTATCAGATTTGGTTAGAGTGAACCATGTTGTCTCGACAAGTATTACTATTCCAATGTCCTTACAGTATGCTCTCAATTATCTCTCCTCGTCTTACAATCTCTGCGCATACCTCTTGAGAGGCGCAGTATTTATAATGTCAGGAATAGTCCATTATTATTTTGGGTAAGTTCCCATAATAGTTATATAACAGACTCAGAATGAAGATTAACTATTTACACTATCAATAGTCCGAATATAATTAGTGTAAATAATGATAATTCTTCACCCTAGAAATTCAGAAAAAACATTAAGGTGCACTTCCTTCTTTTTATGTGCCATGACCTTTCAGGACGTGGACGATCATGGATCTCCACCTCCTTCAATTCCTTGCAACTCTCAACAAATTCCTTCACACTACTTTCTCCACCCCACCAAGACCATGTTCTGTCATCCACTCGCTTAAGTCCGCCAGATATGTCACCGTTGTTTTCACTATGTCTCACTTTCCCTCTATTCGACCCGTGAGTATCAGATACTCTAGGCCTTCCTTCCTTATTTTATGTCCCAGAAACTTCAGCTACCTCTTCCTGATATTAAGTTTAAGACTCATCCTTGTTGCAACCTATCTAAGACATCATCGTTTCTCACACGCTCAGTCAATGATATTCTTAAGATCCTTCTGTAGAACCACATCTCTGTCGCCTCAAGTCTCGTCTTCATTTTTGAGGAAACCATCCAACATTCGCTGCCGTAAAGAAGGATAGATGTTAGTAAATTTTATTCGAAAAGGGACTACACATTCTGTCATTAAATATACACATGAAAATAACATCTTCCTTATGGTCGGTATTTAAATAATCTTTACCGTTTACAAGGTACAGTTGGGAAGTAGGGGTGGTGGGTTTAACAGTAAGTTAGGGTGTGAGAGGGAAGTGTTGTGGGTTGCGAGTTAGTATGGGTAGGTGTTGGGGATAGGGTTTTACATGAATGTCAGATGATGCACTTTCGTCGGGCGATGCACATTCAGGAGGAATCGCGTGCACTTTGCTGATAGAAGAAAAGAATAAATTTCTCTTCGCCCTTTGCCATACTCTGCACAATTTTTTACCCACATATCAACTAAAAAAATCGTTTATATAAATATATATATATATATATATATATATATATATATATATGTATTTGTGGGGGTGGGGGCGTCCTTATTTACCAACGGAATGTGTAAGAGAACTAATCAAATTAAATAAAAGATATAATGAAAAATACATCATTTAAAATAACAACGAAAATAATAATGAAATTTTTTAAAAATTAAATAAAAATAAAGGAATAAACATTCAAAGAATTACAGAAAATAAAATTGAAAAGAGTTTTAGTATTCTTTTTATGATGCGTGCTTGAGGGACGGTGAAGCGCCTTATGGCTTTTTTTTACTGTCATTATTGTTTCTTCCTGTTGTTTTTATGGAAATTTCTTCTTCTTCTTCTTCTTCTTCTTCTTATTATTATTATTATTATTATTATTAGGTTGGTGCAAAAATAATGACGTAATAATGTCGTTTTTTGACGTATGTTTAACGTCAAAAAACGACATTATTGCGTAATTATTTTTGCACCAACCTAATATTATCATTATTATTATCATTATTAATTTCTTCTCATGTTTTTCCTTTTCATTCAACTTCTTCTTCTTCTTCTTCTTCTTCTTCTTCTTCTTATTATTATTATTATTATTATTATCATTATTATTATTATTATTATTATTTTCTGTCTTCTACCTATTTTCTTACTATTATTTTTCTTCTTCTCTTCTTTTTTTCTTCATCCTTTTTTATTTTATTTTCTCCCTCTACTTTTTCTTCTTATTTTCTTTTTATTATTATTATCAATTCCTGCTTATTATTATTTTCTTCTTGTGTTTTTCTTTACATTCCTTTTTTCTTCTTCTCCTCCCCCTCATCTTACTCCTTCTTCTTATTTTCTTTTTATTCTTCCTCATTATTTTCTTCTTCTTCTTCTTCTTCTTCTTCTTCTTCTTCTTATTATTATTATTATTATTATTAATATTTTCTTCTATCTTATTATTATTTTCTTCTTCTTTTCTTCTTTTCTTTTTATTCCTCTTCTTTTTCATCTTCTTCATATTTTCTTTTCTTCTTATTTACTTTTTCTTCCTCTTCTTTTTTCTTATTATTTACTTCTTGTTATTTTCTTCACGTGTTTTTCTTTTCGTTCTTCTTCTTCCTCCTCTTCTTCTTCTTCTTCTCCTCCTCCTCCTCCCCTTACTCCTTCTTATTTTCTTTTTATTCTTCCTCTTACTGCTTTTTTCTTCTTTTCTTCTTCTCCTCCTCCTGCTTCTTCTTATTATTATTATCATTACTATTTTTCTTCTCTCCTATTATTTCCTTTTTCTTCTTCTTATTCTACTTCTTATCTTATTCCTTTCTTCCTATTTTTGTTTTCTTCCTGTTCTTATTATTATCATTTTCTTCTTCTTCTTCTTCTTCTTCTTCTCGTGTTTTTTCTTTTCATTCTTCTTTTTATTCTTCTTATTATTTTCTTTGTCTTCTTCCTATTTTCTTAATATTATTATTTTCTTCTTCCACTTCTACTCCTCCTCCTCTTGCTTCTTCTTATTTTCTTTTTATTCTTCCACCTCTTCTCTTCTCTTTCTCTTTTTCTTCTTCTTCTTCTTCTTCTTCTTCTTCTTCTATCACTCATAAACTTCAAGTCCTCCTCTTCTTACTTCTGTTTCTCTTCTTCCCTCACGGCATCTAGCCGTCGTTCCACTCTTCCACCTCCTCCATTTTATTCGTCTTCAATATCCTTCTTGGCGTCGTTGAACTCTTCCTACTCTTACTACTACTACAAATAATTCTTCTTCTCCTTCCTACTGCTCCTCCTTTCCTTTCCTCATCCTCCTCCTCATCCAGATACTTCTCGTCGTCGTCGTCGTCGTCGTCGTCTATCTCCTTGTCTTCGTCTTCTTTTCGCCCTCCTTCTACTACTTGCTCTTCTTCCTCCTTTTCTGGTGTCTATCTCTATCAGTCTTTCTCTCTCCAACATCCTTCTAGTCACCGTCGTCCTATTTCTTCTTTTTCCTACTCCTGCCCACTCCAATCATTCTTCTCTTCATCCTCCTCCCAGTTCTTTTTTCTTGTTCTCTTCCTCCTCCTCCTTCTTCTTTCTTCCACCTCATTACCCTCCCCGCTCTCCTCCTCCCTTATATTCATCGTATTCTTGTTTGTCTTCATTTTTCTCATATTCATGTTATTCTGTTTTTCAAAATGGCACTTCATTTTCATTTTCAGTGTCTTTTTTCTTTACATTCTTTCGTAAACACTGCCCCCACCCCTTACTTGTTTATCTTCTTTAACTTTCCTTTTTCTTTGGAACCATTTCAGATATTTCCTTAGTCTGCCAGTCTTCCATAATGTCTTCATTTCCTACAATACTTCTTCTTCTTCTTCTTCTTCTTCTTCTTCTTCTTCTTCTTCTTCTTCTTCTTCTTCTTCTTCCTATTACTATCATTATTTCCTTTTTAATCTTTTCTTTTTATTTCTCTACTTTTCCTTCTTAT
This sequence comes from Acanthosepion lycidas, assembly GCA_963932145.1. Taxonomy (NCBI): domain Eukaryota; kingdom Metazoa; phylum Mollusca; class Cephalopoda; order Sepiida; family Sepiidae; genus Acanthosepion; species Acanthosepion lycidas. The sequence continues at coordinate 24,741,732 of OZ010604.1, forward strand.
TTTCTTTTTATTTCCCTTATTTTTCTTCTTATTTTCTTCTTATTATTTTCTTCTCATCTTTTTTCTTTTCTTTCTTCTTCTTCTTATTTTTTCTTCTTCTTCTCCTCCTCCTCCTCTTACTCCTTCTTATTATTTTCTATTTATTCTACCTGCTATTATTATTATTTTCTTTTTCTTTTTTTTCTCCTTCTTCTTCTTATTTTCTTCTTGTTCTTATAATTATTTCAACTTCTTATTTTGTTCTTCTTATTATTATTCTTTCTTTCTTCTTCTTCCTCTTCTCTTTCTTATTTTCTTTTTACTCTTCCTCTTCTTCTTCTTACTTTCTTTACTCTTTCTTTTATAATTATTTTCTTTTTCTGTTTCTTCACCTTCTTATTATTTTCTTACCTTCTTCTTTTTATCTTGTTCTTCTTCTTCTTATTATTATTATTTTCTTTATTCTTTTCTTTTTGTTATTGTTTTTCTTCTTATTATTATTTTCTTCTTTTCTTTCTCTTCTTCTTCTTCTCATTATTATTATTATTAAGTTCTACTGTTCCCCTTCTTCCTCTTCATCTCCCCCCGTGATAATTTAGCCTTCTTCTTCTTCTTTCTTTCTTTCTTTCTTTCTTTCTTTCTTTCTTTTTATTTGTGTGATCAATTCTGCATTTTTTTCCTCTCTTTGTTTTCCTTTTCAAAATCTCCGTACAAGCATCTCTTCTTTTTACCTCCTCTATTATAATTGCATTCCAGTTGTAGTGAGCTGCCTTCGTCATTCGACTCCACGAATTTAAGTGTTCTACTAGAGTGGCAACTAGGTCTTACTGTTGAAAGTTATATCCCTTTAATTTCTTTCCCGCACGTCTCGGCTGTAGAATTTTCTTCTAAATTTTTAATCCTTTGTCACCGACGATCAAAAATTTCAATATTTCAAGAATCTAAATGACACGTCAATCACAATCTTCTGTCTTTCTGAATCCTGGCCTTGTATTTTTCTTTCTACTCAATAAAGTCTTCTCATTCTCTTTCACTCTCAGTAACTCCTTACATCTTAGTGTTATTTTCACCATCTTCTGTCTTCTTGGACCAGTTCTTTTATTGTCCTTTCTCCTCACAAAAGTCTTCTTATTGTCTTTCGCTCCCAGTAAACCGTTGCGTCTTAGTGGCATTATCACCATCTTATGTCTTCCGCAAAACTGTTCTTTTATTGTCTTTTCTGCTCGCTAAAGTCTTCTCATTCTCTTCCACTCCAAATAAACTGTTGCGTCATAGTGGCATTATCGCCATCTTCTGTCTTCCTAAAACTGTTCTTTTATTGTCTTTTCTCTTCACTAAAGTCTTCTCATTCTCTTTCACTCCAAATAACCCCTTGCGTCTTAGTGGCATTATCGCTATCTTCTGTCTGCCTGAAACGTGTTCTTTTTCTCCTTCTAAAGTCTTCTCATTCTCTTTCAATCCCAGAAACCACTTGCCATTTAGTTGCATTATAGCCTTGCTTCCGGTGAAAGGATTTAAAATAATATAGAGATATAGATTCAGATAATGAACTTCCGATATCTGTTTCATCTCATTACTGGTTACTTTCTTTTAATTATGATTGAAACCTGCAAAAATTCGAATCCCCGATTTTGACCCCATTTTTTTTTTTTTTTCAAGTTTAAAATCGTGACGTCTAAATGAAATAAAATTAATTGTTTCACTCTTCTTTCTGTTTTCGACTTTCTTTTCATTCTTAATCCCTAATGAGCATCAAGGGGGGGAGACGAATCGCATGCGGTTTATATGCGGGATTGGATAATGGTTGCGGGCAAAAGATGAGGAAATGCGACTCGCAGATTAACTGTTGACTGGCAAAGGGGAAATTGATAAATCACGAATTAAATAGGATTAAACATCAGATAGATAAAGATATTATGGCTTGGAGAGACAAAAATATAAGAAGTCAACATATATATATATATATATATATATATATATATATATATATATATATATATATATATATATATGTATGTATGTATGTATGTATGTATGTATGTATATATATATATATATATATATATATATATATATATATATATATATATATATACATATATATACACACACACACACACACACGGGGGCAACAGCATAATTGTACAATTGTTAGATTAAGTTTCGAACAGTTGTATCTTAGAAATAATTAAAGATATCTTACTGGAATTCTCCGACGTTTTTATAACTCTATTGGACTCTACGTTGAGTAATAAGAATATATAATTATTCTCCAATCTTAACAGATGAATCTTGATGAATATATATATATATATATATATATATATATATATTAAAAAAAACAAAATTACCTCAGCATATGTATAGTTTGTTTCAAACTGTTCATCACACGGTTATCGTCAGCCTCTAAGCGGTTGTCTCGGAGCATTGTTTTTAATTTATTTTCAAAGTCAGTCCTCCTCTAGTAGGTGCCTTGTTAATGAGGGTGGGTTTGTGTTAGCGATTGAAGACAAGAACTTAGAGGCTGACAATAGCCGTGTGAAGAACGATTTGAAATCGCCTATAACTATGTGCAGGTAGTTTTTGTTTTTTGTTGTAAAAAATACATATGCTCTGTTAAAATAAAAACGAAAAAGAGTTTAAAAAAAAACTCTTTATTATACATTCAACGCCGTTACTTGATAAGACACCAGAAGTGTTGAAACAAAATAGCTATTTTTGTAGTGATTTTATAACATATTTATGTTTTAATTTTTGAATAAATTAATTCTTTTAAGAATAGTATTTTTTGGTTATTGAAATTTATTCCGTATACTCTAATCCTATGCTTGTATATATATATATATATATATATATATATATATATATATATATATATATATATATGGAGAAAAATATTTGGAAAAAAAAAATCCTTAAATGCAATTATGTTGTTTTAATATGAATGAAATGTCAACTTCTGGCGTTTCGGTTTAATAAACCTTCTTCAGGACAATATTCATTAAAATACAATTAACATAATCAGTTCAACATGACAAAGACGATGGACATAAAAACAAGACTTATCCAAAACAGATAACTGAAAATTTTAAATGATCAGCTATCCGTTTAAGCGTGGTCACGTTGTCATCAAATGGGCGACGCTTTCAAAACGTATTCCTAAAATTTAAGTATTTTGAATGAAAACGAAAAAATGAAAAGAATTCTATTATGATCTAAAATTTATATGTACGCTTGTCGAGCATTAATCTCGCTTAAAAAGGGGAAATACTAAAGAAACCAGGTCTAGTATTCACCGTACGTGAGATGGATATTATGCCTGCTTCATAAATCCTCCTAAGATTTTTATTATGAAAATATTTTAAAATCTTCACGGAATCAAAATCGAAATTATGATCTGCTTTAGTTATGTGTACAACTAAAGCATTGTTCAAATTTCCGAGGCGAATATCTCGTTTATGTTCGAAAACACGAGATTTTACGGACCTACATGTTTCACCCACATATTTTAGGTCACAGTTTTTGCATGAGATTTGGTAGATGCAAGCATCGGATGTAATATGTTGTTTGCTGGTGCTATTTAATAAATTACGGATAGTTCTAGTAGGTAATATTGTAGTTTTAATTTTTAACGCATTTAAATTATTGGAAATACGTTCGGTCAAATGGTTATTTGGAAGAAAGATGCGATCAAAAGAATTTTTATCAGAGGCAGCTGAAAGTGTATCTTTCATTGCTGTAGTTGTAGTGGCATTCGAGGGATCATTTTGCGCTGATGAGTAAATTTTCAACGCTTTATTTTTAGCTCTCTGTAATAATTGTCTCGGATACGAAAGATTTGAAAAGGTATCCTCAATATATGTGAATTCATCATCTAAATATTTTGCTGAACAGATGCGAAGAGCCCTTAAATAGAAAAACTATATATATATATATATATATATATATATATATATATATATATAGAGAGAGAGAGAGAGAGAGAGAGAGAGAGAGAGTAGTTTGGTGTTCTGAACTGAAGCTAAAATGACACAATTTTAGAAGCCGAAAACATAAAGTATTTTATGTTTAACGAAAAAAATGATTATAATATAATTAATATATATATATATATATATATATATATATATATATATATATATATATATATATATATATATATATATATATATATATAATCTATAATAAAGCCCAAAACGGTGCCTCAAGGATTAGTTGAACGCATCCCTGAGACAGGCCTGGGAAACAGTTGCTTCAAATCGGCCTTCTGCTTAGCTCCTGGAAGGCATCTTTAGCTATCCCGATGCGTCTTCGGATTTCAGTGTCACACTTTTCGTCCTCTGTTAAAACATTTCCCAGATATTTAAATTTTTTTACTTGTTTGATTTTGATATCGACACAGAACCAAACCGTAATTCGTCCATCACCAAACACAGCCATAATCCTTTTTGGTATTTTTCTTGGGAGATTATATCAAAAATAGCCGCAGTTTTCAGGCCCGTCAAGATTGTAGCGATATCCGTCTGTTCATATCACATTCTTCAGATCAGTCTGCTCTCTGAGGCCCATCTCAGCCCAGTGGCACCCGAATTCTCTTTGGCGTTTATGCAAACCCACTTCCGGCTTAACTCGCCCCCGGCTTTACTTGAGAATGACTGGCTGACATGCGAACGGACATTTTCCATACTTACACTAACTGGCTCACTGTTTGCGAGATTTTCACGAATATCCTTTGAGGGATTATCTCTAGTTGGTTTATCCCATCCTCCACTTTCTTTAATCACCCAATGATCTATATATAGAGACCGCAAAAGGAGTAGCGATGCTTGGTCTGCCGATGGCATTAATATTTAAAACTGACAGTCACCAGTAGTGATTCCTATGTCCACATTGTTTACTCATCACCATTCGTCGTTATGCTTCGGCTGATAGACTGTTAGATAAATGAAAAAAAAAAAAAAACAAATATAAAAAAAAAAAAACATAAAAATAATTAAATACAAAAATCTACGAATAATTAAATATCTACATACACCGGTCGGAAAACTAAAAGCTAAGCGTCTCTGTTTCGTCAACGTTTCAATGTTGACGCTATTAATTCCATTTCTACCTCCGACTTCCATTTTGATTTTTAAATTATAAGGCGTGTTCCATCAATTAGATCTTGTTTATCTGGGGTGGGGCTTCATCGTTATGTGTTACCAATAGTGTATGTTTTCTTTTGAGCGTCTGGGAAGGAAGTGTGGGTTTGTAAATAGTGACTATTACAGTTACTGATGCAAGACTCTTCGGTAAATCGACAGTGACTGTGTTCTCTCAGTCACTGTGTGTTTATCAAAAAATAAATAGGCTTAAATTAATCTTCATACCTGCTGTGCGCCAACGGGTTAATGGTAGAATCCCCAACTTATGCCAGTTCAATAGGGTTTCGATCCTAGCTAGAGGCAACCGGACTTCTAACCACACTGATGAGCTTTGATACATCGAAAAATCTGTGGCTGACTATATATATATATATATATATATACACCTCCAAACACCCCGTCTCATAGGTTGAGCATTTTGGAAGAAGGGAATTTCGGGCTGCCGATAATTAATGGTAAAAGCTCTTCGCTATAAATTGAGCCGGTAATGCTTACATCTCGTATATAATGCTTTAAAAATCCCCTTCCTACACTTCGTGCGCTGATAGCCTAAGGCTGATTAGCTCCAACTGGTGTCAAATCGGTCGTATTTTGATCCTTGCTTGGAGTAATCGCATGTCTATCACGCGGATGAGCTGTGATACAACGAAACATTGGATTTAAAATCTTATCTATCACGTGGCAGAGCTGTGATACAGCGAAACAGCCTCTCTATATATGACTATATATATATATATATATATATATATATATATATGTAGAAAAAAGAGCATACTTGATGAAAACAAAGATTTATCATCAAAGTGTTTATCTTATTAAGAGAAAAGTCCAAAGCATTTTTTTGATTATTTTATTCAATTTTATTCTTTCTAGAATGTTCGAAATTTTGGTTAAAAATCTTATTTTCCTTGCGTCAGCGGATGCGCCAAAAATTCGTATAGCTAATTTTAGCGTCTATTTTGGCATTAAAAACACATTTAAATTCTTGTACTTGTTTGATTTTCGTATCTCCAGAACTATTCCAGCTAGCAGCAGATCTTCATAAAACATACTTGCCAAGATGTTTTCAAAAGAAGGTTTCAGTACTTTCTGGTTTTGGGCTTACGGCCACATCACGCCGTAATACCGGTTCCCGTATGATCACTCGCAATGTCGAGCCTGGACAATACTCAGATTGGTAACCGTTTGGGAATACCAGATGCTGTAAACTTGGATTTGCGAATGATGTAATGGATAATGTCTCAAAATTATTAATCGGAGAGCCGACTTCTAATTTCCGTTGAGTTCGTTATATTCAGTTATGATGAAATATCATTGGAAATGAATTAATTCACTGTTTTCCCCAGATACGGATTAAATAGTATGTCTTGTAAATCATTATTTTCTCCGAAAAGAAATGCTTACTATTTTAAAATATTCTCTTGCTTTAAATAATTCGCAAAGGTTTGATTGACCGTAGTGAATGAATTAATCAATCAATTTCACTTGGTATGGAAAAAAATCATTCCTCCCTAACCGGGATCATATTCCATTGGAGCTAAAATCTAAATTGATCGCTTGTGTTTGGCGGATCAATAGTAAACAAAATAAAGCTTTAACGGTCTTCAAGATTAAATTAATAACTAGATCTCAACCAGGTTCCAATTTCAATTCTTACTTAATTCTCGATATGGGAAATTAATTTCTCGCTCACCTGGATCATATTTCATTAGAGCTAAAATCTAAATTGATTGCTGTCCGGCTTGTATCGACTAAAAATAAATATCTATATAGTAATGGTAATATTAGCTGTTTGTTTATGTGGGAAATTTCAGCATTTTTTGACCGAGCAGCCAGTCTTACCCTGGTTAAGCAATTCTTCACTTCCTAGGGTTACGGAATCGCTGAGGGCAGGGAAGCATGCAAGTATTAGGATGTTGCAAAAATAATGTCGTTTTCTTACATATGTTACTATGTGACAAAACGACATTATGTTTGCACCAACCTAATAGTCGGAGGGCTCATTATATTCACTAATGAGGAAATACAATTTGGAACGGAATTGATTCACTTTTCTCCCAGATATGGATTAATTAGTATGTCATTATCTCCGAAAAGAAATGTTTACTATTTAAAAATATTCTCTTCCTTTAAATAATCCGCAAAAGTTTGACAAACCACAATGAATGAATTAATCTATTAATTTTACTTGGTGTGGAAAAGGTAATTTCTCCCTAACCGGGATCATATTCCATTGGAGCTAAAATCTAAATTGATCGATTTTGTTTTCGGGATCAATAGTAAGCAAAATAAAGTTCTAACAGTCTTCAAGATTAAATTAACCACTAGATCACAATCAGGTTCCAATCTCAATTCTTCTTACCTAATATTTGATATGGTAAATTAATTTCTAGCTAACCAGGATCATATTTCATTGGCGCTAAAATCTAAATTGATCGTTTGTGTTTGGCGGATCAATAATAAACAAAATAAAGCTCTAACGGTCTTCAAGATTAAATTAACTATTAGATCACAACCAGCTTCCAATCTCAATTCTTCTTACTTAACATTTGATAAGGAAAAAAACATTTTCCATATCAAATCTGATACGAAAAAAGAACTAAACAAAATGAACACAAAACGATCAGCTTTAAAAAAGGACTGGTAACTGGAAAAACCGATATTTCGTATCAGATTTGATATGGAAAACTTAATTTCTATCTAACCGGGATCATATTCCATTGGAGCTAAAATCTAAATTGATCGCTGTCGTAAAAAACAGCGATATTTTAAAATATATTCTTTATAATGATCGGACCTTGTAAATTATTTGTTTTTTTACATGCTACTTGTTATTTTATACCAGTTAATTTTTTCTTGTTTTCTTTTTAACTTCTGCCACAACCTATGCCATTTCCGTATTCAGAGTTTGTTCCTAACCTTTTATTTGCTGAAATGTGGATTGTCAACATCTTATATAATTATTTTCTTTTTGAATTACATATGCTATCTATTTTAATTGTTGCTGCTGTTGGTAGTCCTCGAGTGATGTCCTTTCTGCTATTAGGTACAGTTTTTTGTGATTCTGTAGCGCCAATCCACAATAGACGAATAAGGACGTTTTTCGCAAGAAAGACAGGCTTCAATTGCTCAAAGCCATTTTTAACTATTGATCTGAGAAATATGTTTTATACAACTGAGTTTAAATATTTCCGAACGGGTCTGGCACCACACATTATAATCGTATAATGTTTCCATCGGACGGGACTCTTTAAGAAAATAACTCTAGTTTTCAGGTTAATGTTTTAGTTTCGCAGCAATTTGCGATGTCGGGTGAAAGTACCACCAGAACAGCTTATTACCATTTGGCCTTGTGTTTTGGGGATCAATAGTAAATAAAATAAACCTCTAACGGTCTTCAAGATTAAATTAACCATTAGCTCACAACCAGCTTCCAATTTCAATTCTTTACTTAACATTTGATATGGAAAAATTAATTTCTAGCTAATCGGGATCATATTCCATTGGAGCTAAAATCTAAATTGATCGCTGTCGTAAAAACGAGCGATATTTTAAAATATATTCTTTGTTATCATCGGACCTTGTAATTTATTTGTTTTTTTTACATGTCACTTGTTATTTTATGCCAGTTTCTGCAGTATGCTGAACACAAACTAAATGGCATTTCTTTTATTTTAAGCATGTTTAGCTCATACTGGCTCAGTCAAGATAGAGGGTTACTAAATTACAGAGCGTAGGGTGCATGGAATCTTCCTCTAATGTTCTCCATTGACCCCTCGACTGCAACGAAACTCATAGATGTGAGATTTAAATAGCGTAGTAATATAATGAATTCTTTCTAATATGAATGCCATATTGTTTTACTGTTAAACCCAGCCATTACAACTGTTAAATTATGACACCTTGCCGCCAATCAAGTACTGCGCTTAAATTCATAAAGTCTAGATATAAAAGGGGAAAGCGTATCACAGTGATTCTCCAAACCGGTGGTCCACATAGCATTTCTAGTGGTCCACACAGAATGTCTAGTGGTCCACATAGCATTTCTAGTGGTCCACATAGCATTTCTAGTGGTCCACACAGAATTTCTAGTGGTCCACACAGAATGTCTAGTGGTCCACATAGCATTTCTAGTGGTCCACATAGCATTTCTAGTGGTCCACATAGCATTTCTAGTGGTCCACACAGAATGTCTAGTTGTCCACATAGCATTTCTAGTGGTCCACATAGCATTTCTAGTGGTCCACATAGCATTTCTAGTGGTCCACATAGCATTTTTAGTTGTCCACATAGCATTTCTAGTGGTCCACATAGCATTTCTAGTGGTCCACATAGCATTTCTAGTGGTCCACATAGCATTTCTAGTGGTCCACAGAGAATTCGTAGCCATACAAAATTGTAGCCATTACACAAAAATATATCTAAATTGTTCATTCTTGGAAGAATCTCTATCTATAAAAGGCAGGATGTGTGTGTGTGTGTGTGTGTGTGTGTGTGTGTGTGTGTGTGTGTGACGAATGCACGGCCGCAATTCTCGACGGATTTCCACCAAAATTGACATGCACATGCTCCAAGGTAGTGGAAAGGCCAAGACCGACTTTGCATTTCCCAACTCCCATCGATAGTAAAAATAATCGATTTTTTCATGCTTCTACAGCAGTTTTCATGTAGTTTGCGGCCATTTCCTACTGGCCAGAGTGAGAGCCTATAGCTGGCTGCTACGAATAGGCAGGAAGAAGAGCCAACAGCTTACTGACACGAATGTTAACTAGCATGCTAGGCTGCAAAAAAATCGATAGCTGCATTCGTCACAAGTGTGAAAAATTTAAATCTGCATGAAACTTTACTCCAATTGGCTCATTCGCTTGCTTAAACTCAAACTTGATTCTGATTACGAAGAACTGAGTTTGGTGTGAAAAAGTATTTGTTGTTAACATTCTTTTTTCATTCGGTTTTTCCAGTTACCAGTCCTTTTTTAAAGCTGATCGTTTTGTGTTCATTTTGTTTAGTTCTTTTTTCGTATCAGATTTAATGTTTAGTATAGAGCTTAGAAAAAATTGGCAGTGTGAGATAGGCAAGAAGTAAGGCATGTAGTCAAGTGATAGCGATTGCTGTATGAGTCGTACGATTTTTGAATCAAGCACGGGCAACGCCGGGCCATGCTGCTAGTTAAAAATATAATATTTTCTTTAATTACACACATGCCCATTATATTCGCAAATTTCAAAATTACATCGGTATTATGCAGTGCTATATTTATTTTATTTTTTATCATATATATATATATATATATATATATATATATATATATATATATATATATATATATATATATATATATTAAGAAATGGACAAAGTCCGACAATTTATTCAAGACATTTTTTATGTTTAACATTCTTTTTATAGATACAAGTATTTAAATAAATACCGAACGATCCTTTTTGGCTGAGCGGTTAGGCAGATGAAGCTAAATGTCGGTTCCGTATAGAATGCAGCTTCGAATCCTGTCAATGGACGATTTATTATAAACAGAGCATTTACTTAGATACTTGTATCTATAAAAATAATGTTAAACATAAAAAAATGTCTTTAATATATATATATATATATATATATTATGAAATGGACAAAGTTCGACAATTATTTTAAGACATTTTTATGTTTCATCATTCTATTTTTATAGATATATATATTTAAGTAAATGCTCTGTTTATAATGAAAAGTATTAAACAACATTTATCAGCCTGAATATCCGAGAAATTTTCATAGGAAATATTCGTCTTCAGACAGGAATCGAACCTGTATCCTATACGGAACCGTCATATAGCCTGACGCTCCTCTGTGGCCCATCGGTTAAAGGCACGTCAGGCTAATTGACTGTTCCGTATAGGATAGAGGTTCGATGCCTCTCGGAGGACGAATATTTTCTATGAAAATTTCTCGGACATTCAGGCTGATAAATGTTGTTTAATAGTGTTTATTATAAACAGAGCATTTACATAAATATTTGTATCTATAAAAAGAATACCGGCCCGGCCCGGTGGCTAGGATCAAAGTGTAGTATCTGTGCTTTGTCAGCTGCCGGGTCGGGTGTCTGTCGAACTCTCTGCTTGCAGGGAGGAACCCTGACGAAGCTCCGCCGAAGGGTAGGGTTTCGTTGGGGGAGATTGACGGAACTGGCCCCCCTCGGGGGGTTTGGATGGTTATTTATTTTTGGCTGCGCCTACGGGCTTGGAGATACCCACATTAAAAAGGCCTTGTGCCACATTCAATCTTCGTGGGTGGATTGATAAATACCATCTATAAAAAGAATACCCGCCCGGCCCGGTGGCTAGGATCAAAGTGTAGTATCTGTGCTTTGTGAGCTGCCGGGTCGGGTGTCTGTCGAACTCTCTGCTTGCAGGGAGGAACCCTGACGAAGCTCCGCCGAAGGGTAGGGTTTCGTTGGGGGAGATTGACGGAACTGGCCCCCCTCGGGGGGTTTGGATGGTTATTTATTTTTGGCTGGGTCTACGGGGTCGGTGATACCCACATTAAAAAGGCCTTGTGCCACATTCAATCCTCGTGGGTGGATTGATAAATACCATCTATAAAAAGAATGTATAATCATCAAAATGTCTTTATATATATAATATAAATTTTTATTCATGTAAAAAAATTATTCCGCTTCTTATAGATCACTACACACCAAGATGAAGGTAGTCACTAGCTGAATGGACTAAGACTGAATGACATCATCAAAATTGACTTTGATATCCTGTCTTTATCCTTATTTGCTAATATAAATTTTAAACTTTAAATAGACTAATTTGTCTTTTCATTTAGTGGGAAAATTGATCAGCGTAAAAATAGGGGTGTCCCATTTGAATTTTTTTAAGGATAAAAAAATCCATGGGCTGAAAAAGGTTGAGAAGCACTGGCATATCGGAACAGTTACTATGAAAATATATTTCTAATATAGGAGTGATAATAAATTCTATTACGGCTGCTATGTACGAATATTATGTAGGAGAACGATTATAGCTATACTAACTTTGTTAATAAATATTAAGGGTCGCGCAAAGCGTGAAGGGTCACAGTTAGAGACCGAGACCTTCCTATAACGTTCAAGATGATTTTGCAACATCCGGAGGGAACTTAGCGTATGAACATCACTGACCTTTACATCAAGTACTAAAAATTGTTTTCTACTGTCGAAAACGAGGAGATTACTGATATTTTCAGAAAATCTTTTAGGAAGCGTTTCACCGTTAGAGTTACAGAGAAAAAAAAGACATCAAACTCAAAAGTGTTTATTATCAGTGCTGGAGACTAGGCAAATGGCCCTTAATTACAAAATTGAACTATTAATCATAGAACAAATACTGTTATGCACAAACACACACACACATACACACACATCACATATATATATATATATATATATATATATATATATGTGTGTGTGTGTGTGTATTCTGTTTACATATATTCTTTATTTTAGAATTAGTCTCTTCCTTGCTTTTCAGTAATTCTATGTTAACAGCGTCTACCCTCGCACTTGTAGAAATCTCTTCCGGCTTCTGGCGTTCCAGTCTCGTTTGATCTTCAGAAATTTAAATGCAATATCAATCGTTATCTACTATCTTCCTAAATTTTGTCCTTTTACTGCTCTCCCTTCTTATGTGGTTGTTTTTCTTCATTTTCTCTCTCAGTAACCACTTGTTTCTTAGTGGCTTTATTGCCTTGCTTGAATTGAAATAATTTTAAAATATAATTATTTTATGAGAATCTATCTTAGATATATTCGTCCCTGCAATGAATAATACTGACACATCCGGCCTATTGCCGCTGCTATATATTCAAATATTATTGATATAATACAAAGATGTATCAGCTATATTATTTATCCTAATCTGGCATCTCGCCTTCAGTTAGGTTCCCACTGTCATAACATATCTTTCCTTTGCCTTTTCTATAAATATTTTCATGGTAATTGTTCCGTTAAGCTGTCCTCTTTGGTATTGAGACTTTATGAATTTAAGCGCCGTGGTGGCAAGGTCTCATCATTTTGCAGTTGAAATGACTAGATGTAACCGTAAGTTCTATGCTAACAGTATCTTCTCACGCTTTCTCGCTGGTGGAACTCTCTCCAGACTTCTTGTTTTCCAGTCAACTTCGATCTTCAAAAATTTAAATGCAGTGTCAATCGTTATCATTTGTTTTTAATTTCCATTCTGTTATTGGTCACTCTCCTTAATTATGTTTTCTATTTCGCAAATTTTCTCACATTCAGTAACATCTTCCCGGTTCATAGCTTTGCTTGGTTTGAAATGATTAAGAAAACTATAGCTCGCGCGAGTTGTTACAGATATTATCTAAGTTACATATATTAGCTTGGTGCAAAAATAATGTCGTTTTCTCACATATGTTACTATGTTAGAAAACGACATTATTTTTGCACCAACCTAATATATTACTATTTGTCTGTATCTATCTATCTATCTATCTATCTATCTCCATATATATATATATATATATATATATATATATATATATATATATATATATATATATTATGAAAGGGACAAAGTCCGACAATTATTTAATACAATTTTTTGTTTAAACGTCACTTTATAGATACAAATATTTAAGTATATGCTTTATAATAAACTGTATTAACAACATTTACCGGCCTGAATGTCCGAGAAACGCATATCTTCTATTAAAATTTCTCGGACATCCAGGCCGGTAAATGTTGTTAATACTGTTTATTATAAATTTACTTAAATAATTGTATATATAAAAAGAACGTATAAACATAAAAAAATGTATTTTATATATATATATATATATATATATATATATATATATATATATATATATATGTGTGTGTGTGTGTGTGTATGCATATATATATATATATATATATATATATATAATAGTAATACGTATGTAATTTAGCTAATATCTGAGTAGCTGCCTCATTGATTTATTAAACAGTATAAGTAATTCGTCTACTGGTCTAAATATTGGAGAAATCTTATTAGTGAAAAGTATGCACTTTTCGGGCGGATTCGAACCTGTGTTCCTCGAAGGGATAACCGTCATTAGGTCATACATGCTTTGACCTCTTGGCTACGGTGTGTATCGATGGTCAAGTCAATATTAGCCGTATGTATGTGTATGTGTATGCGCCTTTATTAAATGTTAATTTGTGTTTCAAAAGTTTACAATACTAGTGTTTGAAAGACAAAAATAATTCTTCATCTACAGATACTTTACAAGAAACAAAACAGATGACAGTTAAAAGAAAATTATCCATTAAAACGACAAAAAATCAAACGCATTCAGAATTGGTTAAATAAAATAAATATGGTTTCGTTGTATTGGGTTGCTTGCCTTTGATACAAGACGAGCCGTAATGTCTAGAACTTCGCGGTAAGTTAAATCCAATATGGAAGGATTAAAAGTTGATCAGGGGCAGTGAACTCCTGAAAAATCAGACGCCAGATGGCGAGACTCATACGTTCTTTGATACAGTCAATGAGGTTAATAGAATCCAATTTTAGACGATAGTAGCCAGTGTTTGTGGACCGAGAATGTTGTATAGGAAAGTTATGAGGTTACAGAATGTATATATGAAATTAAAAATGGTATTGATCAAAAGAGCATGATATTAAAAATGGAATCAAACTAAGAAACAGGCATTCAAATATTCTCCATTTTACTCATGTAAATTAATTGAAAGGCCTGGAATCAATACCCCATGTATTCCTTATACGATTCTCTCTCCTTCTCTCTCTCTCTCTCTCCCTCTCTCTCATATATATATGAAGAGAGAGGGAGAGAGAGGGAGAAAGAGTATCATATATATATATATATATATAAATATATATATATATATATATATATATATATATATATATATATATATATATATATATAGATAACTAGACTCGTTTCGCCATACTTTCCCTGACGATCCGTTTAGGTTAAATCTAGGTAGGTTTGTCTGGCTCACTAGGTGTATATATATATATATATATATATATATATATATATATATATATATATATATATATATATATATATATTGATGAAAGCCCGTCCTCAGTCAACCACACTTTAAATATACCGAATACAGCCATCCTGAGTTCTTGAATTCATCATCGTAATTCTCCTATTCTGGTTCTCATTCAAGATTACAGGGTCTGCCTGTCCTGCTATTTTCACACACACACACCCACACACACAGACACACACACACACACACACACACATATATATATATATATATATATATATATATATATATATATATATATGTGTGTGTGTGTGTGTGTGTAATTATTTCGTGTCAAGCAAAGCAATAAAGCCACTAAGACGCATGGGGGTTAGTGAGAGTTAGAGAATAAGAAAATGGAAAGAAAAAAAACACTATTAAGAAGAGAGAACAGTAAAAGAACACGTTATTTAAATATTTTTAGATTGTAAGAAATTTTTGAATACAATAATGATTCACAGATATAAATCATACTAATTGACCCAAAGCTGGGGGGGAGGTATATTCATACCTTTCACAAAGGTATTTGAACATAAAGGAATATAACGAACCCAACGGGAATTGAATCTCGGCACTCCGATTAATAATTCCGAACTATTTTCCGTTACACCACCCGCACATCCAAACTAACACAACCTGGTATCCCCAAGCAGTCACTCATCTAGGTACTGACCAGGCTTGATGTTGCTTAACTTCGCTGTTAGTAACTTATGGTAGAGAGTTATTGGTTAAGACTTTTAGTGATCGGGAAAATATCTTCTCGGAAGACGGTTCTACAAAGTTGTGAGTTTTGCAAACAAGCAGTCCGAGTAGAACTTCTACCTGACTACATATTTAAAGTTGCATCCTCTGTCTGTTTGTTTGGTATCGAACTCCTCTTAGGGTTTTGGAGATAACCCTAACCCTGACCACGCCTCCATATATATTCTGAAACTACATTATCCATTGTACTTGGATAAGTATATTTCATTTTCTTCAATGGGAGTCTTCAAAGGTTCCCCATCCCTACTGAAATTTTTCCCCTTTGATTTAAATTAAATGTAAATTTGAACAAAGGAATGATTCCTATGCAAAATATAGGAGAAAGCCAGAAGAGAGAGGTCACTTCGAAACAATCATTTTGACCAAAGGGGTTCCACGGGGGGAACAGACACCCCAGTTAATTTTTTTCCCTTTCATTCAAATTTAATTTAAATTTAAACAAGTGAATGACTCCTACGATACTTTGATAAGAATATTTTATTTTGGTCGTAGGGGGAACAAACCCCTCACTGAATTTTCTTTTCACTTTGATTTAAATTAAATTTAAATTTGAACAAGGGAATGATTCCTATCCATAACATAGGAGAAAGCCAGAAGATAGAGGTCACTTCGACACAATCATTTTGATCAAAGGAGGTCCCCGGGGGGAACAACCCCCCACCCCCAGTGATTTTTCCCCCTTTGATTTAAATTTAATCTAAATCTAAACAAGGGAATGACTCCTAGATTACTTGGCTATTTATATTTCATTTTGATCAAAGGGGTTCCCCGGGGAGGGACATATCACTACTCACTGAATTTTTTTTTCCTTTCCTTTAATTTAAATTAGATTTAAATTCGAACAAGGGAATGATTCCTATCCAAATTATAGAATGAGAAAGCCAGTAGATGGAACTCACATCGGCAAGAGCATTTTGGTTAAAGGAAGTACAGGGGTCACAAACCCCCAAATGATTTTTTTCCCTTGATTTAAATTCAATTTATATTTGAACAATGGAATGCCTCTTATAAAAATATAGAAGGAGAAAGCCAGAAGATGGAGGTCACATCGGCAAGATCAAAATGAAATAATATGTACATTAATTTGAGCAAGAAATCATCAATCAGTGGTTAGTGCCTTACAATACGTATTTGTTGCGACAATTCACCAGTAATATCAATGTGGAAATCTGCTCATCATTTATTCAATCAAGTATTGCAGAAAATACATATCAATGGAGTCAGATTAAACTGTTTTTGCGCACCACTAAACTGAATTTTTCCCCTTTTAATTTAAATTAAATTTAAACAAGGGAAACACGAAGAAAGCCAGAAGATGGAGGTCACATTTGCATGATCCTTGAGCAATATTGAAATGCATCATTTTTCACCACAAAGTATAACAATATTCGTTAATTCGGTAATTTACCCACGCACGGATGGACTATCCCAGCTATAAATAGGAGCAGGTACTGCCTTTTGGAAGGGGAAGTTTCCAGCAGTCAGTCGGACCGAACATTCTTGCTGTAACACTCTCATTTGTATGTGTTTGTATTAACTGTTTCTGTTAATATATTTGTTTAACTCAATTCCTCTCTTTGTCCTTTTATTTCTCGCCCTAACAAAGCCACAACAATATTTTGAAATTAATCATCATTTTCTTTTAAAAAAAATGACATGCAGCGAGGCGTGGGAAATTTCAGCTAGTTCGATATAACGTGGATAGAGATAGTTCGTCCCGGAGGACATCGTAACGCACGTACTAGATGTAAATGCCAGAAATTGCCGAATGAAACACGTCAGAACATTTGCCATGGAAATTGCGATAGAATAGCTTGAGGCTTGTGTGTAGGAAAGGGTGGAAAAAAATTCATCACCTACAAGACTGTGTGGACCCTTGTTTAACTCCATAAAATCTGATAAGTGAGCGCCGGGCAGCAGTTTCGTTATGGGACCAGGTACCACCGAGGGAGCCAAGAGAGCGATTTGATCGCAAATCTATGCTTGACACTGTGAGGTAGCATTAATCTATTGGTGGGTGTATGTCTGTGTCGGGTGCTTGGGTTTAGCTCTTCGATATCTGGCCAAAATTTGCAGAAATTTTCCGAATAATGTCAGGCATATTTTTACGGCATACCAATAGCGAAATCACCGTGCTAACATCGTAGACATTCTCTTGGTGGCGAGTGTTTCTAAATCAACAAGTGTTATTCTTATTTCTCTGATCTTAATCAATTGAAACCCTTCAGGAAATGCAGGATCAGAATTTAAACATGTCCCACAGGGCTACCAGATCAGATCCGCATTTGGAATCAAGTCCTTAACAAAAATAATATATCTGAAATTTTCAAAGTTTGCCGCATGCATGCACCGAACATTGGATGCTGTGGTCAAAAACATGATTTTGCAATTTAAGGAATCGGAGAGCCGAGTTCGAATTCTCGTCAGGTTCGTTACACTTCATAACTTGAAAATACGCTTGCATATCTCTTCTCCTTCCAGCTATGGCTAAACTTTTCAGCCCACACTCGTACCTAGAAAGAAACAAAGCAGTTATTAAAAAGAATATTTGAAATTAATGCATGCAATATTTGACAACTCTAATATCACTCGATAGTCAGCCTATGAATATTTCAGACCAGCCTCGTACCTGGAAAGAAACAATGCAGTTATTAATAATAATATTTGAAATTAATGCATGCAAGATTTCACAGCTCTAGCATCTCTCCTTCAATGTCAGCCTATTGATTTTTCAGCCCACATTCCTACATAGAAAGAAACAATGCAGTTATTAATAATAATATTTGAAATTAATGCATGCAAGATTTCACAGCTCTAGCATCTCTCCTTCAATGTCAGCCTATTGATTTTTCAGCCCACATTCCTACATAGAAAAAAACAATGCAGTTATTAATAATAATATTTGAAATTAATGCATGCAAGATTTCACAGCTCTAGCATCTTTCCTTCAATGTCAGCCTATTGATTTTTCAGCCCACATTCCTACATAGAAAGAAACAATGCAGTTATTAATAATAATATTTGAAATTAATGCATGCAAGATTTCATAGCTCTAGCATCTCTCCTTCAATGTCAGCCTATTGATTTTTCAGCCCACATTCCTACATAGAAAGAAACAATGCAGTTATTAATAATAATATTTGAAATTAATGCATGCAAGATTTCACAGCTCTAGCATCTCTCCTTCAATGTCAGCCTATTGATTTTTCAGCCCACATTCCTACATAGAAAGAAACAATGCAGTTATTAATAATAATATTTGAAATTAATGCATGCAATTTTTCACAGCTCTAGCATCTCTCCTTCAATGTCAGCCCATTGATTTTTCAGCCCACATTCCTACATAGAAAGAAACAAAGCAGTTATTAATAAGAATATTTGAAATTACTGCATGCAAGATTTCACAGATCTAATATCACTCCTTCATAGTCAGCCTATGAATATTTCAGCCTAGCCTCGTACCTGGAAAGAAACAATGCAGTTATTAATAAGAAGAGTTAAAAATCAATGCGTGCAAGATATCACAGATCTAGTATTTCTCCTTCAATGTCAGCCTATGAACATTTCAGCCCACCCTCGTATGTCTGTTTTTTGTCTCTTCTGTCGACATTTACTTGTCATTCATTTATTTATCTATGTTTCTCTATATAAATTTGCTATGTTTCTCTACAAGATTTATATTGTGCATTGAATAACACAATAAGTGTTGATATACTGTTGAATTGACTAATATATATTTATATTTGTGCGCGGAGAGAGAGAAAGAATGAGAATTACATTATGCGTGCTTCTTGGATTGTTTAATAACCAAGGGATTAGTGGCTTTGTCTTTGGTAAATATCCTTAGTACCTATATATATATATATATATATATATATATATATATATATATATATATATATATATATATATATATATATATATATATATATCCAAAGACTGATTTCGCAGACATTGATTTTTCACTGCAACGAAATTATCATCTCTCTCTAGATTTTCATCGAACAAACGCAGAGAACACCTGGAAGTCTCTGATATAAATTAATCAATAATCACGTGTGTGATAAGTTCAGAGGAGACAGCCAAGATGGCAAATCCGGAATTATAGATTTTAAGCTAAATTTATACCGATGTAGCAGTCCTCTAAGTAATACATGCGTCCTTAATTTGACAAATTTCAAAATTCTATTTTATTTAAAAAAAAGAAAAAAAATTGTACAGAGGATATGGATCGAACCCAGATAAGCGGCTTCCGGTGAATCAATTACTAGGTCTTTGCTGCAAGGAAAATTGGTTCAGAGAGGCGCGTTAAAAGATGTTTTACACGCCAGAATCTATTATACACATTTAGGAAGTGGGGCACCTCGAGGCGGTGTAATGGTTAGCAAGCTTGTCTCGCTACATCCTTTATGACTGAGTAGCGAGTTCGATCCTCACTAGGTGCCCCCTACTTTCGGCATTGTGCCACATAAAAGCTACGCTTGGAAAATCACTATATATTGCTTTGGGTATCTCGAGGAGGTTTAATGGTTAGCAAGCTTGTCTCGCTCGAACAATTCCGACTGAGTAGCGAGTTCGATCCTCACTGGGTGCCCCCTACTTTCGGCCTTGTGCCACCTCTAAGCTACGTTTGGAAAATTACTAAATAATGACTCGGGCACCTCGAGGTGGTGTAATGGTTAGCAAGCTTGTATCACTTGGTCATTTATGACTGATTAGCGAGTTCGATCCTCACTGGGTGCCCCGTTATTTTCCGCCTTCTGCCACATCTAAGCTACGCTTTGAAAATCACTATACATTTAGGAAGTGCTCGTGATTTAATGATTATTACGCTTGACTCGCTAGATCATTTACAACTGAGTAGTGAGTTCGATCCTCACTAGGTGTTCTTTACGTTCGCTTAATAAATCGCTATAACTTCAACCATTCGTCCGTACATTGAATATTTCGGTCACATGGGTTCAGAAGATTCTGATATGTATTTAGAAATTCTTGATAATCGTCAATGTTATCAATCCTGTCCTGGCATCTTGGCTTCAGTCACTTTCGCACCGGCGTAGCGTAGCTTCCCTGCCATGTTTCTATAAATATTTTATGGTAATTATTCCAGAGATCATTTCTTTTTGGTAGCACAGAATTTAAGCGCAGTACTAGATTGGCAGCAAGGTTTCTTCATTTTACAGTTGAAATATCTAGATGTAACTGTAAGTTCTATGTTGACAGTTTCTTCTATCGCACTTCTCACTTGTGAAACTCTCTTACAGCTTCTTGCTTTTCCACCCAAATTTGATCTTCAAAAATTTAGATGAAATGTCAATCGATATCTACTCCTGTTCTTTTATGGTTCTAAATCATTAATAGTC
The DNA here is from genome assembly GCA_963932145.1 of Acanthosepion lycidas. Lineage (NCBI taxonomy): Eukaryota > Metazoa > Mollusca > Cephalopoda > Sepiida > Sepiidae > Acanthosepion > Acanthosepion lycidas. The sequence goes on from OZ010604.1 coordinate 24,763,025, forward strand.
CTTTTCTTCGGTTATATTCTTTTAAGCTCAGTAACACCTTGCATCTTCATGGCTTTATTGCCTTGTTTCGCGCGAAATGATTAAAAAAGAAGAAATCGTTCTAAGACAAGCTTAAACAATCTTTCCAAACATTGTCCGGTTAAAATTAAGTAGAAATTTTGAGGTAATAATATATATATATATATATATATATATATATATATAATTATTTATTTAAAAATATGATTCCATCGCTACATAAGAGTTCTCATGTTTCAAAACAAGATCCGAAAACTTGAAGAATTGAATTAAAGTACCAAGCTTTGTTCCACCTTCAAGTGAAATTTTTTTGGGAATAACTAATTGAATATGGAACAGAGTTTGGTACTTTAATTCAATTTAATTCAAATAATTTTATTGAAGTTTTCGGCTCTTGTTTTGAAACATGAGAACTCTTATGTAGCGATGGAATCATATTCTTAAATAAATAATTATATTTATGCTCTACTTTTGTATCGAGCACTATGTTTTAAAAATAGTAACAAAAATACTAAAGAACTTTGGATAATTTACCTAACGAGTTCTTTCCTATTTTCTATATATTTGTACACGCACGCACACCCCCCCCACACACACAGGCACACACACACACATATATATATATATATATATATATATATATATATATATATCGATATATATATATCGATCTATCTATCTCTCTCTCTCTCTATATATATATATATATATATATATATATATATATATATATAAACTGTATTTCAATCTTTCATTACTTTCCGATTCGTATGATTACTTAATAACGAAAATGCCATTTTCGTTTATAACTTATTTCATCACGATTCTTAGAAAGTAATTTTACATTCTTATTGCTCAAAGTAGAATCCAATAATGTTAGAAAAGCTTCGGAGAATTCCAGTAATATATCTTTAATCATTTCTAAGATACAACGGTTATAAATTTGTAGGTAAGAAATCCAAGTAGATCTTGTTAATATAAAAAATAAAAAATTATCAACAAAACAGAGCTCAATATAATTTTTATTATAGAGCATATAAGTGAATTGCAATTAATGAAATCTAAACAATTTACCTCATCTAGATGATCATTTCGTCCATGGGAAAGTAGTTTGTTTTTGGGGTTTTTTTTCCCCCTGGATTTATCAATCCAAATATATTTGCTAAAATTAATGAAACGTTTCTTCACAAGAAATTTGAAAGGCAAAAGGAGAAAAGAAGGAGAAAGAAGAGTAAAAGGAGAGGGGGTAAGATTTGGTCTATAATAGAAGAAGGAGTTATATAAATAACGAGGGGTTATGGTACCCAAGGTGGTTGTGGCGGAGTCGGGTACAGATAAACGCGACGGTTGAAAATGGACACTGATGTAAATGTAACCTATCAACACCTGTGCAAGAAAGAATGAAAAAAAAAAGCTATGAAACTTTTTACACAGAAGATTTAAATTATTATGGAATGGGAATAATAAATTAAAATTAATACTTTTATAAAAAGATCTTAATATTAATCCATTGAAAACTACATCTTTAGCTATATAATAAAAATTACCATGAAAAAAAATGAACTAAATCATACTTATTATATAACCCAGGTTGTGTGTGTGCGCGTGTGTGTGTCTGTACGTTTATATATTGGATCGGATTTCCTACATTTTTCAACCGATTTCTACAAAACTTCACAGGACTACGTAAAATTACCTTGCGGTGGTTCTGACAGCGCCAAAAATTGGAAAAACACAATTGTTTTTGCACGAAATCAATTTGAAAACACGATTAAGAGGCATCACGAGAATGAAAGGGGACAACTCATATCGAGTTATACTTATTATAAAACCCAGTTTTATTTTGTGTGTTCGCTTATATATGGGATCAGATTTCCTACACTTTTCATCCAATTTCAACAAAACTTCACTTTTTTTTTGGCAGGTAGTGTTTCTTATTGTCTTGCACACTTTTTTTCTTTATTTTTACATTCAGAATGCTTTAAAAATTACATTTACAAGGCAATTGTTTATAATAAAATTCTATTCAATCGTTAGACTTATAACGATTGAAAACAATGTTTTTGTTTGAGTTTTGGTTTGACCAATTCGTAAAAAAAAAAAAAAAATAATTAAGCCATGCGTGTCCGTCAACCTTAAACAATAATCTTTGTCAATTTTATTTTTCATTCTTTATGATGCTCGATACTTGATCTATCTCTTACTGTTACATCCCCGGGCAACGCCGAGCTCTACTGCTAGTTATTAATATATTAATTTCATTTAAATATGACCAATTTCATTATATCAAAATAATATTAATAAATTTTCAAATACTAAGTTTATAATTTAAAATATATAGTTATACTAATTATTTAAAAATTATGTAAATGATTAAATTTAAATTCAATATATAAAAAAATTAGTAATATAGAAACAATTAAATATAGAAGAAAATTCCAAATATAGAAAACATGTAACAGGGAGAGAAATATTTAAATATAGAAGGAAATTTCACATATAGCAAACATTTAAAAGGGAGAGAAATATTTAGATATAGAAGGAAATTTCACATATAGAAAATGTAAAAGTGAGCGAAATATTTAAATATAGAAGAAAATTCCAAATATAGAAAACATGTAACAGGGAGAGAAATATTTAAATATAGAAGGAAATTTCACATATAGCAAACATTTAAAAGGGAGAGAAATATTTAGATATAGAAGGAAATTTCACATATAGAAAAATGTAAAAGTGAGCGAAATATTTAAATATAGAAGAAAATTCCAAATATAGAAAACATGTAACAGGGAGAGAAATATTTAAATATAGAAGGAAATTTCACATATAGCAAACATTTAAAAGGGAGAGAAATATTTAGATATAGAAGGAAATTTCACAAATAGAAAAATGTAAAAGTGAGCGAAATATTTAAATATAGAAGAAAATTCCAAATATAGAAAACATGTAACAGGGAGAGAAATATTTAAATATAGAAGGAAATTTCAAATATAGAAAACTTTTAAAAGGGAGAGAAATATTTAAATATAGAAGAAAATTCCAAATATTGATAATATTTAACAGGGATAGAAATATTTAAATATAGAAGGAAATTTCACATCTCGAAACCAATTTCACATATAGAAAAAATTGATATATAGGTAAGATGTCAAACGATAGAAACATTCACATATAAAAATATAAATGAAAGAGAGGTTCGGCTGATATGTTAGTTGAAATTTGTCCCTCTATGGGGTTGACATAATGTTATGTCAGTTGAACGTTACTATGATATTCTCGTCATTAAAATGTTTACCTGAAACATAAATTAGTTATGACAATTATTTAATATACTCCAATTTTACGTTGTTATATAGCATCTATCGTTTGAAACCTGCTGTATTTTATTGTTAAACAGTTCAGTTCATTTTATTGCTTCCTGTTGTGCAAGTATAATACACGCGTTTGCAAGTTCACAGCAGATATCTGTTTGTCTTTGCTGTCGAGTATATCATAAAAAAATTATCTCTTAATCTTCAAGTACTACCTTAATATCCTCATATGCTTCGAACAGTTCTGTAATCTGAATAATGAATAACAGAAAAACATTAGATAGAATCTACTTAAATAGGGTAGTTGCAAATTTGAATGGAGACATGTAGTAGTATTTTTGTATTGTGCTTACTGTCTCAATTAAACCTACCCCAAACTGGTTTAAATGTGTCATTTGCACTTCTAGACATGCCAATAGGTGCAGTTCAAGAAGTAGTTTCGAGATGCAGTCAAATAGAAATTGAGAGAAAGGAGTGAAGGGGAGGTGAATGAAGTCGTCCGCCCCTCAACACCACTCCCTGTGGCTTTTCGATTATCCAATGTGGTTTCACGATACTGTTCTGACTGGCAATCGTTCGGCAACTTGGGGAGTTTGCCGCGCTTGCTGATTGAAAATAGAAACCGAATCCGATAGATGTCTTATCGATCCAGTCATGTTCAATATTTCTCGCAGTTCGTTTTACACTCTCATTTTTTTTCTTACTTCCCCTGTTTTTCTTCCTGACCAAAATCGCTAAAATCGTCGACATTTGTTGATTTCTCCCTCTCTCAAAGTACATATATATATATATATATGTGTGCGCGTGTGTGTATATATATATATATATATATATACATATACATATATATATATATATATGCACACATACATACACACACACGCACACACACACGCACACACACATCGTCATCTATTTTTTTCTTTTCTTCTCAAACAAATGGAAAAAAAGAAGTGACGTTTCACACAGGATTGTTCATAACCATTTTCGACTCTCACCCGTCGAAGTGCAGTTGAAATGCACTGAAACCAAGTTGCATGTTTGTAGTGAGTAAAATAGTTTAATCTATATGATAAAATTGTAATAAATAAATAATTATCGCTCTACCAACGGTATCGAGCCCACATTTGGATTAATGCTATGAACATTAGAATTTATATATTACTATCGTTCTCATCGCATCGGGGATATATATATATATATATATATATATATATATATATATATATGTGTGTGTGTGTGTGTGTGTGTGTGTGTGTGTGTGTGTTGCGTATTAGGCAGGCAGCAATCCTTCATTCATACAAGCTTTATTAAATATGACAGACAAGATGATTTAATTTTTATTTATATTTTTTCTCGTATGATCTTTTTTTTTAATCAGTCAGTTAATTGCCATGCGTGATACACGCTTAGATGATAATTTATCTTTTGATACGTGAGTGACGAGGAAGATTTTTCCCGCAGTAGGTTGCCATTTCTTTCTGCGCTAGACTAGTTGCCATTCAAGGCTATAAAACCCGGTCTGTCCTGATATTTATCCATAGCTGGAGGGAAAGAACAGGATTCATATATTTCACAAGAGTAGTAGCACGTAAGTGGTCCAAATGTTATATTTTTCCGAGGGCTTTCGGCTATACATTTAGCCATTTTCAAGGTTGAAATATATTAACTGTTAACTAGAAATAGATTGCTGTATGTATGTATTTTTATAATGTTTCATTTTCAAAACACGGTCAACATATTGTGTCCATGTTCATAGTTGATATTGAGTGGGTTTTTTTGTTTTCTTTAATAAGGCCCCCATTAATTTTAGCCTTTATTATTTACATGTAGACGATGCTATTGTACATCTATTATCAACAAGTATGTTGCGAATAGGGTCCAGTAGGTCTCCATGTGTATTTAAATGAGACGTTACGTTGGGTCCGACGTAACCCGAAGACATTCTGTATAAGTTTTATAGTGGAACACACCTATTCTATAGTTAATAGATTCTCCCACCTATAATAAGTAGGAGTGGTAAGAGTAACGAGGGAGTCGCTCAGTGAGTCGTTCTGAGTTCAGTCAGAAGTCGGACGACCGGCTGACCGGTTGAACTCTTTGCCTTTGGACGAGGAGGAACCCGAAAGAGGCTACGCCGATGGGCGGATTCTCTTTCGGGGAGGTAAAGCGACCCTGGACCCGTTGATACGGGTTCAATGGGAATATTTTTGGCCGAGCCCACGAGCTCGTAGATCCCACGTTAAACCAGCCTTGTGCCACATGATGCCCACGTCGGGGGTGACTAAATACCATCGCTGAGGGGGTCAGTCAGTCGATGCCGGACGACCGTTAGCCGGATACTAAAGTATCAGCGACTGCCACTAGATTACTCTGCGTCATTACCTATTATATCAAGTTCCTAACGTTTTGGACGTCGAGCCTATTTTAGGGCCGACTTAGTACAAATACAAGCCTCCACTGTGAAACCACTCCATAACAATAAGCAGGACTCAGCTTCGATCACAGAATAACAAAAAACAGACAAAGTAAGATAGACAGAATTTACTGCACTAATAAAGTGAAAGAAATATAAGTTTTTCTTTATGAATATATTCGATTTCCCAGACCGGATTACTGTTCAAAAAACTGTATTATACTGTCAAAGGATACTAAATTAAGGAAACTAAGGTTTATTTTATTTAATCCCTGTGTTACTTCTGATAATCCAAAAACGTTAAAATATAATATCTACAGTTTTTGTTGGTAATTAAAGCGAACACAATGGACTAAGCGTGTGAGCAACGATGAGGTCTTGGAGAAGATGCCAACAAGGAGGAGGCTTATACTTAACATCAGAAAGAGGCAGCTGAAGTTTCTGGCACGTGTAATGAGAAAGGAGGGCTTGGAAAGAGAGACAAGGAAAAACAACGTGTTACCTTTGTTGACCATGTTCGCCATAGTCTACGAATATAGAATACAGCGCAGTGGAAGCGTGCTGGCCTCATAACCTTTGTTGACCATGTTCACCATAGTCTACGAATATAGAATACAGCGCAGTGGAAGCGTGCTGGGCTCATAACCTTTGTTGACCCTGTTCACCATAGTCTACGAATATAGAATACAGCGCAGTGGAAGTGTGCTGGGCTCATAACCTGGCGGGTTTAAGCAAGTGGGTGCCAGAACGTGATCTGTGGAAGGTAGCAGAGGGATGAAATTTTTTAGAGCTGCAAAGGATAGAGGGAAGAGGAGAGCTATGATCGCCTACGTCCTGAAAAAACAAGGTACATAAAAAGAAAGAAAGCACTGCTACAAAAAAAAACAAAAACGAACGTAGAGCCGATGAAGAAACAACTCATATAGCGACGCGTGATGACGTATATTATGGGAGATGTTGCTGTAACAATGAAACGCCGTACGTTAGGTCGGGCGTTGGGTTTTTATGAACGTTATCATCTAGTGTACAAGCGAAACAGAGTTCAACGTAGATAAGTGCCAAATATCTATATTTTTTTCTCTTTCGTATATCTTCTTTTATAACATCTGTGTCTTCACGAACAGGAATAAGTCCCCGGCATTTATTCCTGTGTTTTGAAGCTCTTAATATGATTTCCATACACACACGTTGAAATATTTACTTACAATTTTGCACCGACGTATATACAATTTAATTAAAAATCAGGAAGATTAATTTTCTTTTATTTATTTTCTTTTATTTATTTCCTATGATAACCCAATACTATACCATTATTGTGTACAGGTAAGAGCTACTGGTTATCCGCATCAGACAAATAAATCAGCGAAACTTTGTTGACTATGTTCACCATAGTCTATGAATATAGAATACAGCGCAGTGGAAGCGTGCTGGCCTCATAACCTTTGTTGACCCTGTTCACCATAGTCTACGAATATAGAATACAGCGCAGTGGAAGCGTGCTGGCCTCATAACCTTTGTTGACCATGTTCACCATAATCTAGGACTATAGAATACAGCGCAGTGGAAGCGTGCTGGGCTCATAACCTTTGTTGACCATGTTCACCATAGTCTACGAATAGAGAATACAGCGCAGTGGAAGCGTGCTGGCCTCATAACCTTTGTTGACCATGTTCACTATAGTCTACGAAGATAGAATACAGCGCAGTGGAGCGTGCTGGGCTCATTACCTTTGTTGACCATGTTCGCCATAGTCTACGAATATAGAATACAGCGCAGTGGAAGCGTGCTGGGCTCATAACCTTTGTTGACCATGTTCACCATAGTCTACGAATATAGAATACAGCGCAGTGGAAGCGTGCTGGGGTCATAACCTTTGTTGACCATGTTCACCATAGTCTACGAATATAGAATACAGCGCAGTGGAAGTGTGCTGGGCTCATAACCTTTGTTGACCATGTTCACCATAGTCTACGAATATAGAATACAGCGCAGTGGAAGCGTGCTGGGCTCATTACCTTTGTTGACCATGTTCGCCATAGTCTACGAATATAGAATACAGCGCAGTAGAAGCGTGCTGGGCTCATAACCTTTGTTGACCATGTTCACCATAGTCTACGAATATAGAATACAGTGCAGTGGAAGCGTGCTGGGCTCATTAACTTTGTTGACCATGTTCACCATAATCTACGACTATAGAATACAGCGCAGTGGAAGAGTGCTGGGCTCATAACCTTTGTTGACTATGTTCACCATAGTCTACGAATATAGAATACAGCGCAGTGGAAGCGTGCAGGCCTCATAACCTTTGTTGACCATGTTCACCATAGTCTATGAATATAGAATACAGCGCAGTACGTAATCTGTTGACTGAAACAACTTTAAAGACTAATAGTCTCGTGTCAGACACTCTACTGAATCTTACTATATCGCTAATACCACCAGCAGTATTTCCGTAATTCTACAGTCTTCGATATCAAAGGCTGGCAATGATATTTAGCCACACCCACTATTCGAACGCGTATAAACGGTTTCAGGGGCAGTCAACCTCCCCGAACGAGACACTGCCTTTCGGCGGAGCCTCGTCCGGGTTATCAAAGGCTAGCAGTGAATTTTCGGGAAAAACATAGCCGCTCTTATACACGTCGCATTGAATATTTTGAGCCTTCTGATTGGTTAACCCTTCTATTGATGAACTATAAAATGAGTCAGCTCATTTTGGTTGGCTCACTAGTACACCAGGGTACCCAAAAATTTAAAAAAAAACAAACTTTTCCTCTTTTCCTCTTTTAAATATAAAAAACGAACTCGCCGATCGAACAACAAATAACTGCTAGTCACGATGTATAAATAACCCTTCGAGTAGTCTCCGTGCCTTGAGAAACTTCTTTTATATGCCGTGTCTCTTCAGAACGTAGGAGATCATGGCCCTCTACATCATCTTCTTCTTTATAACTCTTAATATTATCTTTTTGTTATTTCTCCCAAACACTGATTTGCCATCCATTTGCTGAAGCCCATCAAGTATGTTACACGCTGCTTTCTTCTGTCCTCTTTCATTCAATCTGTCCCCTGAGTATCAGATTTTCCTAGCCGTCCTTCCGCATTTCAACTGCCTCTTTCTGATACGTTTTTTTATCTATATAAAATCTCGCCATTGCTCACATGTACGCTCCATGTTATCCTCAGCATCCTTCTGTAGAACCACATTTTTATTGCTTCAACTCTCTTCTTCATCTTTGAGGATTCAGCATTCACTCCCATACTTGGAGGACAGACATCACGTAACTGTTCTGTGCATTTATCTTTGTTTCTAACGGACTCTTTCTCTTTCTTAATACTCTGCTTAGCTTTTCGCAGGCATCTTTCGTCAACCAATTATGTCTTCGGATCTCAATGTTTCACATTCCGTTTTCTGTTTGAACACTTCCCAGATGTTTAAAATTTAGTTCTTGGTGGATTTTTGCATCTCCGATTTGTAATCTGCAGTTTGGGCTCATCACTTTGCTGATAACAATCTGTCTTCTTGGAGTTAGCAGTTAGTCCTTTCTTCTCGCTTTCCTTTGAATTCTTCTGGAGACGACAATGTTGTCTATTTATCTATTCCTCTTTACCAGTATTAAAATTGCACTTGTATTTCTGTCTGCCAAATATCTGCTACCCAATGCTAAAGTATTCCTCCAATGATAGACGGTTGTTTTTAAGAAACACACACACACACAAATGAGATTGCTATCACGATCAACAGTCAGATACTATAACCTCTGAAATTCTTTGCGACAGGAGTATTGTGAAAACGAAACCATATTTTAAAAGATTCTTGTAATACATCCTCCTATAAGTGTATGCTTTTTGTTTCATTGACTGCTGTTCTGTATCGACCCCCATAATGTTATTTTCAGCGTCTTTTTGTCTTTTTCTTCTCTTGTTGATAAACATGGAATTCATGGTCAGATAAACTCGTCCACAGGGCAAAACATTCTGACAAGTAATGCGGGAAGTGTATTAAATATGACGATAGAAAACGAACAGTAAACGTGATTGAAAAACTAAAGAGCTGATGTGGACGGGAATAACAAAGAAAGAAAGAAAGAAAGATGGGAATAAAGGAAAAATGGTAAAGAAAAGAAAGAAAGAACGAACGACGGTAATAAATAAAAAATATTAAAGAAAGAAAGAAAGAAAAAAAGAAAGAAAAAGAAAGAAAGAAAGGTGGATATAAAGGAAAAATGGTAAAGAAAAGAAAGAAAGAACGAACGACGGTAATAAATAAAAAATGTTAAAGAAAGAAAGAAAGAAAGAAAGAAAGAAAGGTGGATATGAAAGAAAAATGGTAAAGAAAAGAAAGAAAGAACGAACGACGGTAATAAATAAAAAATATTAAAGAAAGAAAGAAAGAAAAAAAGAAAGAAAAAGAAAGAAAGAAAGGTGGATATAAAGGAAAAATGGTAAAGAAAAGAAAGAAAGAACGAACGACGGTAATAAATAAAAAATATTAAAGAAAGAAAGAAAGAAAGAAAGGTGGATATGAAGGAAAAATGATAAAGAAAAGAAAGAAAGAACGAACGACGGTAATAAATAAAAAATATTAAAGAAAGAAAGAAAGAAGGAAAGAAAGAAAGAAAGAAAGAAAGGTGGATATAAAGGAAAAATGGTAAAGAAAAGAAAGAAAGAAAGAACGAACGACGGTAATAAATAAAAAATGTTAAAGAAAGAAAGAAAGAAAGAAAGGTGGATATGAAGGAAAAATGATAAAGAAGAGAAAGAAAGAACGAACGACGGTAATAAATAAAAAATATTAAAGAAAGAAAGAAAGAAGGAAAGAAAGAAAGAAAGAAAGAAAGGTGGATATAAAGGAAAAATGGTAAAGAAAAGAAAGAAAGAACGAACGACGGTAATAAATAAAAAATATTAAAGAAAGAAAGAAAGAAAAAAAGAAAGAAAAAGAAAGAAAGAAAGGTGGATATAAAGGAAAAATGGTAAAGAAAAGAAAGAAAGAACGAACGACGGTAATAAATAAAAAATGTTAAAGAAAGAAAGAAAGAAAGAAAGAAAGAAAGGTGGATATGAAAGAAAAATGGTAAAGAAAAGAAAGAAAGAACGAACGACGGTAATAAATAAAAAATATTAAAGAAAGAAAGAAAGAAAAAAAGAAAGAAAAAGAAAGAAAGAAAGGTGGATATAAAGGAAAAATGGTAAAGAAAAGAAAGAAAGAACGAACGACGGTAATAAATAAAAAATATTAAAGAAAGAAAGAAAGAAAGAAAGGTGGATATGAAGGAAAAATGATAAAGAAAAGAAAGAAAGAACGAACGACGGTAATAAATAAAAAATATTAAAGAAAGAAAGAAAGAAGGAAAGAAAGAAAGAAAGAAAGAAAGGTGGATATAAAGGAAAAATGGTAAAGAAAAGAAAGAAAGAAAGAACGAACGACGGTAATAAATAAAAAATGTTAAAGAAAGAAAGAAAGAAAGAAAGGTGGATATGAAGGAAAAATGATAAAGAAAAGAAAGAAAGAACGAACGACGGTAATAAATAAAAAATATTAAAGAAAGAAAGAAAGAAGGAAAGAAAGAAAGAAAGAAAGAAAGGTGGATATAAAGGAAAAATGGTAAAGAAAAGAAAGAAAGAAAGAACGAACGACGGTAATAAATAAAAAATGTTAAAGAAAGAAAGAAAGAAAGAAAGGTGGATATAAAGGAAAAATGATAAAGAAAAGAAAGAAAGAACGAACGACGGTAATAAATAAAAAATATTAAAGAAAGAAAGAAAGAAGGAAAGAAAGAAAGAAAGAAAGAAAGGTGGATATAAAGGAAAAATGGTAAAGAAAAGAAAGAAAGAAAGAACGAACGACGGTAATAAATAAAAAATGTTAAAGAAAGAAAGAAAGAAAGAAAGGTGGATATGAAGGAAAAATGATAAAGAAAAGAAAGAAAGAACGAACGACGGTAATAAATAAAAAATATTAAAGAAAGAAAGAAAGAAGGAAAGAAAGAAAGAAAGAAAGAAAGGTGGATATAAAGGAAAAATGGTAAAGAAAAGAAAGAAAGAACGAACGACGGTAATAAATAAAAAATATTAAAGAAAGAAAGAAAGAAAAAAAGAAAGAAAAAGAAAGAAAGAAAGGTGGATATAAAGGAAAAATGGTAAAGAAAAGAAAGAAAGAACGAACGACGGTAATAAATAAAAAAGTTTAAAGAAAGAAAGAAAGAAGGAAAGAAAGAAAGAAAGAAAGAAAGAAAGAAAGAAAGGTGGATATAAAGGGAAAATGGTAAAGAAAAGAAAGAAAGAACTAAAGACGGTAATAAATAAAAAAGTTTAAAGAAAGAAAGAAAGAAAGAAAGAAAGAAAGGAAGAAAGAAAAAAGAAAGAACGAACGACGGGAATAAATTAATAAAATGTTAAAAAAAAAGAAAGAAAGAACGAACTTACGGCGGGAATAAATGAAAAAAATGTTAAAGAAAAGAAAGAAAGAACTAACTGCGGGAATAAATGAAAAAGGTAAAAGAAAAGAAAGAAACAGAGAAACATGGTCAGCAAGAATAAAGTGCAAGAAATATAAAGAAAAAAGAGAAAGGAATAAAGTATGACGCGAATAAAAGACAAAAAAAGCATAAATAAAAAAAGAAAGAAAGAATAAAGGATAAGTGAGAATATAGGGCAAGGAAGACAAAGAAACAAAGTAAGTTTTGAGTGAATAAATGTTAAGAAAGAAAAGGAAGAAAGAAAGTACAGAGAGAATAAAGGGTAAAAAAAGACAAAGGAAAGAAAGGAAGAAAGAATGAATGAATAAAAGAAACTACAAGGAAAATTAAAAAAAAAGCAAAGACAGAAAGGAAATTCAGCAAGGCTAAAATGTAAGAAAGTGTTAAGGGTTACACCACTTTTCATACAAGTGGACTCGCCCAGTGTGTATCTGTACTGCCGGTGAATTACCCGGGTGTGAGACAGTGAGAGAGTGAGAGTGTGAGGTAACCGCTTTGTAGGAGTCACAGTTGCGAGTACGTAGACTCAGAAGGAAGTCATACTTCGATACTGAATTTCCCAGACTATATATATACTATTATTGCTACTAACCGCATTTCTGGATCTACTAACCGTATTAGCAATTGTATTATTACGTCAATACATTTATTTGCTATATTTCATTCCTGCCTTTGTCATTCATTTGAGACCGGATTTCATCCCGGAATCCACAACAAATTGGCGACGAGCGATTCGAATTCACACGGGACGAACAAACAAGAAAAAAAATTTCCCTTGTCGTCCACAACAAATTGGTGACGAGCGATTCGAACTCACACGGGAAGAACAAACAACAAAAAATTTTCCCTCGTCGTCCACAACAAATTGACGACTAGCGATTCGAACTCACACGAGAAGGAGAAATAGAAAAATCCTCCCCTCGTCCACAACAAATTGGCGACGAGCGATTCGAATTCACACGGGAAGAACAAACAACAAAAAACAAATTTCCGTCGTCGTCCACAACAAATCGACGAAAAAGAGTTACGAGGATCAAAAATACGTAAAATTGAGTTGTCATGGAAGATTTTTTAAATATTTTGGTAGAACTGGTAAAATACCAAAATGATCAACAATTACAACTACAAGAAAGAATGGAAGAAAAATGGTAAAAGCAATTACTACGAACGCAGAAGGAAAATCAAGAAAGACAAATGGAACTCCAGGAACTAATATTGAAATAGCAGGTAACAAGCAATTAGACATTGAAAAAGAGGCAACTTTTTCGCAAGACGCAGTGTGGAATACCATAGAGATTTTCAAATATTGTATAGATGAGGACACAATTTTCGGAGATTACTTCAGAAGACATGAAGACATCTTTAACATCGACTGTCAAAACTGGACAGAAGCAAAAAAGCTACGTCTACTGCTTAGAAAATCAGGAACTGAACAATAATACAAAGTTCGTGGATTATATCTTGCCAAAAAAGACGAACGAATTAACATTTGACGAAGCAGTGACATGTCTTCAAGAACTCTTCAGTCCGAAAACATTACTCTTCCACAGGAGGTGGAAATGCTTTAACCTGGTAAAGGGCGATAATGAGAATTATTCCACGTTTGCCGCAAGCGTAAATAAACATTGCAATGACTTCAAATTAGCGGAATTAACCCCGGACAATTTCAAGTGTCTCATCTTTGTTCAAGGGTTAGATTCAACAAAAGATAGCAAAATGCGCAAAAGAATGCTTTCAAAATTACAAAATGAACATGGAATAATACTACAACAATTATCGGAAGATTGCCAGAGATACCTAAGTATAAAGAAAGACGTGAATGACAGTGAGGAGTCAGCTATATCTAAGTTATATAAGTTATTTAAGTTATATAAGTTAAACAAAAGTCTACGTTCTTCACCCTCCCCGGAAAAAAAACAAAAATTCTATAATAATGAAAAAAGATTCTCACCCTCCCCGAAAAGAAAAAAAAATTCTATAGTAAGAGAAAAAGTACAACATACAGGGCAAATTATGACGAAAATCGAAGAAAATATAAGCACCCCCCACCATCAGCATGTTATCAATGTGGAGGACTACATTTAGATATAAAAACTGTCTTGAATGTGGAAAAAAGGGCCACAAGGCATCCCAATGTAGGAACAGAAAAGATACTAGGAGAATAAGAGCTACTAGGATGCATAACGAAGACAACACCAACATAAGGAAATATGTGGAACTTGAAATTTTAAATAAAAAGATAAAATTGCAACTGGATTCGGGTTCCGATCTCACGATAATCAACCTATATTTATGGAGAAAATTTAACAGACCAACCATGTTACATACACAAAAAATACCAAGTCGGTTTACAGGTAAGCGAATAAAATTCGGAGAAATAATCGTGAATGTTATATTCCACGGCAAAACAAAAAAACTTAAAGATATACCTCATGAAAATACTGAAAATCTAGTAGTTATCAACTGGATGCAAAAGTTCAACGTTTGGGATCTACCTATCAGCTCTTTTTGCAAAAAGTTAAAGGTTGAACCATCAGATGCTATAAAATTAAAGGAAGAATTATATAACCAATTTCCTGAAGTATTTTCGAGCGGGTTGGGACGATGCAATAAATTAAAGGCCAGAATTAAATTAAAAGAAAACGTCCAACCAGTATAGAAAAAGAAGCGAAACGTGCCATTTGCTACCATAGATGATAACAGTAAAGACTTATACAAGGTAGTAAAGGAACTACCTGTGACTTTGCGAGAGATAAGAAGAGAAGCGGAAAAGGATGAATTTATGCAGAGGACGAAGGTAAAATACAGTTTGACAAATTATTACCAAACAAGAAGAAACCAGTATACACCTATTGTACCCAAGAGATCATTTAAAACAGGAAGAGAAAATTTACCGAACCTCTGGTTATCGACCATAAGAGAAAAAATCTAAGGAGGGGGGTGTTACGGGTTCCACCCCTTTTTCATACAAGTGGACTCGCCCAGTGTGTAATTGTACTGCTGCCGGAGAATACCCGGGAGTGACAGTGATGCAGTGAGAGAGTGAGAGTGTGAGGTTTGTAGGAGTCACAGTTGCGAGCACGTAGACTCAGAAGGAAGTCATACTTCGATACTGAATTTCCCAGACTATATATATATTATTATTGCTACTAACCGCATTTCTGGATCTACTAACCGTATTAGCAATTGTATTATTACGTCAATGCATTTATTTACTATATTTCATTCCTGCGTTTGTCATTCATTTTGAGACCGGATTTCATCCCGGAAGCCACAACAGAAAGAAAAAAAAGAAAAGAAAATACAGAAGAGAATAAAGGACTAGAAAGACAACGAAAGAAAGAAAAGAGGGAAAGGTAGAGGAAACGAAAGTAGAATAAAGTAAAAAAAACAAATAAAGAAAAGAGAAAGAAAAAGACGAAGAAATAAGGAGAAAAAAGAATGACGAAAACTGACAAAGATAGGCAGAAATTAGAGCGCTAATAAAGGGAAAGAAAGAAAGAGAGAAAGAAAGAAAAAGGAAAGAATGAAAGAAAAAGAAAGAAAGAAAGAAAAGAAATAAAAAAAGAAAGAAATAATAAAGAAAAAACGAAAGAATGTAGAAAGAAAGAAAGAAAGGAATGAATAAAAAGCTGGCAAGAAAGTCGCGAAGAAGTAAAGTGGAAGAAGGAAAGAAAGAACGAAGGTAGTGTAAAAATAAGCAATAAAGAAGGAAAATAAAGAAAAAAGTATTAAGAAAAATAAAGAAAGAGATATAAAGGGTAGATTGGATAACAGAAAGAAAAAGATGGAGAAATAAAATACAGCGACAATAAAAGGAAAGAAAAAAAAACAAGAAAAGGTAGAAAGAAAGAAAGAAAGAAAGAAAGAAAAACGTAAGAGTGAATCCGTTAAAGGAAGAAAAATTAAGAGAAGGAAAGAAATAGGAAAAAAGAAGCATTGATTTAGAAAGAAAGAAAGAAAGAAAGAAAGGGAAAGTAAACCAAGAACAAAGAAAATACAACGAGAAAAAAAGCAAGAACGACAAAGAATGAAAGAAAGAAAGAAAGAAATAAAGAGCATCTCTTAAATTTAAAAATTTGAAAAAGTAACATTTTACTTTTGTTTATAGATACTTGTTGCGAAATAAAATCCTTATATTTGACTTGATAAAGTCCATCAGAGGATGAAACGCGTCGTCTAAGATAAGTTTTCATTTTGTTTTTATTCATAGTGTCCATTTACAGATATATTGTAGTTATATAAAAAAATTTACACACACACACACACACACATATATATATATATATATATATATATATATATATACATATACAATGAGTTCGATCATCTTTGAGCGCACTATGCATGAAGTCTTGTAAAATTAAAGTTAAGGTTTGTAAATAGCGTGAAACAGGCATAATTTTTTGGGTGGGTATGCTTTATTCGTAATCTCTTATTCTCCCTATATATACCAAACACCAATATCAAGATACAACCACCTCGCCTCACCTGTGATAGCCATAACATAATCTACTATTTATTCTGCACCTTATGTCCCAATAGTGGATATGTTGGTGAATCTGGAAATAATTTTAGATTTCGTTTCAACAATCATAAACAAACCATACGTCAAAACAATCCTTATTCCCCCATAGCTGAACACTTTAATCAATCAGGACACTCATTAGAAAACTGTAAATGTTTATTGATAGATTCTGATTTCAGTTCCACATACGCACGCTGAAAAAAAGAAAAATACTGGATTTTAAAATTAAATACATATAAACTAGGGTTAAATAAAGACTTGGGTATTTTAAATCTTTATAAATATTTCAATATTTACACATTTTTTTTAGATATAGTTAAGAAATTAAAAAAAAACATCTAAAGTTAGATTTACGTTAAAAATATTCGAACACAGTGGCATTCCATATCACGTGACGTCCGCATCTCGTGATGGACGCTACTTGTAAACAAACATCTAAAAACAGTTATTTCTGAAGAAAGATCGAGGTTGATCTGAAATATCAAAACTACATATATATATATATATATATATATATATATATATATAAGAAATATAAATAAATACTTTCTTAAAAAACATTATTATTTGTTTAATTTGCAACTTTTTAGTTGTTTATATATATATATATATATATATATATATATATATATATATATATATATATAGGTGGGTCAAAATTATGTTAATACTAGTACGAGAGGATGAGTTACTAATATGAGATGAATCATTTATTCAGAGTTTACTGATCAGTCTCCATCTTTCCACCAGCACAATTGATGTACAAAAAACAACGATCAACAGTACAATTAAATACCTTCACTCACATTATTCCACAGGGGAATGTTTGATATTACACAAAATTACAAAAATTTAGAGACATCGAAGAACTCAAGGGCACAATAAAAGGTGTAATATCAAACATTCTACGTGAAATGTGTTTCAAGGCACTAAATTGTACTGTTAATTACTGTCTTTTTGTACAGCAATCCTGCCGGTAGACAGGTGGAGATTGTTCAGTAAACACTTAATAAATGATTCCTCTCATACTAGTTTTAATATAATTTTGGCTGACTCTCTATATATAAGAATTTAGTTTTTTTATATACATATCACAAGGGTAAAATATACAGGAAAATAAGTTTTTTAAAGTCATATAAAATTGATACAGGTCCTGTGTAGGTAACCGTGTCTGGGTAATGTTCATAACAATTTCTTTCAGTCCTTTTCCCGTAAAAATTGCAGATTTTGCGCCAACCTGTTATGCCGGGTTTCATATTCAGCTAGTGCTAACAATATGAAACCTGATACAAGATGGTCAATTACTTCTGTATGTTTATCACATAATCAGCTTTTCGGATCAACGCGATTTTACAATATGTGACAATTTCTAGTTAGCAAGTATTAGTCCTGTGTAGCAAGAATAAAACCTCTGGTTTCAGCATTTAACCTTACACTACATAACCGCTTGTGGGTACAGATTCTGTCTACTTGTTTGACACGGGCAGATTATTGACAATGTAGAGGCTTATCTAGCCTTCGTTTATTATTATTATTATTATTATTATTATTATTATTATTATGGTTGCATGTTGTTTTGGGCAGCGCATGTCTTTCATATATTACTGCGCAAACTTGACCCCGGGAGAGTTCATTCCAGCTTCACCACTAAAAGACTGAATTTTAACCAAAGAAGGCGCTACTTTTATCTCTAAATTAAAAATATGCCTACTACTACTAATGATGCTATTAATACTACTACTACTACTATCAATATTATTATTATTATTATTATTATTATTATTATTATTATTATTATTATTATTATAATACTTTTATCTCTAAATTAAAAATATGCCTACTACTACTAATGATGCTATTAATACTACTACTACTATCAATATTATTATTATTATTATTATCAATATTATTATTATTATTATTATTATTATTATAATAATAATAATATTGATAGTAGTAGTAGTATTAATAGCATCATTAGTAGTAGTAGGCATATTTTTAATTTAGAGATAAAAGTAGCGCCCTCTTTGGTTAAAATTCAGTCTTTTGGTGGTGAAGCTGGAATGAACTCTCCCGGGGTCAAGTTTGCGCAGTAATATATGAAAGACATGCGCTGCCCAAAACAACATGCAACCAACTCTCGGCTGTTCCGACAACACACAAATAAATGCAGGACATTACATTTGTGACCGGCTTGGCTGCAACAGTTACCTGAAAGTTGTCTATGTTGACAGCCAACCGCCTGGGTTTACTTACATAGCCTTTTTCTGTGTTCTGACGGATATGACCGCAAGTTAGCGCAGGTTTAAAATATCAGTTTTCCTTCCCATAGATGACCTGACTTCCTGGGCAATCGAGCTCCATCTACGCGAAGCAGCTGGTTATGAGGCGCCAGTGTTCCGCCTTCATTCATTCTCTGGCTTGGAACTGAACTCAGTGGTCAGAGGCTGTTTGTGAGACATGCTACGGAAGTCTTTTATAGACAGTGGGAATTTGTCCAATCAATCACCCCCGGCGATGACAACCTTTGCAACATATATGATGTACGTACATAGACATTATATACATCACGTGTTTTAGAAACTCCGTCCTGGGTAAGACGATAAACTACGTCCAGCAGTAAGGCCTCTGATCAGGAGGTTTTGAGGAACGTCTAACAACCTCTTAATTTCTGGTGTTCCCGGGTTCACCATGATCCGGGGTGGTAGAACCTGTTAGGGTCACAGCTATGGGCAAATAGTTAACCCCGAAACTGAGGTAAAAAGCATTATAAAAGTGTAAAAATAGGTTTTAATACCGTAAATACTTTGTAAATGTAATGCGTTTTAGGGTCCCAGCTATGGACCAATAGTTAACCCCGAAACTGGGGTCAAAACTTTATGAATGTGTAAATATAGGTTTTAATAGAAGAAATACTTTGTAAAAAATTATTATTAGCAATAAATTTTTGAAGAAAAAACTATTACAGCAATATATATATATATATATTTTTTTTTTTTAATATTACCAGCAATACGTTTTTGGAAAAAAAAATATTACCAGCAATACAGTTTTGAAGGAAAAAAATATTACCAGAAATAGATTTTTGACAAAACAAAATATTACCAGCAATAATAATTTTGTCGGTATTAAATAACCCATTGAGATTGATATGCCGTAAACCAAACCAATCCAAACCAAACCAAACCAAACCAAACCAAAATACCATTAGGAAGCAAGACAGTCATCGAAAATATCGAAAAGTCTGTATTATTTTTATTATTATTATTATTATTATTATTATTATTATTATTATTATTATTATTATTATTTTCCTGATTTTCAGTTTTTTTTGTTTTTTTACCTGGGACCCATATTTCTTACTATAGTGAGAGAGTTTTTTTTTCTATGTGGAAGGTACTCATGAGTATAATCTCCTGTCAATCAAATAACAAGTGATTATAGGGAATTTTTCCACAGATGTGCAGGTGGTGAAAGCTGGCTCAGTATGTGAAATCGGAAAGCCGAGTTCGAATTCCAGTCGATTTCGTAACATTCACTTATAATACTTGAGAATGCTATAAATCCGGCTCTTCTTATCCCAGCTATGGGTTAAATAGTAATACATTTATCATTCTTTTACTCGATAAAAATTATTAAATAAATATTCAGTCGCATAAAAATAAATATTTTTATTTTTATAATATAAATATGTATTAATGTATGTTTCAGGATCGTTTTAATCATTCGTCATTCTCTGATTTTTATTAGAACCGTGGTTGTGTTTAAATGTCGTATTTCTATTTCCAGGTGTTTATGTTTTGAAAGTTTTATCAAATCAGTCCAGTCAGGGGTTCATATTCAGCATGCACTAAACATGCACGTATGAAGGGCGAAATTAATATAGAAATTGCTTCAGTTTTATAGTAAATATCGACAGTTATCAACAGGCCCAAATCAAACCACTCTGATATTTAATTTCAAATTTATCGATAGGATTAGATTAGATTAGATTAGATTAGATAGATAGATAGATAGATAGATAGATAGATAGATAGATAGATAGATAGATAGATATGAGCGAACATAGACATATCTGAAGGAAAAGACTGAGATAAATTTGAACAGACTAAAATAGAGAGGAAAAGACTGAGATAGATATGAACAGACTAAGGTAAATATGTATATATATATATATAGAGAGAGCGAGAGATAGATAGATAGATAGATAGATAGATAGATAGATAGATAGATAGATAGATGTGAACAAACATAGATATATAGGAAGGAAAATACAGATATAGATTTGAACAGAGTGAAATAGCGACGAACAGACTGGGGTAAATAGATAGAGAAATAGATAAAAAGGAACAAACAGATAGGTAGATACATATGAACGGGATCAACGATAGATCGATACATAGGTAAAATGGAACACATGGGGATAGATAAATAGATAGATATGAATGGAATCAACCATAGATAGATAGATAGATAGATAGATAGATAGATAGATAGATAGATAGATATGAATGGAATCAACCATAGATAGATAGATAGATAGATAGATAGATAGATAGATATGAATAGAATCAACCATAGATAGATAGATAGATAGATAGATAGATAGATAGATAGATATGAACCGAATCAACGATAGATAGATAGATAGATATGAACGGAATCACCACAGATAGCTAGATAGATATTAACAGAATCAACAACAGATAGATAGATAGATAGATAGATAGATAGATATGAATGGAATCAACCATAGATAGATAGATAGATAGATAGATAGATAGATAGATAGATAGATAGATAGATATGAATGGAATCAACCATAGATAGATAGATAGATAGATAGATAGATAGAAGAATAGATAGATATGAACCGAATCAACGATAGATAGATAGATAGATATGAACGGAATCACCACAGATAGCTAGATAGATATTAACAGAATCAACAACAGATATATAGATAGATAGATAGATAGATAGATATGTACGGAATCAAAGATAGATAGATAGATAGATAGATAGATAGATAGATAGATAGATAGATAGATAAAATCGCAAAACCTATTACGCACAACCATAATAGCTTTCATTATCTTGTGCAGTCGTGGTTTTCGTGTTTCTCGTTATCTTCATTGTCCTCGTAATGCTTATTGTTGAGAGAAACAAAGTCAAAAGGAGTAATTAATTTATTCCTATTACCGAAAAGACATGCCTGCAGCTCCCAAGCAGAATAATTTCAACTGATCTCCAGGGTATGCGATAAAATAAGGTAACCAAGCCCCCGTCTCCTCCTCCCTGTTTAGAGCCCAATTTCCTCTTTTTCGCCTTCTTTGTTTCAATCCACTGTCTATATATGGCTGTCTTTCACTCTTCTTTCTCTCTCTTTGTGTCTCTTTCTTAGAAATGCGATGGGGAGAAGCAAACTTAATAGAAAAACATATCGCTAAAAAGTGGATTGAATGCAGAATAAATGAATGAAAGAAAAGAAAAAAAGAGAAAAAAAACTAATAAAGAAATAACAGGGGAGGAAAAGGATTCGTCGATTGCATTACAATCTGGCATAGGACGCCTCCGGGCAAAATTCACGGAAAATCGAAACGAGTTTATCTCAACATGGTGAAGGGCAAACAGAATATGGGATGCCAAGCTATTGCTGGCTGTTTGCTTGTCGGTATGAAAATAGCAGTCGAGCAGTTCTTTATCCGTCCCGGACCTTAACAGCCGACGGCAAACGGAATCGTACTTCTGCCATGCAGGCATTTTTCAGCCAGTTAACGACACTTCCGATCACTTTTTCCCAATCCATCTCAATCGCTGTTCACTTCAGGACGATCATATAAACGTGACCAGTGTTTACCTATAGACTCGGCTATGAACCCGACAAATATTTACCTATAGACTCAAGTAAAAACTCAATAAATCTCAAGGTATAGACTAAAATATAAACCTGATCGACATATTCTATAAGCTTAAAGATAAACTCGAGAAATGTTTAACCATGGATACAAATCCAAATACGATCAATATATGCTACAGTGCAAACCTTATCAGTATCAACCTATTGACTCAAGTATAAACCCGAGAAATATATAAACATATCAAGAATAAACTCCGTCCTGGGTATGCCGATAAGCTATATCCACTTCCTCGGTATGACGATAAACTACATCCACGACCTCGGTATGACGATAAACTACATCCACGTCGTGGGTATAACGATAAACTACATCCGCGTCCTGGGTATGACGATAAACTACATCCGCGTCCTGGGTAAGACGATAAACTACATCCGCGTTCTGGGTATGACGATAAACTACATCCGCGTCCTCGGTATGACGATAAACTACATCCGCGTCCTGGGTAAGACGATAAACTACATCCGCGTTCTGGGTATGACGATAAACTACATCCACGTCCTCGGTATGACTATAAACTACACCCGCGTCCGGGGTAAGATGTTTAACTACGTACAACATCAAGGCCTCTGATAAGGATCTACTGAGTATAACCCCTACCAACATATTCCATAGAATTAACTATATACTCAAAAATGTTTACCTATAGATCCAACTACAAATACAACGAATATATTATATAGACTAAAGTATAAAATTTATCAATGTCAAACTATTGACTGAAGTATAAATCCTACAAACATATTCGATAGTGTGAAGTATAAACACGAAAAAATGTTTACCTGCAGATTCAAGTGCATGCCCAAGCTGTATGTTCCATAGATCCAATCTAATAAATTGAGTATAAGACCTGGCAACATATTCTATAGACTCAAAAATGTTTGCTTATAGATCCAACTGCAAATACAACGAATATGTACTATATGCTATATATATATATATATATATATATATATATACTATTGACTAAAGTATAAAATTTATTAATGTCAACCTATTGACTCAAGTATAGAAAGTTCATTATATTAGTACGAATCCATCATTTCTCCTCCATCTATGGGTTAAATGGTAGAACAGACTATTGGCAACCAATCTATTGCCGAAAAAAAGCAACCGGCCGCTGGAAAATATTGTTTTCGTAATCATGAAACGATACATGATCAACCAAGCGTGTGTTGTTTATGGCACTTAACTGACTTAATAATACAAAAATCGCATTTGAATAGGGAAAGATACCTTCCGAAACCTAAGCAAGGTATTACGAAACAAAAAAATCTAGTCAAAAACGAACCCGGAAAGACGAGTACATACCAAAAATCAAATGAAATAATAATAATAATAATAATAATAATAATAATAATTATTATTATTATTATTATTATTATTATAATACCTGGCCATCTAATAACCGGATGAACACACTGGATATAAAATTCGGCAAGACAGAAGGGCCCATTAGCTGCATTAGAAAATATGCAACTTTTACGGGAAGGAAACTGCAATAAACTGAATATAAAACCCGGCATAACATAGTGGTCTAAAACCTGTAACTTTTACGAGAAAGGGATTGAAAGAAATTGGTATGAACACCACCCAGATCCGGTGACATAGATAGGACCTGTAAGAATTTTATGAGACTACAATATACAGAGACAAAACAATGAAACCAAATCGCCCAGGCATCGTAATCAAAGACCACAAGAACAAAATGATCTTTCTTATTGACATGGAAGTCCCTGAAAACTATAATGTATCTTTGAAGATCTTCAAAACTTGTACTCATGAGTACAAATTATATATTACTAGCAGTAGAACCCGGCGTTGCCTGGGGATGTAACAGTAAGAGATAGATCAAGTATCGACCATCATAAAGACTGAAAAATAAAATTGACAAAGATTATTGTTTAAGGTTGACGGACACGCATGTCAATAAGAAACACTACCTGCCCAAAAAATGAAGTGAAGTTTTCTTGAAATCGGTTGAAAAATGTAGGAAATCCGATCCCATATATAAACGAACACATACACGCAAACAACCTGGGTTTTATAAGTATAACTCGATATGAGTTGTCCCCCTTTCATTAATGCCTCTTAATCGTGTTTTCAAACTGAGTTCGTGTAAAACAATTGTATTTTTCCAATTTTTGGCGCTGTCAGAACCACTGCAAGGTAATTTTACGCAGTTCTGTGAAGTTTTGTTGAAATCAGTTGAAACATGTAGGAAATCTGATCCAATATATAAACGTACACACACACACACACACACACACACACACACACACACACACACACACACTGCGTTTTATAATAAGTAAGATGAAGAACTTTATCAATGTAACATGTGTGTAATCTTTGTTTTTTGTTTTTTTGTTTTTTTGTTTCAGTGGAAAATCTCATTATGCAGGAATTTCTGACATTGAATCTCTGGTTGGACTCAGAAGGAAATGTTTATGTGCAACAGAAATCAAAGGAAACAATAAAAATAACTTTAAAATACACACAGACAGAACAATCAAAACAAATCGAAAAAGACATCGAAAAAAAAAGTACTTTCTTATCGCCATGACTATCAAAATACAAGGATCTTGAAGTTGAAATCTAAAAATTCTGGCACACGAATGCCTCAATAATTCCAGTTTTGGTTGGAGCTCTAAGTTTGATTGGTATAAATTCCAATAGACTCATTGAATTGATAATAAGTCGCACATGCCTTAAAGGAATACAAAGAATTTTACCCATAAGTACAACTCACATTTTACGAACAGCTTTATCGATTCAAAATGCTGATTTATTTATTATTTATTACAAAAAATGCTCAGTGGAAAATGTCATAAAGTCATTTCTGACCTTAGGTCTATGATTGGGGGCCCGCAAGAAAATTAGTATACAACAGAAACCAAACGAAATAATAATAATAATAATAATAATAATAATAATAATAATAATAATTATAATAAAAAAGCATATATTTTTTTATCTACATGACTATCAAAATACAAGGATCTTGAAGTTGAAATCTCAGAAATGTGACGCATGAGAACATTAACAATTCCAGTTGTACTTGGAGACCTCGGTTTGGTTGGAAAAGATTCCAATAGACTCATTGAAGGGATTCCTGGAAGCCCATGCCTTAAAGAAATAAAAAAATAATATTCTCCCAAGTATAGTCCACAACTTTCAAAGGGCTTTATCTATGTAAAATATGTGTGATCATAGTTGTTTTTTTTCTCAAGAAATGCTCAATAGAAAATGCCATGATGCCATTTGTGCCACAAAGACTCTAGTTGAAATGCGTAAACACCAGAATCAAAGATAATAATAATAATAATAATAATAATAATAATAATAATAATAATAATAATAATAATAATCTCGAATGCCCCAGGCATCGACGTTGTTAGCATCGACTGAATATACAGCTCGGTAAGATAAAATTGCCCAATAGCTGTGCTAGAAATTACGCAACTTTTACGGGAAGGAAACTGCAAGAAACTGAATATAAAACCCGGCATAACATAGTGGGCTAAAACCTGTAACTTTTACGGGAAAGGGATTAAAAGAAATTGGTATGAACACCACCCAGATTCGGTGACATAGATAGGACCTGTAAGAATATTTATGGATCTTTACAATAAACACAGACAGAACAATCAAAGCTAATCGCCCAGACATTGGGGTTAAAGGCCACAAGAACAAAATGAGCTTTCTCATTGACATGGAAGTCCCTGAATCTTTAATACACTCTCAAAAGGATCTTGGAGTGGAAATCTAAAAGTGTGGCA
The DNA here is from genome assembly GCA_963932145.1 of Acanthosepion lycidas. Taxonomy (NCBI): domain Eukaryota; kingdom Metazoa; phylum Mollusca; class Cephalopoda; order Sepiida; family Sepiidae; genus Acanthosepion; species Acanthosepion lycidas. The sequence goes on from OZ010604.1 coordinate 24,789,480, forward strand.
CATGCGGATATCAATAATTCCAGTTGTAGTTAGAAGCCTCGGATTGATTGGAAAACCTTCCGATAGACTAATTGAACGGTCTCCTAGTAGATCATGCCTTAAAGAATAGCAAAAGATTGTATTCAAAGTTGCAGTTGACACATTATGAAGAGCTTCATTATTGTAAAATGTGTGTGATCTTAGTTGTTTTTTTCATAAAAATGATCAGTGGAAAATGTCATGAAGCCATTTCTGAACTTAGGTCTCTTGTTGGGACCCGGAAGAAAATGTGTATACAATAGAAGTCAAAGAAATAATAATAATAGTAATAATAATAATAATAATAATAATAATAATAATAATAATAAGAAGAAGAAGAAGAAGAAGAACACATTATATAAGAACTAATTAGTCTGATAGAGACATTTAGCGTCAAAAAACATATACTGGCAGAAAACCGCCTGTACTGTTAACAATTGTGAATTACAAAGGAAAATCAGTCTAATGAGCCGTATATCAAAACTCATCATCCGAATTGTGATGAACAGAGATCGCAGCAGAAGAAGACTGGAGATAGGACTGAAAAGTACGGCTTTGTCAAAGACACAGGAACAAAGAACGCGATATTTATGCACAGAATCGTGCTCACATCGATAGATTATATTAGGTTGGTGCAAAAATAATGACGTAATAATGTCGTTTTTTGACGTTACGTCAAAAAACGACATTATTACGTCATTATTTTTGCACCAACCTAATAACTTACGAAAGGTTTTATCTATATAAATATATGAGTAATCTTCGTTTTTTTTCTTTTTTTTTTTTTTACAGAAATGATCAGTGAAAAATATCATGAAACCATTTCTGATCTTAGGTCTCTGGTTGGGACCCGGAAGGAAATGTGTATACAACAGAAATCAAAGGAACCAATGCTTGCTAACAAAGCGGAAACTGAAGGTTTTATCCTTGCTGCGCAGGACCAATGCTTGCTAACTAGGAATTATCAAGCACATATACTAAAATATTGTGTCAGCCCAAAATGCAGATTCTGTGATAAATATCCAGAAACGATTGATCATCTTGTATCACGTTGCACGATGTTGGCACCCACTGAATATAAAACCCGACATGACAGAGTGGGCCAATATCTGCACTGGAAAATCTGCAACTTCTACGGGAAGGAAACTGAAAGAAACTGGTACCAACACCACCCAGACCCAGTTACGGAGATAGGACCTGTTACAATTCTATGGGACTACACAATTCACACTGACAGAACAATCAAGGCCAACCGACCAGATATTGTTATTAAAGATCACAAACAAAAACGTTGCCTCCTTATTGATATGGCAGTCCCTGCTGACTGCAATGTATCTTTGAAGATATTCAAAAAGCTGTCAAAATACAAGGACCTTGAAATAGAGGTCTCGAAAATGTGGCATATGGGAACATCAACAATCCCTGTTGTAGTTGGAGCCCTAGGACTGGTTGGAAAAGATTGCAGTAGACTAATTGCAGGGATTCCTGGAAGCCCATGCCTCAAGGAGATACAAAAAATTGTTCTGACAAGTACAGCCCACACTTTACGAAGGGCTCTATCTATGTAATTTTTTTTTTTTTTTTGTCAGTGAAAAGTGTCATGATGCCATTTCTAACCTTAGGTCCCTGGGTGGGACCCGGAAAGAAATGTGTAAACGCCAGAAAGCAAAGAAAATAATAATAATAATAATAATATTTTCCACGAGTATCATTCTCGTTATGGCTGCCATATAATCGCCAGTATTTTCTCTTTTCATTTTATGAAGATCGGACAGTAAACAAATGTGAATAGCAGAAATTGAATGAAAAGGAGAAAATAACTATCATATAATCAGATCATCCAGAAACGTTTTTTTTTTAAAACTAAACAAAAGCTGGTCTGTAAATATTGGTACAGTAGACGCAGACATTAATTAACGTGGATAGTGAGGATGTTGACTGAAGGTAGTTAAAATGAAAGAAAGAAAGACAAAAACGAATTAACATAAACGGATGCGTAGTCAGTTTTGTAAAATTTAATCGAACTAACAAAAGGCACAGAAGAAATTCAGTAAATGATTTACCGATGACAGACAAAACAAAATAACTGAAGAGAACGAGAGATCAAATCAAAACCATTGATTAAATGAAGCCAATATCTGGAAGAAAAAAAAAACTCATCATCTTTATCCACCCTGGTCGTCGACGTCAATCTGAGAAGCTCCCGCTCTGCGCTGCTGTCTCATCCCCACGCTGATTTTATCCATAGCTATGAAGCTTAGTCTAACCTTTTATGTTATAGCGTTTGAACTTAGAAGAAGGTTCCTTTGCCTTTTGAAACGTCTTGCTTTAAATCCTGCTAGTTGTCAAGCTACCCTCCTCAATGGAAAAAAAAAACTTGGTGAGGAAACGGTTTTAGACGCTGATTACACTGGTCAGCGAAAAAAAAATTGTTGAGATAATAAAAATCTTTTTTAGCTAGTTTGTGGGCGCTGAATTTGAAAATGACCTCACTTTTTCTTCGTTAACTACCATTTTTGCTGAACAGAAATGCCTCATTTTTTGAAAAAAAAATTTTTCGTTTGTTTTCTGTATATATAATAATGACCGATGGCGATATTCCTCAAAATAAAATCATAGAAACCTCTCAATTCGTATTTAAATCAACAAATATTGGTCTGTTTATTGAGAAATACTATTTTTGTAATAACAACCAGACTCTAAGTTTTTAAAATCAACACAATTGAATATACCAAGACCAACAAGTATTTTCATCAAATTATTTAAGAAACTAACAATAAAAATAAAATCTTCGTAAACATCAGAACTATGACATTTTTTTTTCATTTCTCGATGTTCAATGTTCTTTAAGTCCCTTTTGATACTCCAGCAGTACCATGTACAACGGAATTCATTCAAATGGGATGTCTTTTGTTGGAGTTTCTTTCCAAATGTAAATACAAAATGCTCACAACGTGCTTGGTTTCCTTCCGTAGTGAAGGGATAAAAGATATGGATAAATTTATGAATATCGAACAATATTTTAGGGTTTCATTTTTTTATGTCACCTTAATTATCAGGTTTATTAAAGTGTATTACTGATAAAGTTTATCAGTTAATTTGAATTTTGGCGATAAACTGGGAAATTCTTTTTTTAAATGTTTGATTCAAAAAAATTTTTTTGCTTATAAAAATAGATTATTTAAGATGGCTGATATTAAATTTCTCAGATTACGGGCAAACTGATTGTTTTTTACGACCTTTATTAACGAAATTCTACGATCAGCCATATTGTAAATTGATCTTTTTGCCAAAAATGAGCAATTTCAGTACAGGAATAATGGTAGATAACTATGAAAAACTAATGCCATTTTTAGAATCAGCACCATCAAATTAGCTGAAAAACGTGTCTTGTTTCTTGGCACCAAAAATCGTGTGAACCATTGTTATCTGACCGTTTAGCATTTAATACTGTGTTTCACGTACTACTTGTAGACAGATCAGAAATATGGAATTGATTGTCTGAGTTTACATCTCAACGTTTTTTTTTTGTTTGTTTTTTTTTGGGGGGGGGATGGCATAAATTCATTTATCTCTACCCACCAGCTATGGGTAAAAAACATATAGCCTTGGTAAATGAAGCAGTCTAGATGAATTCCAACCTTGACTCAAAACCGATGGAATATGCAACAGAAAATTATTCAGTGTCTGTCTATATTTCTGAGATAAGGTATTATGTACATTATTTACATTATTCGGACTATTGTCCTCATCTTTGTCGCCATATTTATCGCAACGTTTCGGCCTTTGTACACTCCGGCCTTCTTCAGGTGGTTGGAATGTCGAACTGAACCCTTTATTTCGCTCACTGGGATAGACTGTTCTAGTTCCACGTGCCATGTCTAATGGATGTCAGTTATCATTTATCTCCTGCTAATTCCCTTCTCCAAGTTCTCCACCGACTTAACAAGGTGTTGAGCTCACAACTCTTTGGGTCCTGTCACTGGATCTAACCAACGCCTTTATTCACTGTGCCATGTGTCCTTACATCGGCCGAAATGTTTTGATAAATATG
>OZ010604.1:24796051-24831051 GCA_963932145.1 Acanthosepion lycidas
TCGCTACACAGTTCTAACCATGTTTCAAAAATGAATTTAAATTTGTAATTAAATTTAAGACATTAGTTCCATTTCATCTTCAAGCGAATTTTGGAGTAACTTTTAAAATTACAGGGTTTTAAAGGCACAGTAAAAAATCATAATTCACGTTTCCAAGGATACTGAGAAATCTATTCATTCAGACAAGGGGTGTTTGGGTGTTCATTATCGCTGTATTTTGATGTATCCGTTATTAGTTACGTTTTAGTAGGGGTAGGGATGTATTTTTCAATGAAATCTGACATCCGTTAAATGCATGTAATCTGGATTTTTTTAAAAAGCTAATATTAAAAACAGTTATATTTATAATATATATATATATATATATATATATATATATAGAGAGAGAGAGAGAGAGAGAGAGGGGGGGAGAGGGAGAGGGAGAGAGAGACTGATAGATATATGTATTTGAGCATTTCGATGTAGTGTAATGGTTAGCAAACTTTTATTAGCTTTTATCAATTTAGTAGTGCGATGAAATTTATATTATCTAGGTACCTAAGAAGAAAGTAAGATTTATTTTATTGTAACGCAAAAATGTGGCACAGGGCGAAAAGGGGGATAGGGGAAGGTTGGTCTGTCTCATCTTAAACAAAGCTAGACACGATTATTCCTTACACCAAAACAACGCATTCTTACATACCATTCATAATACAGTCCCCATAATACCGCAACGTCTCTATGTAATCCCAACTAGTTCCCATATGTACAATTTTTCTGTGGAGTGCGGGGATTAAAAATAACAACTTTTAAAACTTAAATTCCAATGAATATTTATGATCTTTACAATTTAATATCAAAGAGGAAAGTTCGAGGGAACAATTCCCATGAAAATATTTGTAGAAAAAGCACAGGGAAGCGGCATTATTGAAGCCGAGATGCCAGGTCAGAACCAATAATATTGCGGGCTCTTATTTGGATTTTCTTAAATACAGCAGCACCAGACTATATGTGACAGCAGTATTCAAGGAATGAACGGTTGACGTATAAAATATCTCTATCTATAAAAGGCAAGATGTGTGTGTGTGTGTGTGTGTGTGTGTGTGTGTGTGTGTGTGTGTGTGTGACGAATGCACGGCCGCAATTTCCCACGGATTTACACCAAAATTTACATGCGCATGCTCCAAGTTAGTGGGAAGGCCAAGACCGACGTTACATTTCCCAACTCCCATCGATAGTGGAAATAATTGATTGTCCATGCTTCTACGACAGTTTTCATGTAGTTTGCGGCCATTTTCTACTGGCCAGAGTGAGAGCCTATAGCTGGCTGCCACGAATAGGCAGGAAGATTCTATTGGCCAGCATGAGAGCCAACAACTGACTGACACGAATGTTAACAAGCATCCTAGCATGCAAAAAAATCGATAGCTGCATTCGTCACAAGTGGGAAAAATTTAAATCTGCATGGCACTTTACTCCAATTGACTAATTCGCTTGCTTAAACTCAACGTTGATTCTGATACCGCAAAACTGGGTTGGGTGTAAAAAATTATTTGTTGTTAACATTCTTTTTTCATTCGGTGAATTTTTGGTCCTTTTTTAAAGCTGATCGTTTTGTGTTCATTTTGTTTAGTTCTTTTTTCGTAATAGATTTAATGTTTAGTATAGAGCTTATAAAAAATTGGAAGTGTGAGATAGGCAAGAAATAAGACATGTAGCAACATCAGCACGGCAAAGGGCACTCCTTTAAAGGCAAGGAAGGGCAAAAATATTTCAAGTCAGGTGATAGCGATTGCTGTATGAGTCGTACGATTTTTGAATCAAGCACGAGCATCGCCGAGCCATGCTGCTAGTGTTAGATATAATCTGAAGATAAAAATTGTCTAGCACGATACAGTAAATCAACTTTTCCAGCAACGAGTCATTTTTCTGGAGGTTTGCATCAGCCATTTTGATTAATGACAGAATAGGGTTTCTCAGGTGATTGATAGCAGTTTCGTTTTGGAGTCGTTAAAATTAACAAGCCATTGTTGCCCTAGTTAACAACAGATTGTATTTCATTTTCGAGAATCCATACCAATTTAACTTTATCAAAGTGGTCAGACATTCTATTATGACTGAAGTATGTCCCCAGATGAAAAGAATATTTATCCCTTTCATAAAAAATAGACTTAGAATTTAATTCAATATCCAATGGCCTTGCAATATCTTGAAAGAAGACAAGACGCGAGAAGACAAAATGTGAATTGGGAATAAAACCGTCAAAAGAAGAAGGAGGTTTAATGACACTTCATGAAACAACTTTGAGAAAAACCAAACTTTCAGATCCATGTATAAGAAAAGTGGTCGTAAAATTAAAACTGATCTTGCAAGTAGATTGGTATTGCAAATGTACCATCCCTTCTTCAACAAGAGAACTCGGATAGATGCATTTGGAGGGAAGAGGTTGCTCATTGAATAATTTATTTTTTGTAAGGCTAAATAAAAAAAATTAAAAAAAGGATAAAAAAATTTAAAAAAGATAAAAAAAAAATGGAGTTTAAATTTGAAAGATAAAATTTCCATAAAACTCAGGACAAAAGCATGGAAATGTTTGCGCAAAAACTCATTTGTCTTGCGGCGAAAATACGCTCACATGAGGGGTAGAAATTACAAGAAAAAAAAAGAAAAAATGTCACTCGCATTCTAATCAGTTGTTTCTCTGATAGAGCATCCCTGAAACCATTGTCGGAAAGGTGTTAAAAATGCTGCGTTACAAACCTATTGGTTACGTGTTTGTGTAGACATAATTACTGCAGGAGTAGATGTGTTTTGGGTTGTTTTGTTGAAATTATATTTTGGATTCAATTTTATTTAAGAAATTGTTGGACATTATATGGCTTAATATCATGAAAGCTCTACTGGTTGTTTGGTAGTATTTTAAAAAGATTTAACAAACCATCGTCAGAAAGGTGTTAAAAATGCTGCATTACAAACCTATTGGATATCAGTAAATATGACGGCCTTTTAAGATGAACGACAACGTTGAAGATGACGAAGACATTGACAATATAAAGAAAACTTTCATGATGTCTGTCTCTGATATGAAGCAAAATAAATGTCATTAATATCTATGTTAATTATTCTTTTAGAACAAGTACCTAGGATTACGATTTATTCATTGTTTGATGTTTTTTTTTGTTTAACGATATATCAACTTTTTTATGGGTCATTTCATGTCTAAATTTAATTTTCTTGGGAGTCTTGAAGTAATAAAAATATTATTTATGTTGTTCTGCCTTCACATTTGAAAACATGGTAGATCATACTCAGCTTTTGTGCATATACATTGAGGGCATAAATATTTGAGGCAGTGATATATGTGTTTTATGTTGTAGCTTTGTTGAAATTATATTTTAGAATACAGTTTAATAACTAAGATGTCGTAGAATATTATATAGTGAATATCAGGAAAGTGTTCTTTTATATTGGTCGTTTCAGTGAATTTATTTATGTAAATAATGTAAATAATGACAACTCCACCTGCCAAAAATAGTTTTTGGGAAAAACTTTGTAATCTGTAAAGTGTCTGATGAAGACCGATTATCAAGACGGTCGAAACATTGTAATAACAGCAACAAAGGTGAGGACAATAGAAGCATATAAATAAAGTTAATAATGAAAACAAATGTTTTTACTTTTATTTATTTTTTCTCTTTCGTTCCTTTCGGTGCCAGTACAGTACAAGGGTTACAGGTAGCGATTGTGGACGTGAATACTGAGAATATGGAGGATCGAGGTAAGAAAAAAAAGATGAATGAGTTTCAATGAGGTTCTATTTAATTTTTTTGAAAATTGTACTCATCAGGGAAGCAAGAAATCGTTACAAAGGTGGAAAGTGCGAGAAATTAATCTGTTAGGTTAGAAGTGGCTGTTTCATTCAAATTAGTTCAACAGTAAAACGCTGAGACCTAGTTGCCAACCAAGAAGCGCGCTCAAATTAATTTAGACAGGGCACCAAGGAAAAAAGCTCATAAAAGCAATTTTCACGAAATTATATGTAGAGGGACGTCACGTCGCGTCTGTGAGAGCGTAGCTGAAGCCGAGATGCCAGGTCAGGATGGATTAAATTACAGATACTTCTTTGAATTTTATCAAGAATATCACGAGATACGCAGCAGGAGAACTTGACCTGATATTGCAACATTATTTAATATATATTATGACCAAAGAGGGCTTCGCGAGACGGTGCAATGGTTAGCAAGCTTGTCTCGCTAGAACAATTATAATTGAGTCGTGAGTTCGATCCTCACTGGGGGCTCCATACTTTAGGCATTGTGTCACATCTAAGCTAAGCTTGGAAAATCACTATATTAAGACCGAAGAATGAAACTGGTATCAAAATGAATCAAAACAATTTCTCTCACAAAATTATTAAATATCGTCAAAATCAGGAATAAATTACGACTAAAAGTTTTTATTACATATGTCTAGACCAGAGATGTAATTAACTTTCGGTCATATCGTTCCGAATATGAAACACTCGTGATAGAAGAAAAGTTACTGATTATTTCGTATGTATAATACGCAGGTTTATTATTAACATTTCTGACGTGTGTTATACACGACGATTTCCTGTTTTCCTTGGAATATCATGTTTCTTTTTCTATTCATGATTGCTTTCAAGGAAGTATTCGCCATTCATATGAAACGGGTTTTACGCCGTATAGATTTATAAAACTGCTGTCGAATTTAAGGAAACCTATTAAGTTGAACCATAAATAATTTCCGTCATCTATATTCTTCGAAAAATAAAGTAAATTTTTGTTCAATTATAACTTCACCATATTTATTAACTCAGGTCGTTTTTACATCGTTCTCCCAAACATTCATTCTATTCTTCTGAGAATTTTAATAAATATTATCTAATTAGGTACAGTATCTACAGTTTCCAGTAGGTATCCCATATGCTTTAGTATTTCTTTCATATTACCATAAGGAAAGTAGTCAAATGCCTTTGAGAAGTCAACAAGGAGGGAGCTGGAATCTTTTTTAGATTGTATACCTTCCAAGATTCGTCGAATGATATGAATTTGTCCCGATGTTGAGCCAATTAGATCAACATCCAGTGATTTCGTGCCCTTAAAATTTGAACAGATCAGTGCCCTTTTACACACTTAGATCATGCCAAAATAGACTCTGTTCTTAGTCCGACATTAGAGAAGTCAGGTGCATTGACAGTATTACGTTGTTTAGTGAATTAAGTATAACTTTTAAATTGCATCTTATAACAAAACAATATTCTACTAGGAGATACTAATTAAAAATTCATAAACCTTTTTGACTATAACCTGACAGAAGACCAAAAGCATCAAAATTAGACTGTCATCTGCACGGGAATCTCTTCTTCACCTAGAAGAAAAATACGATATAATGTTTAACTGGGGCTCCATATTATTCACATTTTAATGAACAATCTTAAAAAATACACTACAATTACCGTAATTGCTTATGTATAATACGCATTTTTTTCTAAAATTAATGAGCAAAATCAGGGGTACGTATTATGTACAGCAAAACCATTTTTTTTAATTACCGTAAAATAAAATATTAATTATCATGAAACTAAATTAGAATATTATTATTCTATGTTTAAAACCAAACATTCAATTTATTCTGGTCAGGATAGAATGTATTACAGAATCCTTCTTTACAATTTACAAAGAACTTTGTTGAATCCGATATTTTATAAAAGAATCATTACGACAGTGAAAGACAAAGAAAGAAAAAGTAAAATTTAAAATGAAACAATTGCTTAAGGATAGACGGAAGAATTTTTCATACAGGTTCCAAAGATTGCTGAAAAGGATACTTTTCTTTTTTTTTTTTTTCTTAAAAAAAAAATATCGCATTTTCACACGTCGGTTGTGTTATATCGTTATTTTTTTTAAAAATTCAATTAGAGCGGTTTGCTGTTAAATGGGCAAAATGATTGGGCTTAGTGGAGATCCAGGTTGGAAACCAAATCTGTCGCCAAGAATAAATAAGTCTAGATTTGGTGATTTTCTAAGGGTTGCTTAGATGTGGCACAAAGCTGAATGTATGGGGGCACACAGCGAGGATCGAACTCACTATTCAGTCGTAATTAATCCATCGAGACAAGTTTGTTAACCATTACGCCACGTCGAAATGTCCAATAAAAGGAGATATGCTTGTCATAATTTCTTTACGATAAGCATATCTAGTCTTATTATTAGGTTGGTGCAAAAATAATTTCGTTTTCTAACATATGTTACTATGTGAGAAAACGAAATTATTTTTGCACCAACCTAATATTTAATGTCAGAGAAAAATAGACGAATTCATGTGATTGGAATTCCACGACGTTTCGGTCATTGTACGCTCCGGCCTTGTTCAGGTGATTGGGATTCCGAACTGAACACTTTATTTCGTCTGCCGGGGTTGAGTGTTTTAGATTCCATGTGTCATCCCTCTCACGGATGTTTCAGTATTGGTTATCTTCTTTTAAATCAACCCTCCGAGATTTTTTTTTCTCCTCAGCTCTAGCCATGTACTGAACTCACAACTCTTTGCGTCAAGTCACAGGGTTCAATCAACGCTTCTATCCACTGAACCAATACCTAGCTGGAAGTTGTAGAGTTCAGTTAAAAGGGCAATAACTGAGACATCCGGAAGATGCATGGCACGTGGAACTTGAACGATCGACCCAGGTGCACGAAATAAAGGGGTCAGTTTGAAATCCCAATCACCTGATGAAGACCGGAGCGTACAACGTTCGAAACGTCGTCAGTATTGCAACAAAGATGAGGATAACAGCCTGAATTATGGAAATAATTACAATATCTCATATCAGAAATATGAACAGGAAAACCTTTAACGAAAAATGCATAATAAAATAGCAACTAGGGCTATAGTTTGTAACGAGATGAGAATTATTAGAAAGACCCAGGCAAAAAGATAGAAAGAACAGTTGTTCTGGGGGAAAATAATAATAATAAAATTCATTCAGACAATAGGAGAGATGAAAAAAAACTAAGAGGATAAAGTTGAAAATTGAGAACACTTAGGGTCGCTCAGAAAACATAAGAAAACTTTGCCTGAGCAGGAATAATATCTTTAAAGATATCTTGAGAGAATCAGTAAAAATTTTATTTCTTGTAATGCACCCTTGATTCTGTGTGCCCTTTGTCGTCTCAAGACTCTTACTCTATTTGAAGACAAAGTCCATTTTACGAACAAGCTATAAAAAAACACAGGGAAAAACATCCACTTGAAATCCTTCAAGACCGACTCCGAAATTGTCGGAATTTTCGCTTACATTCAACCTGAAGGGTAATTTCCGGTTTCAGTGTGTTTTGTTTGAAGAAAGGGAAAATTGAAGAAAACAACTGCAAAGAAAATGGGCCAGTCAAATTATATTATCCTGATTTCTTCCCTGAAAATTTTTCTTCCTTTCCCTCCTTTTGTTTTTTTTTGTTTGTTTGTTTTTTTCGTTCTCCCCCAAACATTCTGCTTCTCCAGCTTCCAACACGCTGAACCTCTTTACCCAAAACGAAATCATTTCATACTTAAAATCATTATCTTCATTTTTTTCCAAGTGTCCACACATACGCCATTGTTTCTAAATCCCCCCGACTACTCACCTTCCGAAAAACCGTCTCAGTCTTCCTTATTTTCTGTCCGGCCCTCCGCCATTGGTAGTTTCATTCTACTCGCCCGGCGTTCTCTGTGGTTAGACCCTAATGAGCTCACTTCCCATTTCATTTCTTGTTAAATCACTTGAATTTGCTTTTTATTTGTGTGTCGAACGATGTTCCATTGTGGCCGACACTTTTCAGTTACACGGGGGGAAGGAAGAAGGCAGAAAATTTTACTTCACGTTTATATCTGTAGCCGCCGGCAGTCAGTCACCATTTGTGGCCGGCTAAGTAAAGTATAGACCCTTGTAAACAAGAGGGCATCGATGAATGCGTTTTTCGTTTTCATCAAACCTGTATGCCTCTCTACATGTGACAGTGTGTCCTCATTTACCTAGCTTATTCAAACGTGTTCCTTTCTATACATCATCTTGTTTTTGTGTATATGATTGCATCATAAAATGTTATTGTGCGTACGTTTGTATGTCTGTCTCGCGATATATAAAGTGTTGCTTCCAATGGGTTTACCAGATTGTCTATCTATATCAAGTTGTCATAGAGGAAAAAAATGAGTAACTACCGCCACCGAGGTTCGATCGTGACACTCTGGACTTATGAATATATGTCTTCCTCCAGGTAGATTAATAGCGGTGTCAGGCTACTGACTGAAGTGATTATTGAGTGACTATTGAGTGGAACTATCAAGTCGAATTAGTGTGCATCGTTGATTGGGGTTTTCTGTTAGGATTCACCGGACATTAAGCCAAGCCGCTCTACTAACAAGGTATTCACTGAAATGGTTAATTATCTTTGGTTGACTTGTACTTCTTTGTACTTGTTATTATTTATTTGTTGTTGTAATTAAATAATGATTTATTTTAACATTAAAGTCTTGAGTTATATTTAATTATTAACGGGCACCATACGTCACAAAATAAGTTTATGTGTACGTCATTATATGTCACTATATCGTTGAGCGTCTCTCTGTGTCAAACTATATATGTTTGTGTCGGGGACATTTCTACGTAGTGTAATATTAAGCAAGCTTGTCTCGCCAGATCAGTTACAATTGGATAGTGATTTTCGATCCTCACTGACTGTCCCATAATTTCGGCATTATGCCACACCTAAGCTACGCTTATGAAATCAAAATACACGGGCTAGTCTTTCTGATCGTGTGTGTTTCCGGATTTTTATCTAACACTGGGCACCTGTGTTTCTTTTTGCATGTGACCGCGTGTTTGTGTTCCTCGAAATATATACACAATAATACAGGGTGTATCCCAATGCCCAATTTTCTGTAACTGAATGATTCTCTGCATGTATATATGAGTCTGTGTGTCCCTATATCTTGACATGCGTACGTGTGTTTCTGTATAAGACTGTGTAACTCTGTGTCCGGCTATATATATATATATATATATATATATATATATATATATATATATAGCACCTTCTAATTTTGATATTGTTTTTGGACTTCTGTTAGTTTATAGTCAAAGAGGTTTATGCATTTTCAATTAGTATCTCCTAGTAGAATAATGTTTTGTTATAAGATGCAATTTAAAAGTTATACTTAATTCACTAAACAACTTAATACTGTCAATGCACCTGACTTCTCTAATGTCGGACTAAGAACAGAGTCTATTTTGGTATGATCTAAGTGTGTAAAAGGGCACTGATCTGTTCAAATTTTAAGGGCATGAAATCACTGGATGTTGATCTAATTGGCTCAACATCGGGACAAATTCATATCATTCGACGAATCTTGGAAGGTATACAATCTAAAGAAGCTTCCAGCTCCCTCCTTGTTGACTTCTCAAAGGCATTTGACTACATTGCTTATGGTAAGATGAAAGAAATACTAAATCATATGGGATACCTACTGTACCTAATTAGATAATATTTATTAAAATTCTCAGAAGAATAGAATGAATGTTTGGGAGAACGATGTAAAAACGACCTGAGTTAATAAATATGGTGAAGTTATAATTGAACAAAAATTTACTTTATTTTTCGAAGAATATAGATGACGGAAATTATTTATGGTTCAACTTAATAGGTTTCCTTAAATTCGACAGCAGTTTTATAAATCTAAACGGCGTAAAACCCGTTTCATATGAATGGCGAATACTTCCTTGAAAGCAATCATGAATAGAAAAAGAAACATGATATTCCAAGGAAAACAGGAAATCGTCGTGTATAACACACGTCAGAAATGTTAATAATAAACCTGCGTATTATACATACGAAATAAGCAGTAACTTTTCTTCTATCACGAGTGTTTCATATTCGGGACGATATGACCGAAAGTTAATTACATCTCTGGTCTAGACATATGTAATAAAAACTTTTAATCGTAATTTATTCCTGAGTATGACGATATTTAATAATTTTGTGAGAGAAATTGTTTTGATCCATTTTGATACCAGTTTCGTTCTTAATATAGTGATTTTCCAAGCGTAGCTTAGATGAGACACAAGGCCGAAAGTATGGAGCACTTAGTGAGGATCGAACTCACGACTCAATTATAATTGTTCTAGCGAGACAAGCTTGCTAACCATTGCACCGCCTCGCGAAGCCCTCTTTGGCCATAATATATATTGAATAATGTTGCAATATCTGGTCAGGTTCTCCTGCTGCGTATCTCGTGATATTCTTGATAAAATTCAAAGAAGTATCTGTAATTTAATCCATCCTGACTTGACATCTCGGCTTCAGCTACGCTCTCACAGACGCGACGTGACTTCCCTGTACATATAATTTCGTGAAAATTGCTTTTATGAGCTTTTTTCCTTGGTGCCCTGTCTAAATTAATTTGAGCGCGCTACTTGGTTGGCAACTCGGTTTCAGCGTTTTACTGTTGAACTAATTGGAATGAAACAGCCACTTCTAACCTAACAGTTTAATTTCTCGCACTTTCCAACTTTGTTACGATTTCTTGCTTCCCTGATGAGTACAATTTTCAAAAAAATTAAATAGAACCTCATTGAAACTCATTCATCTTTTTTTCTTACCTCGATCCTCCATATTCTCAGTATTCACGTCCACAATCGCTACCTGTAACCCTTGCACTGTACTGGCAATGAATGGGATGAAACAGAAAAACAAACATTTATTTTCATTATTAAAAATTTTACATGCTTCTATTGTTCTCGTCTTGCTATTCGGCCTTCATCACAGTATTTCCAGATTACAGAGTTTTTCGCAAAAAGTATTTTTGTGGGGTGGAGTTATCATTATTTACAGTATTTACATGCGGAGTATTGTCCTCATTTTTGTTGCTGTTACCCCAAAGATTGTTCTCACCGGCTGAGTTATCAGTTATAACCTGTTAATTTCCCTCTGAAAGTTCTCCACTGCCTTAACCGGGTATTGAACTCACATCTTTGGGTTCAGAGGGAAATTAACAGGAGATAACTGATGACATCCATTAAACGTGGCACGTGGAACAAGAACAGTCTATCCCAGTGAGCGAAATAAAGGGTTCAGTTCGACATTCCAACCACCTGAAGAAGGCCGGACCATACAACGGCCAAAACGTTGTAATAAATATAGATGAGGACAATAGTCCGAATAATGTAAATAGTGTAGATAATAACACATCTCAGAAATATAGACAGACACTGAAGGGCCGCAACGTTGTAATAAATATGGCGACAACGATGAGGACAATAGTCCGAATAATGTAAATAGTGTACATAATACCTCATCTCAGAAATATAGACAGATACTGAAAGGCCGAAACGTTGTAATAAATATAGCGACAAAGATTAGGATAATAGTCCAAAAAATGTAAATAGTTTACATAATACCTCATCTCAGAAATATAGACAGATATTGAAAGGCGGAAAACGTTGTAATAAATATGGCGACAAAGGTGAGGACAATAGTCCGAATAATGTAAATAGTGTACATAATACCTCATCTCAGAAATATAGACAGATACTGAAAGGCCGAAACGTTTTAATAAATATAGCGACAAAGATTAGGATAATAGTCCAAATAATGTAAATAGTTTACATAATACCTCATCTCAGAAATATAGACATATATTGAAAGGCCGAAAACGTTGTAATAAATATGGCGACAAAGGTGAGGACAATAGTCCGAATAATGTAAATAGTGTACATAATACCTCATCTCAGAAATATAGACAGATACTGAAAGGCCGAAACGTTGTAATAAATATGGCGACAAAGATGAGGACAATAGTCCGAATAATGTAAATAGTGTACATAATACCTTATCTCAGAAATATAGACAGATACTGAAAGGCCGAAACGTTGTAATAAATATGGCGACAAAGATGAAGACAATAGTCTGTATAATGTAAATCGTGTACATAATACCTCATCTCAGAAATATAGACAGACAACTTTCTGATGAGCTTTTTGCCTGTTGTTCCGACTATATAAATTTATCCGTGCTACTAGATGTGCAAATAGGTCTCAACGTATTAGCCAGGTTTAACTGCCACTTCTACTCTTTCTTTTCTCGCACTCTTAACATGTGGAATTCTCTTCCAATTTCTTGCTTCTCTAATAACATCAATCTCCGAAAATTTAAATGTACTGTCCATCGTTATCTTTTATCTTCTTTAACACTATTCCTTTTTTGTCTTTTGCTCCGTCATCCGCACTAAATTATTCTCTTTTACCCCCTGTAACCAACTTTGTCTTAGTGGCATTATCGCCTTGCTTGGAGGTGAAACGATTAAAATCAAAACAACTACAACGATTTAAATATCTGGAAAGTGTTTCAACGCAGGACAGAAAGCGCGAAATGAAAATCTGAAGGGGTATTGTTAATGGGAAAGATGCCTTCCAAAAACTAAGCAAGGTATTAAGAAACAGAAACGTTTCAACAGAAACAGTGTCCTGAATGGTTATGTAATAAGAGCCCTCCTATGAGTCAGTGAATGCTGGAAATCTCCACTCAGATGAAAAAAAAAAGACTTGAAGCAACAGAAATCTGGTTCTACAGAAATATTAGGTTGGTGCAAAAATAATTACGTAATAATGTCGTATTTTTTTAAAGTCAAAAAACGGCATTATTACGTCATTATTTATGCACCAAACTAATATGTTAACACTACCATGTTCCAAACATGTAAGCAATTATGGAGTTTATAGAAAGTAGGAGAAAAATTGTAACCTAGAATTAATATAAGGAAGGACAGTTGAAATTTCTAGGGCACATAATGAGGAAAGACGGCTTGAAAATTTTGAAACTCATAAGACAGATTTAAGGCAATAGGGAGAGACGAAAAAGCATGAAAGAACTAGGGAGGGCTTGTGTAAATAGATTGCGGAACAGGGATTAGGAGAGATAACAAAAATCACAATTTATTTAGAACGACAAAGGACAGAAAATTGTGGAGAGCCGTGATTACCTAATTCCTGAAGGGACGCGGCACATAGAAGAAGAATGAGCTTGAGTAAATGGATGGCGGAACAGGGTTAAGGAGAAATAACAAAGAGACTCAATTTATTAAGTGTTACAAAAGACAGGAAATTGTGGAGAGCCATGATCACCTAAGTCCGGAAATGACACTGTACATAGAAAAAGAATGAGTTTTGGATTGTGGCACAAGGTTTAAGAAAGATTTTTAAAAAACACAAAATTTATTAAGAAGTACAAAGAACAGGAAATTGTGGAGAGCCATCATTGCCAACGTCCTTGAGGAATACGGCACATAGAAGAATAAGTTTATGTAAATGGATTATGGAACAAAGTTTAAGAAAGATAAAAAAAAGACAAAATTCATTAAGAACTACAAAAGACAGGAAATTGTGGAGGGCCATGATCACTTAAGTCCTGAAAGGACACGGCAAACAGAAGAAGAAAAATGAGCTTGAGTAAATGGATGTCGGAACAAGGTTTAGGAGAAATAACAAAAAGAAAACATTTATTAAGAGCTACAAAGGACTGGAAATCGTGGAGAGACATGATCTTCAAAGTACGTCCTGAAGAGACACGGCACACAGAAGAAGAAAGAATTTATATAAATGGAATGTAGAACAAGGTTTAAGAGAGATAAAAAAAAAATACAAAATTCATTAAGAACTACAAAGGACAGGAAATTGTGGAGGGCCATGATTGCCGACGCCCTGAAAGACACACCACATGAAAGAGGAACGTATTGTAAGTCGAATAATTGAATCTATTCGAGTTGATCTCGTTTCTCTTGGTCCTTAAAGTTACAAACTTTCAGTCTATGTAGCCTGAGGACTTCCTCAGATGTCTGTTGAATTTGGTGAACATTCTGGGAATTCCAAACCGAATATTTTATTCAACCGGAATTCTATGAAGAATACAGATACAACAGACTCTCGAATAATCCGTAGATTTCAACGGAGGACGAGTTGATTGTATCAATCGAGAGAAGGAAACTAGTCCGCGGTGAGGAATGTATAATATTGATAGTCCCCAGTTACAGTAAAAGTTTGGAAGTGTAAATAAATTAATAATTATTATTTCAATGTGGTACTTTTATTAAAAATTAATACGTTAGACATTTATATTGATGTCAGCGGGGATTAATAGAAGTCTTAATCAAGCTGTAATTTTACATAAATTTGGATTTGATGTGTAACAAGACAGGAACTATTTCTCGACACGATCATTGTAGACAAAAGCTGTATAATATGCATTTTGTTATTGAATGTTGGTAGATGTTTCGACATTACCATTACCTTCATCAGTCAAAGATTTGCATAGATTTCAGTTTTACGTTCAAATACACTATACTTGTAACATCCATGGCCTAAACTCTGCAACTCTATTTACTATTTATTATTTTATTTATGTTTTTTCTCCCTAAATAGGCAAATCTATATTCGATTATCATTCGGTTTCCACTCCACCCTGATATTACGAACAGAGGTCTTTCTCTTGTTTTCTTTTTGAAGACATCATTTCAGGTTTCTTTCGAAATTCTACTTGAACATTTCGATAATTGATTGAACCAGTCCTAATGTATCGATCATTATCTGTTTTTCTTGAATTAAGACTGGATGGAACCTTTACAAATCTATTTAGAAAAATCCAGAATATCAGTTGGTGATCCCATGCAATGCTTAACACAATTTATGGGGGACTCAGACAAATCGCCCTTAAGCTCAAACAAAAACGATTGCAGAATGCCGTCCATTGCCGCCAAGCGGATAGGCAAATCTTCTCATCCTTACTGCCATGGCATCCTTCTCACGAAAGGTCACTTTCCCAGATACCATAGCGCGGGATCCAGGGTTGGATCTGTGGCACAGCAACACAGAATGGAACAGTATGGAAAGGGATTCTCAGTAGACTTCCGACCAACTATTGGGAGGTCGAAGGAAGATGATGAGGATGATGAAATTCTACTTCAACTTTCTACTTCTAACGTCTCCTCCTAAACTCAGTCATTTATACTATTATTTGGTTTCCGGTTCCCTCTAAAATCTACTTCAACTCTATACTTCTAACGTGTCCTCCTAAACTCTGAAATTTATATTATTATTGGGTTTCAGGTTCCTTCTTAATTCTACTTTAACTCTATACTTCTAACGTCTCCTCCTAAACTCTGAAATTTATATTATTATTGGGTTTAAGGTTCCTTCTAAATTCTACTTCAACTCTATACTTCTAACGTCTCCTCCTAAACTCTGAAATTTATATTATTATTGGGTTTCAGGTTCCTTCTAAATTCTACTTCAACTCTATACTTCTAACGTCTCCTCCTAAACTCTGAAATTTATATTATTATTGGGTTTCAGGTTCCTTCTAAATTCAACTTCAACTCTATACTTCTAACATCTCCTCCTAAACTCTGAAGATGATATTATTATTGGGTTTAAGGTTCCTTCTAAATTCTACTTCAACTCTCTACTTCTAACGTCTCCTCCTAAACTCTGAAATTTATATTATTATTGGGTTACAGGTTCCTTCTAAATTCTACTTCAACTCTATACTTCTAACGTCTCCTCCTAAACTCTGAAATTTATATTATTATTGGGTTTCAGGTTCCTTCTAAATTCTACTTCAACTCTCTACTTCTAACATCTCCTCCTAAACTCTGAAGATGATATTATTATTGGGTTTAAGGTTCCTTCTAAATTCTACTTCAACTCTATACTTCTAACGTCTCCTCCTAAACTCTGAAGATTATATTATTATTGTGTTTAAGGTTTCTTCTAAATTCTACTTCAACACTATACTTCTAACGTCTCCTCCTAAACTGTGAAATTTATATTATTATTGGGTTTCAGGTTCCTTCTAAATTCTGCTACAATTCTATTATTCTGACGTCTCCTCCTAAACTCTGAAATTTATATTATTATTCGGTTACAGGTTCCTTCTAAATTCTATTTCAACTCTATACTTCTAACGTCTCCTCCTAAACTCTGAAATTTATAATATTATTGGGTTTCAGGTTCCTTCTAAATTCTATTTCAACTCTATACTTCTAACGTCTCCTCCTAAACTCTGAAGATGATATTATTATTGGGTTTAAGGTTCCTTCTAAATTCTACTTCAACTCTATACTTCTAACGTCTCCTCCTAAACTCTGAAGATTATATTATTATTGGGTTTAAGGTTTCTTCTAAATTCTACTTCAACACTATACTTCTAACGTCTCCTCCTAAACTGTGAAATTTATATTATTATTGGGTTTCAGGTTTCTTCTAAATTCTGCTACAATTCTATTATTCTGACGTCTCCTCCTAAACTCTGAAATTTATATTATTATTGGGTTACAGGTTCCTTCTAAATTCTATTTCAACTCTATACTTCTAAAGTCTCCTCCTAAACTCTGAAATTTATAATATTATTGGGTTTCAGGTTCCTTCTAAATTCTACTTCAACTCTATACTTCTAACGTCTCCTCCTAAACTCTGAAGATTATATTATTATTGGGTTTAAGGTTTCTTCTAAATTCTACTTCAACTCTATACTTCTAACGTCTCCTCCTTAACTCTGAAGATTATATTATTATTGGGTTTAAGGTTTCTTCTAAATTCTACTTCAACACTATACTTCTAACGTCTCCTCCTAAACTCCGAAATTTATATTATTATTGGGTTACAGGTTCCTTCTAAATTCTACTTCAACTCTATACTTCTAACCTCTCCTCCTAAACTCTGAAAGTTATACTATCATTGGGCTTCCGGTTCCTTCTAAATTCTAATTTAACTCTATAATTCTAACGTCTCCTCCTAAACTCTGAGATTTTATTTACTATTTAATTTTTCTGACAATAGGTGTAGATGGAAAAACTTGGCACATTCCTAACACACATCTCTTCAATGATGAAACTCCACAGATATTTTTCTAGGTCAAGCAAATAAAACTTACTTCCTATTCTCTTGTGATTTTTTTTAACATATTGCCTCGATAAATTTAAACCATTTTGTAATTCTGCTCTCATGAGGCATGTATTAAAAACTTACCCGCCGAAATAAAATTATTATCGGATTTTTCATAATGTGTTAAGATTTTTCCTCATATATATATATATATATATATATATATATATATAGATAGATAGATAGATAGATAGATAGATAGATAGATAGATATGTATGTATGTGTGTATGTTTATAAACAGCAACTTTAAATCTCCATTGTTTATAATTTATTTCCCCAGGGAATCTCTTTTTCCCTGGGTTATCAGACGACACTTCTAAATGTGAATAAATTAATTTAAATTTAAATATATATATTTTTTAATATATATTTGAGGGGTAGTTTTAAGTTGATGTAAGGTGATATAGAGATTGAGGAGAGACGGCGAGAGACATGGTCGAAATTAGTGGGGGGAGGGAAAGATAGGAAAGAATTAAAATTTACTTTATATTACAATACTTAATAGTGAGGAAGAGAAGTGAGGACTAGACTTTGACCTATTTAATATTATTAATTTAATTGTTTTCTGTTAGTCCCATTATGTCTTGCCAACTAAGCAATGGTGAGAGTAAAATGATCATTCAGGCCTTCGGTAAGGGTACCAGCATTCATAGTCTGGCTTCCCTCTTCAATGTCCATTCAAGAACCATCAAGTGGACGGTGAATCAGCTTAAAAACGACTGGACAATAGAGAAGAATAATGGACCAGGATGTCACAACAGCAAAATGGGTAAACGTCAGACTTTATTATAGTAAACACTTCGTATTTTAAATAGATGCCCCATAGTATTATTGTCAAGGATTTGTTTCTACTGTAATCGTAATATTTTCGTATTTCTCAATATATTTCTTAAAGTCGGCCTTGTATACAAGTTACATTGGTGCATGGAAAAAATTGAGAGCTCTGAAAATAACAATAGTTAGTTTTGAAGACAATCCAAGGGTTAGGTCTCATATTTTAAGTTACAGGTGTAATGTCTCTTCTTGTGCCTTGTGAACAAGAATAACCCGAGAGATATTTTTAAGGAAATCAAGCTTCTCAGTTTACTTAAAGAATGTTGTTAGATAAGGAAGTTTTCGTCGCTAATTCTGCCAAACTTAGTGGAATCTAAACAATAGAATATCAGCCCTGCCCTCATATGAAACGTTTCGCAAAAAACCAAAAATATAATATCAGCTTGTTGAATTTTCATTCTGATTTATAGTTAGATCACCAAAAGTATTCTCTTTGAGGTACCCATTTGGTGTGAATAAATATTTGTCAGTTTTCCGAGAAAGGAATAAGCGAGAAAGGGTGAGAGTGAGAAAGAGTGAGAGAGAGAGAGAAAGAGAGGGAGAGAGAGAGAGAGGAGAGAGAGAGATTTGGGTGTGGAAGTCCCGCCTACATCATCAAAACCTTGAGACTGTGTTTTTGGCAGTGAGGCAGATCCCCCATTAACTTATGACGGCTACTTCCGGCTGCCATTAGTATTTGGTCGGAAGTCTGACAGATGATGACCTTTGGATACGCACTAGAAACAAAGGTCAAATCCTTATTTTTAAAATTCTACACGATGAGAAATAGAAATACAAAACTTCAGAAGTGTTTAGTTCACCCGCTGGTAACAAACGAGTTCCGAACAATGGATTGAGTTTTCCTTTTATATTTTATTATTATTATTATTATTATTATTATTATTATTATTATTATTAACACTTAAAGAAGAGCGCGTTTTAAGCGAAGAAAAAGAAAGAAAATGGCACAGTATTTGACAATGTTCAACAATGTTTCGACCGTATGTCTGTCTTCAAGTTATGTTTGAAAATTGAATATAGATATAAAATACTTTTAAATATCTGCATAAAATTATAAGATTGTGTGAAAATGTCGCTTGTCTTGAGAAAAACAGTTGCACTGGTAATCAGTTATTATTATTATTATTATTATTATTATTATTATTATTATTATTATTTCCTTTGATTTCTGGTGTGTACTTATTCCTTTACGGGTCCCGCCCAGAGAGCTTAGCACAAAAATGGCATTATGACATTTTCCACTGAGCAATTAAAAAAAAAAAAACAAAAAAAAAACAAAATACAGACATATTTTACATACATAAAGCCCTTCAGAAGATTGTGGGCTCTACTCGTGAGAACAATTTTTGAGTATTTCTTTAAGACACGGGCTGTCAGGAATCACTCCAATGAGTCTATTGGAATCTTTTCCAATCAATCCGAGGGCTCCAACTATAACAGGATATTTTCATGTGCCACATTTCGATTCCAAAGTCCCGATTATTATTATTATTATTATTATTATTATTATTATTATTATTATTATTGTTAAAAATGATTGCCGTAAATCGTCCAATATTTTTCAACAGTTATGAGAAGAGCGTGATTTAAGAAAAGAAAAAATAAAGAAAAACTCAGTCCGTCTTCTTCATGAAGAAAACAGACATTCTGTTGAAATATAGTTTTACATTGTTTTTTCTTTTCTTAAATCGCGTTCGTCTCTTAACTATTATTATTATTGTTGTTCTTATTGTTATTATTATTGTTATTATTATTATTAAGCAAAATGATTGCCGTAATTATTCCAAAATTTTCAACACTTAAGAGCGCAATTTAAGAAAAGAAATGAAAATATTCTGTGTTCAAAAATATTTCAACAGAATTCCTTATAAGATAGATTTAAAAAAATGTTTTAAGTATAAAAATATTAAATCTGAAAAAAACAAACAAACTTGAAAGTCTTTGTCATGTAAGGAATAATAATAATAATAATAATAATAATAATAATAATAATAATCATTATTATTATCATTATTATTATTATTATTATTATTATATCATCATCATCATCATCATATTTCGATTTCTGCTATGTTCACATTATCTACCAAGTTTGTAGGAATACCTAAGGCAGGTACTGGTGTGTTATGGCTGTGATACACGCTTAGGCGATCATGTATCTTTCCATACATTTTTCCCGCAGTAGGTAGCCATTTCTTTTTGCGGTAAACCAGTTTTCATCTAAATCTACAGAACCCGGTCTGTCCTGCTATTTACCCTTAGCTGGGGACGTGAAGAAGAGGATTTATAACTTCCCCAAGAGTATTATCTCGTAAGTGAATGTAATGAATATCGACTGGAATTCGAACTCGGCTCTCCGATTTTTCAATCCAAGCCGCTAAGTTTTTTTCTAATTCCCATAACATCACTAGCGTTACGTGGACAAAGTTCATAGCCTGTGGGCTGTACTTATCAAAACAATTTTTTGTATTTATCTTAAGCTGGCAGATTATTATTATTATTATTATTATTATTATTATTATTATTATAAAGACGGGAACTTTTAACAATCCAATAAAACCAAGAGTGATCTAAGAAAAATATTTTATTCATAGTAATTGAAACCTTAAAACATGCCATTTAAGAAACAATGATGGAATTTTCATTTTTTTTAAATTACGTCCTGTAGATGGCGTCCTCCTGTACGAATGCATTCTTGAAATCTGCTGTTGAGATTCCTCATTGACTGCTGCAACATCTCAGCTGAGATATTGTGAATTTCATCTTGAATTCTAAATGGCGAAATGTTTACTTGCTCAAGGTCACTGTCTCGCGGTGTTGCCACTTGCTCATGTCTGGCACTTCAAAAATTCCCGTTTTTTGGGAGTCACCCTGTATTTATACTGAATTACAGCCACATCGCGTTGAAACGCCGGATCCCGTACGATCACCGAATTTAAGCAAAGTCGCGCCTGGGCCGTACCTAGATGGTTGAACGATTTTAAATACCAGGTTCTGTAAACTGGATGAGTGGGTGACGTAATGTTAAAGTATTGGAAGTTTTAATCACAGAGACGGGTTCGAATTACATTTGGGTTCGTTCTATTCACTTACGTGCAAGTAGCGTTAGGGAAGTTATGAATCTACCTAATCTCCCCTCCTATGAGTTAATTGGTAAAATGATTTAAACCATTAAAAATCATACAATCTAAAAATAATGTCTGGCTTTAAATAACCTGCAAAGGGTTGATAAGCAGTAGAAAACGAATCAATCAATAAATTTATATTTGTACTGTGTTTGGCAAGCATATAACTGAAAGAGTTAGAAAGCTTGGTTTTGTGATGTCAGCCTGTTCGTTTGTCAGTTTTACTATATGAAGCGAATGCTCGTTATCACTTCCAAAAATGCTCGTTATATTTGAGTCTTCGTAGACACTGTGAACGCCTTTCAATAATATCCGCACTAGTAATACTTGGTCAAGTAGTAATTGCCAAATAGTATAATGATCAGAAGAGAGTCTTAAACCGTATAGTAATAGAGTAGACACAATGAACGTATAGAAATAATGGATAAACAAGAAAAGTGATAGTGATCGTATAGTCATGAAGCTACTTCCTATTTGTTCATTTTCTTTATGATCACGTGATCTACTTAATGATGGAACCGCCCGTGTTAATCACTGGCGATGTAGTTTCAAACCACAGTGTCGGCAAAGATACTTACTCTTATACAACATATTTGATGGCTGTTCTTTCATTGTGCTAACAGTTTAATGTTTTTTATTCCCAGACTTTTTCAAACTCAGTGTTCCCCTGCGTCTTAGTGGCTTTATTCGCTTGCTTGGGGTGAAATGATTAAAATAAATGTCAGCTGAGAATCGAATAAAGACATGATCGCCTAAGCGTGCATCACGCAGGACAACTAAAGACAGAAGGAAAGTTATCTGAGTGAGACGAAAAGGTGGAGACAAATAAAGGATTGAAAAGCGGGAATAATTAAAGCGATGCTGCGATTAAAAAGAAGAAAAAGCAAAGGAAAAAGAAAAGAAAATAAGGTAAAGAAAAAAGAAACAAGAAAGATGGACAAAGAAAGAGAAAAAAAAGCTCGTTATCACTCCAAAAAATGCTCGTTGTGGACGAAACTTGTAATCGCCAGAAGTAGTAGTAAAGCCTTATAATTATCTCCACACTAGTAATACTTGGTCAAGTAGTAATCGCCAAATAGTATAATGATCAGAAGAGAATCTTAATCTGTACAGTAGTCGAGTAGAGAGAGTGAACGTATAGCAAAAGTGGATAGAAAAGAAGGAGTGAACATTGATCATTACGCTACTTTGTATTTATTCGCTTTATTTATGATCTGGCGATCTTGTTTCAAACCACAGTGCCGGCAACGACACTTACTTTTATACATGATAGATGACTGTTCTTTCATTGTGCTAACAGTTTAATGTTTTCTATTCCCAGACTTTTTCAAACTCAGTGAAAGAAAGAAAGGTGAAAGGTAAAGAAAAAAGAAACAAGAAAGATGGACAAAGAAAGAGAAAACAAAGCTCGTTATCACTCAAAAAAATGTAATCGCCAGAAGTAGTAGCAAAGCCTTTTAATAATATCCGCACTAGTAATACTTGGTCAAGTAGTAATCGCCAAATAATATAAGGATCAGAAGAGAATCTTAATCCGTTTAGTAATAGAGTAGAGACAATGAACGTATAGAATTAATGGATAAACAAGAAGAGTGAACAGTGATCGTATAGTGATAGACGAGAAAAAGTGACATATTTATTTGTATTTATACAAATTTTGGCACAAGGACAAAACGGGAAGATAGGAAAGGATTGTTTTCTTCTGTCTTAACGTTAAACTTAGTTAACCTTAAACAATGACCCAAACATACAACAATATTCCTTACACCAAGACAGCGCATTCTTACTTACCATTCTTATTACATCCACCATAATACCTCATTGTCTCTTTGAAAGTCTTAACTAGTCCCCATTTATAAAATATATTGTCAGTGATGGGGAGGGGAATAAAATGACAATTTAAAAATCTAAACCTGAATGAATATTTACAAAATGTACAAAAACTATTTACAAGAAACTAAACAAAATAATGTTAGTAATAATAACCTCCGCAACCCCTAAATGTGGGAGAATCATCAGTTAACTGGACGGAATCAATGCGGAACTTTAATAATATAAAAACATTCAATCAACCCCAAGCATTCACTCAAAACATTCACATATATAAACACAACAAATACGAAATTCACGCCCGAAACCAAAGGCGCCCTTCATCCACCAGAGAACTGACGTAACTAACCATCTAATGAGGGAGGGGATGGGAAATAAAAGGGGCTTATGAGCATACATTCCCTAGCTAAGTTAACTGGAATTAAGAATCTAAACAAAGAACCCTGAACTAACTTAATTCGGGCGGGGTTAGCCTATGTTCAACACAGAGAGAACAATATCCTGATGTCTAACCGGCATCAAAGTGCCACTCCAAGTCAACCCCACTCACAGGAGAAAGAGTCAATACTCTACTTTCTATTTATTCACTATTTCTATTTATATATATATATATATATATATATATATATATATATATATATATATATGAAAAGGTTAATGCGAAACCGGTTAAATAAAACAAATTGTTCTAAAGACCTACATGTAAGCAAAACAATTTTAATTTTAATATTTCTCTGTAAAAAATACATGTATTATAAATATTACATAGAAATACATATGAGTATTAGATGTTCTTTTCCAAATCTAATTTTCTCAATACACTAAGTTTTTGTACTGACATTTCTAAGAATTTCACATTTTTACCCATATATGTGTGTGTGTGTGTGTGTTTGTGTTTCTATTTGGGTGTGTGTTTGTGTATTTTTGTATGTTTTTCTATGTGTGTGCGTCATTATTAATCTGGGAACGCAAATCATCACGTAAGACTTTTCCATTTTTTTCATTTCATAATCCATTTTAGAAACACACGCACGTATATACATACATACATACATACATACATATATATATATATATATATATATATATATATATATATATATATATATATATATATGATGTGTGTGTGTGTGTGTTTGTGTGTAAGACAAACCAAAGTATTTTTAAAGCTTACAGATGCAGAAGCTTACAAGCCAGCCAAATGAAAACACTTGAAGTTACAAATGAAAATAAAAGGAAAAAATAGATGAACAAAGAAACCCTCAAGAAAAAAGCGACAAAAAAGTGGAAAGCAAAAATCCAGAAACCTGGAACAACAGACACACACACTTTCACAATAATCCAAAGTACTCAATATCTAAATCCAAGCAATTAAAACAAAGTAGTAACCCAAACCAAACTACCGCGCGCAAACGAGATTCATTCCCCAATCGCTTATCTGCGTTTCTCCATCGTCTGGCTATAAGGACTTGTTTTCCCGTTGCGAAAAAATCACTGAGCCGCGATTTGGACTGAAAATTACTGCGCGACATATACATGTATATATATATGTGTGTGTGTGTAATATTCCTTAAGGGAAATAGAAGCTTGCTTGGCAGTAAAGATTTTCGTAGCTGAGCGATCAAATCACACCCTCATGCAAAGGAGAAGGCAAGTTCGAAACCTGGAAGATGGCAAATGTTCTTAAGTTTCGAGTACGCAGGCCAGTAGCCGAAATAAAGAGTGTTGAAAACAGTGTTTATTAAAAAGTTAATATCTATCTATCTATCTATCTATCTATCTCTCTCTCTCTCTCTCTCTCCCTATATATATATATATATATATATATATATATATATATATATATTCGAATGTAATGATAACGAAACTAATATATAAATTCTAAAGTTCACAGGATTAATATAAAAGAGAGTTCAATACCGATAGTAGAGAAATACTTATTTACTATATTTTTTTTCATATTGACAAAAACAATTTATTCACGACAAAGATGTAACTTCGTTTCGGTGCATTTAGTTGCACCTCAACTGGTGATGAGCAAAATTTTGGTTCTCACCAGTCGACGTGCAACTAAATGCACCGAAAAGAAGTTGCATCTTTGTCGTCAATAAATTATTTTTGGCGATATGAAAAAATTATATATATATATATATATATATATATATATATATATATAATTCAAGCCTCAAATCTTAGAAGCAATTTACATTAAAAAAATTTAAAGCTGGCACTGAATAGAATTAACTATGATTACTATAGTAATGTTCTGATACAGGAAGAAATTCAATAATGGATATTTTTTTCACGTTATAATGTACGCTCAGGAAATTGTTCACTGTTTGCATTTAAAAGCATAATAAAAAATTACGGTAATGAATAGCACACCTTTGTATAAATAATTGTACCTCTGAATTCACATATAGTTTTGTACTACTTGAACCCCTGAAGATGATCTTCGATGAAGATCGAAAGTACTTGGGAAATGAAAATAAAAGAAATTTAAAAAGCTATCACACATTTCTCTCATCAATACACGGAAGGTTATTCGGGTGTATGAACGGACTTTGTTAAAAATTTGCAGATTAATGTCTGTAATTTATTCAATGAGACATACCTAAAAGAGAATTTGCTGCCTAAATACGCACACACTCTCAAACACACACATCTTCTCATTCTTTCCTATATATATATATATATATATATATATATATATATATATATATATATATATATACCTCACTTCGTGACAAAAGTGGTATATAATGTTTAAAATTCATTTTAAAAATGAAATGTTTTCTTGAAGATAATATCATGTATCATATACTTTATTCATAAATGCAATTAAAGTTTTTTCTAATTAAATAATATTTTAGTTTTATTGCATTTTTCTTATTTTAAGATTGAGAGCAGATTTTCTGTAATTAGGTCAAAAATACTGATTAACAAAAGTAGATTGATAGTTTTAATTTACCGAAGTCTTGTCCTGATAACTAATACAAAAATTATGCGTTATAAAAAGAAAATTAATATTTCGGGAAATTATATATACGTTAGTTAACATACAGGGTGTTGCAACAAAATTCGACAGTTGACAAAATAAGCCTGCGGAAATGATAGTCTGGTTTGAGTTCAAGAGAACTATGGTCATGGAAGTTGAAGGTGTATGAGAACAAGGACGAGTTTACTACCAAACGAAAGGCCCATAACGTTCGTTCTACAGCCGTTAGTGCCGACGACTTCGTCGCTGTCCTCAAGGAGACAGTCTACAATGGTGGAAGCCAGAGCAACGTCAAGATCGCAATAGGCACAACGATAGGTGGATCCGCAAAGTCATCGTGGAGGTTCCCGTCGTGAAGCATACGAAGTTTCTCCCCCACCCCCGTCATGGCCGTTGGCGTCATCGCCAACGAGGGGAACGTCATGCCTCTGTTATCCTTTTGAAAGGACCTGAGAATGACCGTTGAGATCTACTAGCGAGCGTGGTGAAGCCCTGGATGGACGAGATCGTCGCCGGACGCTCCTACGTCTTCCAGCAGGACTCCACTCCCGCACACATAGCCAAGACAACTCAGCCGTGGCTGCTAAACAATATTCCTCACCACTGGTCACCGGACTTGTGGCCCGCATCCTCACCCGACTCTAACCCCCTTGACTATTTTCTCTGGGACGTGATCGAGGCCAAGACCAACAAGCACGCCCACAACACGGTCGACTCTCTGAAGGCTGCCATCGTGGAGGCATTCGCCGCTATGTACAAGGACATGGTCGCCAAAGCGTGTGACTCATTTCGCGCTCGCCTTCATATGGTCGCGATGCCAGCGCTGGTTACATTGAAAGATAATGTAGTATAGAACTTTAACTATTGCTAAATAAACTGTCGGGTCTTTGCATATAAACTTTTGTTTTTATTGCATATTTCGTTTTCTTTTTGTCAAGTGTAAGCTTTTGCATCACCCTGTATATATAGAAAATAGTTCTTTCTTTTTTTACCAAGGTTTGCTAAGCACGAAAGTTTTCAAAATTTATTTTAATTAATAATTTAATTCATTTAATTTAATTCATTTCTGAATAAATCCTGAAAAGTTAATTATGATCCAACAATAGAAGTTGACTTACTAGTTCCCGTACGATCACCAAAGTTAAGCAACATCAAGTCTGGTTAGTACCTAGATGGGTGATCGCTTTGATTTTTACACGTGGTCATGTGCAAAGTCATATTAATAATTTTACAACCTGCTCTCTGATATTCCGCGACCATTATCGTCGCATATCAAACTTCTATGTAAACATAACAATGATGTCCATACTTCGAATATTGCTGCCACATATGGTCTTGTGTTCCTACTCGATAGAGTTTCTTAATAAAATCCCAAAACGAATCTGCAATGCCATCAGTCATGAAATGTTATCGCTGCTTGTCACTTTACAATCGCCGTAATGTATCTTGCCTGTGACATTTCTATAAGTATGGTAGTTATTCTAATGAAAGGAAAGACAAATTTTTCATATGGGAATTTATAGAGACTATGAGGTATTATGGTGCCTGCTATAAGAATATTAAGTAAACATGTGTTTGGTGTAAGGCAGTACTACTCAAAGTGGTGTTCCGCGGACCGGTGCCGGTACGCGAACCATCAGCTACCGGTACGCAGCCAATGCCCATGCCATGCTAAGGAATCATTTGAAGCATTTTTTTTATTGCTTTTTATATGTTTTGCTATTTATTTTTTGCAAATTAAATGGAAGATAATATATAATCAACTTTTATTATATTCATTATATACAGTGTAACCCGGATATAAGATAAACCCGGATATAAGAGAGATTTTCTCTGGTCCCAAATTAGAGCCATACTTACCTAAACAAAATAAACCAAACCCGGATATAAGAGAAACCCGGATACGAGAGATTTTCTCTGGTCCCAAATTAGAGCCATACTTACCTAAACAAAATAGACCAAACCCGGTTATAAGAGAAACCAGGATATAAGAGACTTATTCTCCGGTCCCGACAACTCTCTTATAATCCGGATTACACTGTATATCTTTTCCGGTATAAATTGATATTATCTCGAAATAGTACGTGACCCACTGAGAAAAGAAAATGGCTACGTATCGCTTGTTTGAGAAGCACTGGTGTAAGAAGTGTATTATTTTGGAGTTATTCATTTTGGTTGGCTAAGTTTAAAATAAGACATATTGAAGACTAGCCATCCCCCATCTCCCCTTTTGGACTTGTGCCAGATTTTTTTTTTATTTACAAAATAAATATTACTTTCTTCTATGGTACTTGATATGAATTAAAGTGCAGTACTAGATTGGCAGCTAGGTCTCATCATTTTACAATTGAATAGGGCAGATATAACCGCAATTTCTATGCCGACAGTTTCTTTTCTCGTACTTCTCGCTTGTGGAACTCTCTTCCGGTTTCTTGTTTTCCCTTCAAATTTCATCTTCAAAACTTTAACTACATTGTCAATTGTTACTATATGTCTTCCTAATTCTATTCTTTTATCATTCTCGCTCCTTAAAAAAGTTTTTTTTTTTTATATACCTTATTATTAATATTATTTAACACTCAATAAATCCCTGCATCTATGTTGCTTAACTTAGGGTGAAATGAGTAAAAATAAAATAAAATATGTGCAGGAAAATACTTAGTTTAACCTACAGGGTGCTCTGAAAGTCTTGTCACTCTTATATAATATAATTTTCTATTTCAACGTTCTGTGGGATATTATCAAGGAGAGAGTTACATATGAATGATACCAGCATACCCATCGGATGAAGGACACTGTTTGGAGATCCTTTGCAACAATCAACAACGCAAAGCTTCATAAAATATCACACAGGACATGGCGTCGCATTATTTTGTGCCACACTGATGGAGGTGTTCGTACAGACCTTCTCGATGTGTGACAGCATCAATAAAAATGAATAAAATTGAATCCGGTATATGTGCTTTGTATTACTTGTTCTTCTATTGTTATCATTATTTTTTTGGTAGGGGATGAAATGACTTTCAAACAATCCTGCAGTACTGCGCTTAAATTCGTAAAGTCTAGGTACAAAAGCGAAAAGTTCATCAAAGCAATTATAATAAAATTATTTATAGAAAAAGCACAGGAAAGCTATGCTGTGTTGGTGAGAAATAGACTAGTGGGGTGAGAAAACTTTGGGTCCACCCTGTACTTTCTAAAATCTTGCAAATGACTAAACATATTGGAATTCATGCTTGGTGCGTTCGAGAACTTTTCAGCCTCTTCACGTATATCAAAAACCATTTATCGGGCTCTTACGCCTGGTATGCTATGAATAAAACGTACAAAACAAGACAATGAGATCAACTTCTTAGCATCTGTCTTTGTTAAGGTAAAGGTCAGAGTTCGGACAGATGCTGGGAATATGTCTGCTATCGACTGCTCTTCAAGTAACCGTCTCTGGGTTTCGTTTAAGGTTTGTCAAAAAATTTCAAAGATGATTCAGTCGATAATTTATCGCTAAATACACGCGAAAATACAGTTATTATATTCTGTGGAAAAGTAAGTGCCAAAGAACTGTTGGAATTGCTAGGTAAACTGGGCATATTTGGGAAGGATATTAGAATAATATAGCAAACAGCCTGCGTACAGAGAAAAAAAAATGAATGAACATACAAAACTACAAAAGAGTGTAAGACAAGGATATGTTTTCTCTTCGAACTTATTCAATCTATACAGTCAGGAGGCATTAGGTTGGTGCCAAAATAATGTCGTTTTCTCACATAGTAACATATGTGAGAAAACGACATTATTTTTGCATCAACCTAATACTTTGAAAATCAGATGTCCTACCAGGACACAGCAGACACAGAAAGAAAACCATAAGAACTCCTACGGAAGGTAGTGAGGGAAAACGAGAAGAAAGGACTAAACATCAATTGCAAGAAGACAGAATTCATGGTTGTTAGCAAAAGAAGCATACGATCTGTTATGGTCCGGTTCCTTGTACCACGGTGATAGTCCAAGGTAGAACCAATAAAGAAGAACTCGAACACAGGTATGGAATAACACCGATATATTACAAACAGGAATATATACAGAGAAGTAGAAAGTGTTAGTGTTATGGTCCGGTTCCTTGTACCACGGTGATAGTCCAAGGTAGAACCAATAAAGAAGAACTCGAACACAGGTATGGAAAAACACGGATATATTACAAACAAGAATATATACAGAGAAGTAGAAGTGTTAGTACGAACAATCAGGTTTAGTAGAGAGAACAATGTAGTCTCGACCAATATCACTATTCCAATGTCTTGCAGTAATTGTTTGAACGCGACTCTGTTTCGGACTGCCTCTGACTCGACTGATTCGCTCGCTCTGGCTGACTAACAGACACCTGACGGACTTCTGACGGACCTCACTCCAGACTTCAGACTGGACAGTATTTAGTCACACCCCACGACGGTATCATGTGGCCGGTTTAATCGTGTTTATTTTCTGTTATGGTCCGGTTCCTTGTACCACGGTGATAGTCCAAGGTAGAACCAATAAAGAAGAACTCGAACACAGGTATGGAATAACACAGATATATTACAAACAGGAATATATAGAGAAGTAGAAAGTGTTAGTACGAACAATCAGGTTTAGTAGAGAGAACAATGTAGTCTCGACCAGTATCACAATTCCAATGTCTTGTAGTAATTGTCTGAACGCGACTCTGTTTCGGACTGCCTCTGACTCGACTTTTAACTCGACTTGAACTACTGACTCGACTTGAACTACTGACTCACGATATTCAATCACCCCCCACTGGGGCGTCATGTGGCACAAGGCCGTTTTTAACGTGGGATTTTCGAGCCCGTGGGCTCGGCCCAAAAATATGCCCATTGACCCCGTATAAACGGTTTCAGGGCCGGTTTACCTCCCCGAAAGAGAATCCGTCCTTCGGCGTAGCCTCCTTCCGGTTCCTCCCGCCCAAAGGCAGAGAGTCCAACCGATCAGCCGGTCAGAAAGTGAACGACTGACTCACTCCTTGGCTACTCCTGAGGCGCAGTATTTATGGAATAGTTTATTATTTTAATTATGGGTAAGATCCCATAACACCATCATGAAAATTACAAACGGAGGATACCAAAATACAAGTACAATGTGAAGTATTTTAAAAGAGGAGGGAAAGTACGACATCGAAATCCGAAGAAGCATTGGGACAGAGAAAGATGCCTTCCAAAAGCTAAGCAAAGTAGTAAGAAACAAAGGTACGGTAGAAACAAATAAAAGAGTACTGGACTATTATGTGAAATCGTTCTCCCTATATGTCAGTTAATGATGGATAATCTCCTGACAGTTAGGCTTGAAGCAAGAAAAACCTTTACTGAACTGTTACGTAATATCGGTCCTCCTATATAGCAGTGAATGACGAACAATCTCTTCGCAGAAGAAGTGACTAGAAGCAAGAGAAAGAAAAGAGTACCGAACTGTAATGGAATATCAGTCCTGCTATATGGCAGTGAATGATGGACAATCTCCTCATCAACGAAGAAGTGACTTGTAGCAACAGAAATGTGATTCTGCAGAAGGATGATGAGTATACCACGAGCCGAACATGTGAGCAACGACGAAGTTTTAGAGAAAATGATAACAAAAATGGACCTTTATAATTAACATCAGAAAGAGACAGCTGAAATTTCTAACGAAAATAATGTGGAAATGAGTCTTGGAAATTTGGATACTAACAGTGGAGATTGGAAGCAAGAGGGACTGAGGTAATCAATGCATAGCCTACCAAACGAGCCTGAGTAAATACCGGAAGTGAAACCTTTGTAAATAAAACGCTTTTTTTCATTCTGTTTTGAGTAAAAATTAATGATTACTTTTAGAATATCCAGTTAATTAAGTCTTAAATTCACTAATAAATATCGAAAACCATCTTTAAGACAAATATTAGATTTTAAATAGAATTTTAAATTTATTGTTTATATTTTTCATATACAATGGCGGCTTGATGAGTCGACTAGTAACAAAAAATTTATTTATATAGTGAAATTATAGTTTCTTTTAATTCGGATTAGCTTTAGGCCATTATCTATCAAAATGAATAAAAATTTAAGTACAAAGAAAGCATTAACTTGTTACTGTGCGGCTTTAAATTTTAAAATCTTCTTTCAAAAATGCTATATGATGCAATCTAGGATCTAACCTGCTGAATATTCATGATTGTCCATAAATCTGGAAATTTTGAATAACTGCCGCATTTTTTTTTTATCAATGAAATAGTTTTTATTTGATCAAAGTATCTATAAACAAAAACAATTTTTTTTTGTTTTTTTTTATATCCTCTGCCAGTCACAATGATGGAGAGAGCATTACCTCAAACCATCGCCATTGAGACACGCTGCAACAGCCACTCCGTTTCGCGAGGCTAGTCCCTTAATCAAGACGCAATCCCACCAACCCTCCGAAAGGACACCCTCAAACGAGTGCCAATAATCCCAGAAGTCTCCACTGCCACTGGAGTAAAAATAAATCTGTCTGAAAATGAAGAATATTTAACTATTTTTTCTTCTCCTCGCGTCTAGTTAAAATTACTTAAAATGCGTTTTTCGTTTTATTTTTTAATTTTCCTTTTAGAAAATACTTGGCAGGATCTATTAAATGAATGTAGATTATACTTAATTAACCAATGAAAAAATTAAGTTAATATTTAATGAAATAGAATACATTAACGGGATTTAGTATTTAAATCATTAAAAGTGTATTCTTTGTTCCTGATTAACCTGCCATTTTAAAGTTGAAAGTATGGTAAGATGTAATATGATGAACCACACGTACATTTCAAGTGTCGCTAAGCAGTATACCTCTGTGATGTGTAAATAGTGTTTTATGGAGGTTTCTGTATGCTTGGCCAATACACAGCATCGCGCATTTTTCTACAACAGTAATATACAGAAGAGATTGTCCAAAATAGCCAATGGAATCAGTCAGAGAAACACCAAGAAACCTGTAAAAGAGACGATATCAGCACTGCAGAGACATGCTATATGAAAACATTTTAAACGCACTGGCGGTTCACCATAATATATGAACACAATTAAGATTTAATAAATGCCAGTCTGATCAGTAGAGAATAGAATTCACTAACAAGAAAACTCATTATTTCAAATGAGCACTGTTGATAGGCTAATTCTATAAACAGCAGACACCTGTGTTAATGAAAAGTTCTTCAGTAAAAATGATTAGGAGAACTACGGCTGATCGGCATTTGTTTATATTCGTTGGCTAGATTTAGCTGCTTCTTTCTGTCAAATGAAGATAGCTGAGTGGAAAATCTGACTGAGATCAAATCTTTTGTGTTTCGATTAGGGCTTGAGGCATTCGGATGTCTAGTCTCACAGAGGAGCTTTGATATAGGGAAACAGTACAGTTTGTGAATTATATATATATATATATATATATATATATATAGCATAATGAGAACCACGTATACTTTCTTAATATGTATATATAGAAAAAGTTGCAAATTAAAAATATAATAATGTTCTTTTATGAAAGTATTTATTTATTCGTATATATATTTGATATTTCAGATTGGCCGCAACCTTTCTTCAGAAATAACTGTTTGTTTACAAGTAGAGTCCGTCGCGAGATGCGGACGTCACGTGATATGGAACGAATATCCCTAACGTAAATCTAACTGTAATAATATCTTAGATGTTGTTTAAAAAATAAAAAAAATAAAATAACAAATAAAAATTTTTTTAACTATATCTAAAAAACTACTGAAATATTTATAAAGATTTAAAATACCCAAGTCTTTATTTAACCCTACTTTATATGTATTTAATTTTAAAATCCAGTATTTTTCTTTTTTTCTGCGTGTGTATGTGGAACTGAAATCAGAATCTATCAATAAACATTTACAGTTTTCTAATGAGTGTCCTGATTGATTAAAGTGTTCAGCTATGTATGAATAAGGATTGTTTTGGCGTATGGTTTGTTTATGATTGTTGAAACGAAATCTAAAATTATTTCCAGATTCACCAATATATCCACAATTGGGACATAAGGTGCATAATATATATATATATGTGTATTTAGGCAGCTAATTCTCTTTTAGGCACGTCTGATTAAATTACAGACATTATATCTGCTAATTTTTATCAAAATCCGTTCATACTCACGAATAACCTTCCCTGTATTGATGTTAAAAGATGAGAGAAATGTGCTATAGCTATTTAAATTTCTTTTAATTTTATTTCCTAAGTACTTTCGATCTGCTTTCAAGATCATTTTCAGGGGTGCAAGTAGTACAAAACTAAATGTTGTTCATTTGTACAAGTTTTTATAAACAGCAACATAAGATAACCATCTAAATAGGTCAAGGTCTGATCACTCCTCCTACCCCAATATAAAGTACACTTGAGAGAGATATGAAATTAACCCCTCCCTATAGTCTACCATGTCTCTTTAACTATCCCTCTCACACCACCTGTTAAATTACAAAAACTTACACTACCCATCAATTTTAATCTCTTTTTTCGTTTCATTTCTTTGTTGGAAGTGCTATCTGATGATCCGGCGTCCTTTTAAAAGAACTCTGGTGAAATAAATTATTATAATGGTACCTTAAAGTGGTCTGTTTTTCTTTTAAATATATATATATATATATATATATATATATATATATATATATATATATATATATACAAACTCACACCTTTATTACAGAATACGTAGTGAAAATCGTATATATAATTTAATATCCATTTTATAATAAATGATACCATTACTAAAAGAGTAATAAGATGGATTCAATCATAATCATATGCTCCAATATTTTGTCCATGTGTCTCACTCAGCTCCCTTTTATGGGCCAGTTTAATGCGTTATATTGCGAACGGAGCTCTTCAACGATTTATGGCATTTGTTCGAAATCAGATTATTTTATATTCCTCTTCACCGTCAGGACAAACAACCATTTTTCACAATGGCCTGAAATCTTCATCATCTACAGAGGTGCAGAAATCACCGGTGACGCTCGCACCGGAGCGAATTACGACGTCAGTAAATACAGCTTCGGTCGTACGTCATTGGCGCACATACGAGGCGAGTTGCGGCGGACGGTCTTTCTACAAATCCCTTTAGATTTAGCACCTTTTTCTTATTTATTAGGTCATCAAATCAGGCATGTGACTTTTATTTACATACATTCATAATTCAAACGAATAAACCCCTGTCACTATCTGTACACGGATACATATATATATA
>OZ010604.1:24836051-24876051 GCA_963932145.1 Acanthosepion lycidas
GAAGCATGAAAAAATCGATTATTTCCACTATCGATGGGAGTTGGGAAATGCAAATTCGGTCTTGGCCTTTCCGGTAACTTGGAGCATGTGCATGTAAATTCTGATGCAAATTTGTCGAAAATTGCGGCCGTGCATGCGTCACACACACACACACACACACACACATACACACACACACACACACACATCCTGCCTTTTATAGATAGAGATAATAATAATAATAATAATAATAATAATAATAATAATGATAAACTGAAAGAAACTGATATGAACACCACCCAGACCCGGTTACGGAGATAGGACCTGTTACAATTCTATGGGACTACACAGTAAACACTGACATAACAATCAAAGCTAACCGGCCAGGTATTGTTATTAATGACCACAAAAAAGGTGCCTCCTTATTGATATGGCAGTCCCTGCAGACTGCAATGTATATTTGATGGTATTCAAAAAGCTGTCAAAATACAAGGACCTTGAAATAGAAATCTCAAAAATGTGGCATATGGGAACATCAACAATCCCTGTTGTAGTTGGAGCCCTAAAACTGGTTGGAAAAGATTGCAGTCGACTAATTGAAGGGATTCCTGGAAGTCCATGCCTCAAGGAGATACAAGAAATTGTTCTAACAAGTACAGCCCACAATTTACGAAGGGCTTTATCTATGCAATATTTTTTTTTTGCCAGTGGAAAGTGTCATGATGCCATTTCTAAACTTAGGTCCCTGGGCGGGACCCGGAAAGAAATGTGTAAACGCCAGAAATCAAAGGAAGTAATAATAATAATAATAATAATAATAATAATAATAATAATGAGTACAGATTTACTAATATATAAAAGTAGGTATAAATAGGGTTAGACAGATAATAAATTACTCAGATATGTTTCTGATACATCCCATGTTGCGATGAGCAAAAACGAATGAAAATGAAAGACAAGTGTATTTTAACACATAATAATAGAACTTTTATTCCCTTACTGCCTTAAAATAGCAAGGATTAATTTGGATTTAAACCGTGAAGGGTACGTGCGGGTCACCATGTTGAATTCAGAAGTTACGTGCTCGAGCTAGTGGACAAGGTAAGTATCTAGACATGTCAAGATGTCCTGCTGCCAACCGGGGAAAAAAACCGAGATGTAACCGGTGTTCATAAACATTCCCGCAAAAAACCAGAGGCCTCTTTTGCATTTGTATTGACGCACGTTCGACTCAGTTCAAATATGGCAACAACAATGAGGACAATAGTCCGAATAATGTAAATAGTGTATCAGATACATTATTTACTATAAAAAAAAATTAAAAAATTACCAATGTAGTTATTAGAAATCATATATCCCATTCTTTTAACCGCCTATACACGATCAATGTTGTGTATGAGTATACTTGCACACTCGGAGAATGTTTCTCTGGAAATAAAAAACATACAGCGTCTTACACAACAACCCCACTCTCACGGAGACTCACTTGCAACTTATCGGACCTTGACGATTGGGTTGTGCATAAAACTCAAACTTATATATATATATATAAATATATATAGATTGATATCCCTATTGCAGACGCCCGCTCTGTGGTTTATGTTGTGACTATGCTGAGAAGATCTTAGTCATAGTTTCTGGGAATGATTGTTATCGCCCTCGGTCACGATGACTTGTGACTTCGTGCTAACTTAGCTATTGATATACCCAATTTCACTCATAACGCGTGGGTCAACTTGTGGTATGGTTTTAAGGCACTTTCCAAAGTCCGATAATAACAGAAAGATTTTTGACAGATCGACCATGGTGAGATTCGAACCCATGTCTCATGGTCAGAATGCGAATGTTCAAACCACTCGGCCATCTATTTATCTGTGTGTGCGTGTATTTACGCTATATTCATGGATAAACGTGATCGATATCAGGGATAGAACATACGTAAATATAAATGTGGACACCGAGTTAAAACCTGATGAAATTCTCTGCCTCCGGACAGAAAGGATCCTCAGACGAGGCTATATTGAAGGGTAGAGTTTCATCTCGGGAAACAGCTACCCGACCCCGTTTTATACGGCTTCTACTGGGAATTTTTGGCCGGGTCTTTATATTTTTTGTTTCATTTTGGTCTCGTTTGATTTGTTTCATGGCACATCTGCACATTGGGTCACTCAATGCCGAAATTTAATTTTCTTGGGAGCATTATGCATGATTTTTTACAAAAAAAATTTACAAAAATTTCTAGAACGTTCTGGCAATATAGATGTCTGTATAAATACAGGGAACTTAAGCTCAACTAATCAGTTTACCTTTAGTTGTCCAAGGGCAGACAAGTCATCCCTGACTTTTAAATTTCTTGGGAGCATCATGCATGCTGGTAATTTTTTACTTTTTTACAAAAATTTTTCACAAGAATTCCTAGAAAGTTCTGGCAACATAGATGTCTGTATAAATACAGGGAACTTAAGCTCAACTGATCAGTTTACTTCTAGCTATACAAGTGCAGAAAAGCCTTAGTTGATAGATGAACTCATCACAGATGGCATCAAGTGGTTTCATGTGTTTGTAGCGAATTTATCAAGACGAGAACGAAAAAAAGTACTTTATGGGAATATCTGCTAGTTGAGTGGATTAAAGCACATCGGATCTAAGCACGGTTTCTCCTGCAAAGGAGGGCGCAGCTTCGTATCTTAACGTGGAGCGCATTTCTCTTTATCAAGATTACCGGAATATTCAAGCCAGCAGACGAAAGATAATTCTGTTTAAAATTAAACGGAGCGTCTACTCAAATATGTGCATCCACTAAAAATGAGGTTTAACGTTATATATATATATATATATATATATATATATATATGTGTGTGTGTGTGTGTGTGTGTGTGTGCGATACTACTACTGTATCATTTAAAAATATGTATTCATCGTGACACAGAAATTACCATGTTCCGGAACTAAATAATAAATCTAAAAACTAAAATAATAAATCCCACTGTTCTTTCCTTTTTATGACACACACACACACACACACACACATATATATATATATATATATATATATATATATATATATATATATATATATATATATATATATACATGCGTACTTCAACTATTTTCCCATTCTCCAACCTTTTTACTTCATTTCTCTTCCTATCTCTCTCTCTTTCTCATTCACACACTCTCTGCTTCTCTCCATCTGCTCTTCCTTCATGATCTCTCTCAATTAAATAGTTCGAATCATCTTGTCAAGAAGAATTAGGACATATCGAAAGAATGTCTGTGCAGCGGCCATTTTGTTGAGGGAATTATGGGTGGTCAAATACGTGCCGGGAATTCTGCGGGAAAATGGACGAAAGGGTTGGGTTGATTGGTGGCTACACCTTCAGGGACACTTTCGATCATGCGCGGTAGGGTTTTCTGTTTCTGTAGTGGCAGTGAGTTGCGACCGAATGGCAGCGTCCCACAAGGAGATATGCAAATTCCGTTGTATCAAGATAGACAGATAAACATTTTACCTTTTGTTTCATATCTATGCATTTATATATTTCGGCCAAAATTTGATGTATTTATATAATTATATTTATTCATCTGTTCCAGTGTATGTATCTATGTAGGTATCTTATTCAATCTGTACATATCTATCTATCTATCTATCTATCTATCTATCTATCTATCTATCTATCTATCTATCTCAAATATGTATTTATATAGTAATCTATCTAAGGTTATTTATATTTATCAATCTATCTGAATATTTTACCTATATAATATTGTTTTTACCACTCCCAATCTATCTATCTATAATATATATATATATATATATGGTTGTGTCGATCTACCTGCTTTATCTGTATATATATATATATATATATATATATATATATATATATGTTTCACTATTTACATATCTATCTATATGTTTAATCTATCTAAATAACTGTTGTTTCTTTCTTTTTATCTATCTCTCTATCTACCTATGAATCTCTTATATTGTTTTTATCTATTTATCAGTCAAGGTAATATTGTTTGTTTCTTTCTATCTATCTATCTATCTATCTATCTATCTATCTATCTATCTATCTATCTATCTCATTCTGTCCAGAATCTCAGAAAGCCAGTTTAGAATTATCTTTGCATTGGTATTATTTTTCTGTTGCTTTTGTTTGCTAAACAAAATCGAAATACAATATATATATATATATATATATATATATATATATATATATATATATAAACTAGCAGCATGGCTCGGCGTTGCTCGTGCTTGATTAAAAAATCGTACGACTCATACAGCAATCGCTATCACTTGACTTAAAATGTTTTTAAAATATATGACGAATGCAGCTATTGATTTTTTTTGCATGCTAGAATGCTAGTTAACATTCGTGTCAATCAGCTGTTGGCTCCCACGCTGGCCAATAGAATATCCCTGCCTATTCGTGGCAGCCAGCTATAGGCTCTCACTCAGGCCAGTAGAAAATGGCCGCATACTACATGTAAACCGCCGTAGAAGAATGAAAATATCGATTATTTCCACTATCGATGGGAGTTGGAAAATGCAAAGTCGGTCTTGGCCTTCCCGCTAACTTGGAGCATGTGCATATAAATTTTGGTGCAAATTCGTCGAAAATTGCGGCCGGGCACTCGTTACACACACACACACACACACACACACACACACACACACACACACACACACACACACACACACACACACACACATCCTCTCTTTTATAGATAGAGATATACATATGTACAAGTATTGGAATAGTGTATACGGAATAAATTCTAATAATCAAGAAATACTATTCTTAAAAGCGCGCTCAGTACAGAGTAGAGCAAATATAATT
This sequence comes from Acanthosepion lycidas, assembly GCA_963932145.1. Taxonomy (NCBI): domain Eukaryota; kingdom Metazoa; phylum Mollusca; class Cephalopoda; order Sepiida; family Sepiidae; genus Acanthosepion; species Acanthosepion lycidas. The sequence continues at coordinate 24,840,878 of OZ010604.1, forward strand.
ATTTATTTGAAAATTAGAGCATAAATATGTTATAAAATCAGCTTAATAGTAAAAAAAATCGCCATTTTGTTTCAAAACTTCTGGTGTCTTATCAACTGTTGAATGTAGAACCTTCATTCAACACCAACACTTGATACGACACCAGAAATGTTGAAACAAAATGGCTATTTTTATACTGATTTTATAACATATTTATGTTATAATTTTCGAATAAATAATTATCCATGCCTGCTACACTTTAGCTTGACTGGCTCTCGTACTAAATAATGAATCGAATTTAACTTTGCCATGAAATTCAGGGTGATCAATCTAACCGCGAGCTATATTAGACTTTCTATTTTGATGGAAACAAAATTCTTTCGAATACAGGTTTTTCAACTTCTTTAGGAACTTTAATCAATACAAACAAATTCTAGAACAGATTCGTTTAAATTAATCAAAGTTTACTTTTTTTCAGTCTTTTACTTGTAATTTGAGAAATTTATTTTAGTGTGAATCCTCAGTTGTATGAATCTAGAATATAAGTTTGTCCATTGTCGAGAAATCTTCTTATCTTGTTAGAGCTATTAACCTTTTCCAGTTAAATGTTAATCGTTGCTTACTTCGGTAATCCTATGAGAACCGCTGTTTCAACGTTATATGGCCTTAAGGAGCGTTGCATTAGGACGATTGTTGCTATAAAAATGTATAGGGTAGAAAGTGAATCGCTGTTCTTTGATGTTGCCGACGTTGATCTTTTGAATACAAGTCATTGTCGCCAGAATTGACATCGCGTTCATTTCTTAGGTTCGAGTACAAAGAACGCAATTGCCAAACTCCCAGCGTTGTGTCATTATTAATGCTAAGAGTCACCAAAACTTCGCATTTCCTTGTTCAATTTTCCTGTAGTGCATATACTCTTTCAAATGCTACAAGTTTCAAAAGAATCTGTTTTATTTGAAGACTAGTGTAGTGAATATGATGCAGGAATGTATATCAAGCTCTCCCTCTATCGCTCTTTATATATATATATATATATATATATATATATATATATATATATATATATATATATAATAGTAAAAGAAAAATCATTTGGTATACCCCTCCGTTCAACCAAATGGTTAGTACTAAGCTAGGACAGAAATTCGTAGCTTTAATTTAAAAACACTTTCCTACCAATAGTAGACTTAGTAAAATATTTAATAAGAACACCCTAAAATTAAGTTACAGCTACACTGAAAATCTAGAAAGTATAATAAAAAAACAGAATAATAAAATCCTGAACCAACCCCCATGCCTGAATAGTATTAATAAAAACCCTACACTTAAATTAGACAAAAACAGTGAAAAATTATGTGATTGTAGAAACCCAGAAGACTGCCCATTGGAAAATAAATGCTGCGTTAAATCTGTGGCATACCAATGTACTATCTCATTCATTGAGAGTCCTAATACTAATATGATATACATTGGGGCTGCGAAGAATGAATTTAAAGCCAGATGGAGGCAGCATAAGTGCTCTTTCAACAATGCAAATAAAAAAAATCAGACATCTCTATCTAAATATTTTTGGCATTTGAAGGAAATGAATAAAACACCAAAAGTAAAATGGAAAATTATAAACAAAACTAGAACTTGTAAAACTTGGGATGCCCCATGCCCTTTATGCCTACATGAAAAACTACACATTATTAAGTTTCTAAATAATAAAAATCTATTAAACAACAGACATGAGTTAACGGTTTTCTGTCGACATCATCAAATGTTTGCATTGAATAATTAGCATAAAAACAAACAAAGAATAAAATAATTTTTAAAATCCATAGTCCTAATAAATAGTTTAAATGCCCTACAAAAAAAGATAACCCTTTATGAAGTCGTCAAAAAACAAATGTTACGGCAGTTTTTATATACACAAAACCCTTTCAGAAAGAAATAAAATAAAAAATAAAAAAAATTTCCATAGACACGTAAACCAGACTAGGCGAAATCATCTTCCGTTTTAAATTTAGATACCCCAACCTTACCCTGACTTGACATTTGTGAATGTAACTCTATACTGATAAAAATTATTAACACCTTACACCCCTTTTTATTTAAACAATTGCTCTAGCCGTTACCATATAATTTTTGATTTCAATAATGAATATGCTATTAAAACACGTAAATTTCAGAAATAAGTTATTCCCCAAAAAATGTCGCTTGAAGATGGAACAGAGTTTATTTTAATTCAATTTAATTCAAATAATTATGTTGAAGTTTTCGGCTCTTGTTTTGAAACATGAGAACTCTTATGTAGCGTGTTGGAATCATATTTTTAAATAAATAATTATATTTATGCTCTACTTTTGTATCGAGCACTATTTTTTTTTTTAAATAATAACAAAAATACTAAAGAACTTTGGATTATTTACCTGACGAGTTCTTTCCTATTTTCTATATATTTTTTACACACACACACACACACACACACACACACACACACACACACACACACACACACACACACACACACATATATATATATATATATATATATATAAAGGTATAGATATGATTTTCAGGCCGGTAAATGTCGTTAATATATATATATATATATATATATATATATACATATATATATATATATATATATATATATATATATATATATATATATATTGTCATGCACAGACAGACTGTTTCACTATTTAAAAATTCATCAGCTACACATGCGATTGCCTAAAGGATCGAAACTCGACCGATTTGGCATCAGTCGGTGACTACATCTAAGCCATGATGAAGGTGAATTAGTGAAATATATACACACACACACACACATATATATATATATATATATATATATATATATATATATATATATATATATATATATATATATATATATATATAAGTACAGGGTTGGTACGAGTGAACTAAATTCCGATAAACAAAAACACTCTTCTTAAAAGAAATGCTCAATACTGTGTACAGGAAATAATATTTCTTCAAAATTATTACATCTGCATCTTATAGTATCACTACAAAAAACTACCATTTTGTTTCAACAATTACAATCAACACGATCACTTGGTAGGACCCTGGAAGTATTGAAAGAAAATAGCTTTTTTTTGTAGTGATGTTATAATATACTGGTGTCCTAATTTTGAATATATATATGTGTGTTTGTGTGCGTGTGTGCGTGTGTGTGTGTGCGTGTGTGTGTGTGCGTGTGTGTGTAGTGGGGGCAATCAAATATTTGTGCACCCTCAAATGTTTGAATCTACGAAGAAATGGCTTGCTGAAAATAATGTAAATATCCTGAAATGGCCAAATCAGTCCCCAGATTTAAACCCAATCCAGTGGCGTTATTTGAAAATTCAAATACAGTCGAGATCTGCAACAAAGATCCCGAATCAGAAGATTATATGCGATGAACAATGGAACAAAATACGAATTAAAATTCGCAAATCATTAATTGAGAAGTGGTTGGTTGCTGTAGAAGTCAATAATGGCTATTCTAGAAAGTATTAAATAAAGATTATTTATTTTGTTGTATTGTACTAATACTTTTTCACCCATTAAAATTGTTTGTTTGGGTTTTATGGCCTATCAACCACTGTGGGTGATTTAATGCCAAATTCAGTTTATATGAATTTTAAATGCCTATTTTGTATGGAATAAAAAATGTATAGCTGGCAACATTATTGTTTAAAAAAAAAAACGTATAGCTGGCAACATTATTGTTTAAAAAAAAACGTATAGCTGGCAACATTATTGTTTAAAAAAAACGTATAGCTGGCAACATTATTGTTTCAAAAAAAAAAACGTATAGCTGGCAAGATTATTGTTTCAAAAAAACAAACAAACGTATAACTGGCAACATTATTGTTTCAAAAACTTAGAGCTGTCAACATTATTTTTCCTGAAAACATTATCTGAGACCATGGTGTTCGATGTAGTTTATCGCCGTACCCAGGACGCAGATGTAGTTTATCATCATACCCAGGACGCGGATGTAGTTTACCGTCATACCCAGGATGTGGGTAAGATCTGGAAAAACTAGTTCACTATTTGCCCATAGCTGGGACCCTAACAGGTGCTACCACCCCGGGTCAAGGTGGACCTGGGAACACCAGCAATTAAGAGGTGGTTCCACGCTCCTCAAAACCTCGTGATCAGAGGCCTTGCTGTTGGATGCAGTTTAACGTCATACCCAGGACGCCCCATTAAAATAGACAAATGGGATTCTTTTCTATTAAATCAAGTTTTGTTTTTCTGATTTCTATGCATATTTATTTATTATGCATCTGTGTACATCAGTTTATTTATTAGTTAGAAATCCAATAAATTAAACATTTGTATGTGTACGAATATTTATTTCCCCCTATACACACACCGAGACATATATATATATATATATATATATATATATATATATATATATATATATATATATATATATATATATATATACTGCAGTTCAAAGGTCGAAGCCATCACCAGAATAAGCAAGGGAAAAACTTAACAGAAGACTGAAAAATAAATGAAATAAGCCCTTACAATCATTGAAAGAAAAATGTTATCTTGAGTCAGTTATTAAAATTATAATATGAGTAGCAAATGCCAGCAAATGCCAGACATTTGCATTTCATTAACCAAAGTTGAAGGAGGATATTTTAATGACAGAAAATTTTAATCACAAACGCTTTTATTTCTTTCTGCCATAAAATTTGTAACAAAAAAATCATGTCTTACTTTATTCAGCTAACCAATCTAAAAACGCAACCGGAAACAACTTTACTATGTTTTGTAATAAATGCACGATGGGGATTGTAGGTCACACTCCACTACATTTTGATGTGTGATACAAAAAAAAAAAAAATTGATTTTTTGTCGGGTATATCATACTACCCGAGTTCCCCCGTGTTGAAATGGCATCACGAATACAAGACTGTGGCATCGGAACTTTTTCTCACTTACAAAACACGCTTCTGTAATTCTTGTCTACATTTTCGACAGTTTGCCAGTAAAATTTGATCAAAAGAATCTTTGCTTCTTCAAAAATAAGTTAGACACACTGTTTGCTTTTGTTTTTGTTGATTTTTAGTCGATGTAAATAAGAACAAAAAACGCAAGATTCGAGATAAAAGTTATCAAACTCTTTTGATTTATACCAAAAGGCAAAACGACGACATTGTTTCTTGTCATCTTCTACTCGATGCCGCCTTGTTGAAAACTGTTGTCATATTTTTCATACATGAGTATAAGAGACATCACTTTATATATATATATATATATATATATATATATATATATATATATGTGTGTGTGTGTGTGTGTGTGTGTGTGTGTGTGTGTGTGTATAACTCATCATACCTATCAATGGACAGCGAGCTTTGTAGGGTCAAAGCCTATATTCTACCGTTGAAAGATATCGGATAAATTTATTTGTATGCAAGGATTTCTATGTTTCAGAATTGTTGAACTGTTTTTTTCAATATATATATATATATATATATATATATATATTAATTCTTGGAATGTCTGAATAATTTGGTTTATCTGGAAATAAGTAAGGTGGAATAGTAATGATTTTCTGTGAAAAGACAAGCGATCATGACGTTTGGATGTCGGCGAACGTTCATGAAAGAAAGCTTGTAATTCACTCATTTCTTTCACGGAAAAGGAAAAAGTTACAAGGTTATAATATATATATATATATATATATATATATATATATATATATATATATATATATATATAATTTAAACTTCAATATATATATATATATATATATATATATATATATATATATATATATTTAAATAACTTCAACGGCAGAATATAGGCTTTTACTCTACAAAGTTCGCTGTCCAATGATAGCTGCGATGAAACTATAGACACACGCAAACACTCACACATATATGTGTGAATGTGTGTTTAGGCAGAAAATTCTTTTTTAGGTATGTCTAATTAAATAAATTACAATCTATGCTTATTTTTAGCATAATTCTTTCATATTCATGGATATTTTCCGTATATTACAATTAAGTAAAGCAAGAAATGCTTTATTTAATTGTAATATAAGGGTGTAATTACCTCATATGCAGAATAGCCTATACCACATATGGGGTGATTTGGGATTTTATTGTTTATTAATTATATTGCTCTGTAATAATAAATACATTGAGCTCTTTTTGTTGATCAGTTTTAATATTTTACATTACAAAGATCCACTTGGATTATATGCTAACGCATTTGTTACCGATATATATATCTGGTTTCTTAGCTACACAGGAATTACCACATTTCAAAAACAAAAACTAACAACTTCAACTTTAATTATTTAATTAAATTAAAAGCACTAGTCCTGTTTCATTTTCAAGCGAATTTTGAAATAACTTATTTTGAAATTTACGTTGTTTTAAAAGCACATACAATTTGTTTCCAAGGATACATGGAACTCCAATTATTTAGACAGTGGACGTAGAGCGTTCATTTTTATTAACAACTATTGTATCAAATTTGATTTACTTTTGAAAAGAGTTTATATCTAGGTATGGTAGGGGTGCATTTTTCAACGAATTATGGCACCCTTTCAACGCATCTCGTCTGTTTTTTTAAACGAGAAAAAGTTTTTCGTCATTTTATCCGTTAAATTTATACTTGTATACGTAAAGATACTTTCTAAAAGGGATGATTGAATTAGAATATGTTGTATTGAACTTCAATTTGCAATATTAATTTTACTTTTAATTACTTATAGACTAAAGCAAATAAATGCAATAGAATTACTTAAATTATTTAAAAATTATTATTAAATATCAGATATAAGTATGTATATTACTATTATTATTAAATATCAACTATAAGTATATATATTACAACTCTATTTAGTAAATATTATTTAAGGAAAATTTTTGACAATGTCGTCAAAGAGTAGCCATTTCATTTCTTTGATTCAGTAAAATTTTATTTTTTATAAACGTAGTAATATAAAGTTTTTTTTTATAAACCTAGTAATATGTAGTTTCTCTTTTGTCAAAATTTTTCCTTAAATAATATTATATATATATATATGTATATATATATATATATATGTATGTATACATACATATATATATATATGTATGTATATATATATATATATATATATATATATATATATATATATATATATATATTAATATTGTTTTTATTAGAATTATTATTATCCCTATTATTAACATTATTAACAACATTACTTTTTATTATTATTTTACCACTGCATACCTAATTTCTGTTTTTATTATTACAATTTTATCATTCACTACTATTTTAATTGAATTACTACGACCAAAGGAAGAGCCCCTCTTGGCTTTTAACATTTTATGCTAACATCGTTATTAGATTTCACTGTTTAAATTGAGATCAGAATTTCATTTTTTTATTTTTCAATTTAAAATGAAAGTTTGAACCTAAATTTCAAATAAAATTCCCATTATAATGCAATTAAATATTTAAGAAGATTAATAATTTATCCAACAAACAACAGGAGACCCATAAATATTAACCAGATTGTGATCAATTCGTTTAGCACCTGATGATTGCATAGTGCATGAAACTCAGGGTAGTACAGTCGGTGTGGGGTATTATGTATATCTATCTATCTATATATATATATATTTAAGACATTTTTTTATGTTTAACGTTCTTTTTATAGATACAAGTATTTAAGTAAATGCTCTGTTTATAATAAACAGTATTAAATAACATTTACCGGCCTGAATGTCCGAGACATTTTCATAGAAAATATTCGTCCCTGGACAGGATTCGAACCTGCATCCTATACGGAAACGTCATTTACGCTGACGTGCCTAACCGATTCGGCCACCAAGGATCGTTCGATAGACAAGGTCGAATTTACTGCTTATAAACTTCAATCTTCAATGTACGAGATTCATGGAAGATTGAAAAAAAAACGGATATATATATATATATATATAGCTAAGGAAGTAAAATCATACATCAGAGACGCAACAGATCTACTGAGCAAAATTAATCACATACAAACAGTACCAGAGAAAGCTACTCTAGTGACTATGGACGTTAGGTCACTCTATTCAAACATTAAAAACATCGAAGGGCTAACCGCCCTTCAGGAAGCACTTACTAAAAGAAGAAAACAAGACCCCCCCCCACAGAAGTCATCATAAAACTCATGGAGCATGTCCTTACATTGCATACTTTCAACTTCAATGGAGCACACTACCTTCAAATAAGAGGTTGTGCCATGGACACCATAGCAGCTCCATCATATGCTACAATATTCATGGGAAAATTTGAGGAGACCCATATCTATCCAATCATTGGTAGCGACTGCGTATTCTATGCAAGATATATCGATGATATATTCTTTGTATACACGGGTAGTGATGACAAACTTACCCAATTCCTTATGACCCTAAACACAGTGCACGACTCAATTGAGTTTGACTATGAAAAATCCACAACATCAGTAACATTTTTAGACACCCGCATTTACATAGATGAAAACAGGAAACTACAAACGACACTACACACTAAAATCACCGACACCCACAACTATCTACACTTTAAGTCTTCCCACCCTAAACACCTCAAAGAGAACCTTCCCTATTCACAAGCACTTAGACTCAGAAGGATATGTTCCAACAATGAAGAATTAAATAAACACATTGAAAATCTGGAGCATCAATTCACAACACGTGGCTATAAACAACACCTAATCAGGGAACAAATAAATAAAGCAATTTCCACACCTAGAGAAGACACCCTAATGTACAAGATTAAAAATAAATCTAGCCGCATCCCTCTAGTAACCACTTTCAACCCCACTCTGCCTCCACTATCCCAAATAATCAAACGTCGCTGGGAAATACTACATCTCAAACCAGACCTAAAAAAACTGTTTAAGGAACCTGGCCTTCTTGCATATCGTAGACCTAAGAACCTAAAAGAAATCATAGGTAGTAACCACATTTCAGGGGACAAGGTAATCCGTAATAAACTAAGAACAAAAACAACAGGATTTTCCCAACCATGCAACAACAAAAGAAGTTTATGTTGCAACCATGTTCAAAACACGAATTCATTCACTAGCTCAGTCACTAAATCTACTTTAAAAATCTACCACGATTCTAACTGTAGAAGTCATAACATAATTTAGCTCCTAGAATGCACACTATGCTAGAAACAATATGTAGGAAAATCTGAATGGCCCTTTCACTACAGAATTAACAATTATCGTAAACGAATTAAGTCGACTCCCCATGAAAAATTATTACCTGTAGAACAACATTTCCGCCTGGAAAAACACGATTTCAAAACCCATGCCAAATTCACTATAATTGAGAGAATAGAAAAGTTCAGAGCAGATAACATTAGAAAGATTTTAGAGTCGCATGAAAATAAGTGGATACAACGTCTAAAAACAAAATATCCAGCCGGGCTAAATCACAAATTTAACAATATATAGATATAACTCAACAAATCAAAACCTACCCACATTTCTCACCCACACAAGACTGACAGGCACGCGGAGGTGTGGAGGCCTCACACTTATACACTCACCCACACGAATATACACACTTACACACATCATACGCACTCACTCCCTAATGAGCCAAATGATAACACACACCCACAGCAATACACACGCTTACACATATCATACTCACTCACTCGCTAAGAACCAAATAACACACACAAAAACACTAAAAAGAGACACATCCCCTCACCAAGTCCAATAAAACTGTCAAACTGACCAGAGAATTCATAGCAGCATGTATCTATCCAGCTCTTATCTCAAATAACAACTTAAAAGAGACTGTTTGACCAACACAAGGAATGTTAAAAGATTCATGTTAAAAAGATAAAAAAATAAAAAAACGAATGAAAACTACAGACAAAAGTTCATTTTCTCCATCAAGACATTCATTTCTGTAGTTTAGTGCTAGCAGCAAGCAGAAATATTTCTCCTCCCGATGATGGACATTTCGGCCGAAACTAGTCGAGGAATCTAAATGAAATAATAATAATAAAAAAAACGAAAGAATATTAATCTACAACCCAGTGTGTCTGAAGATTTTAATTTTTTAATTTTTTTTTTATTGTTCAAAATATACATATATATATATATATATATATATATATATATATATATATATATATATATATATGCGTGTTTGTGTTTGCGTGAATGTGTGTATGCGTTTGCGTGTGTTGTGTGTGTATACACCCCTGATCACAATCTTCAGATCAGATACAAAAGGGTTTAAAAAATATAAAATACTGTTACTTCAATGAAAAAACATTACATCTTATCTAAGATTTTGACCAGGGGTGTATATATATATATATATATATATATATATATATATATATATATATATATATATATATTTATAAAGAAAAAGAAAACAGAAAGAAAAGTAAAATGAAGTAAAGAAAGACAGAAACAAAGAAAGAAAAAAATATGGATTAAATATTGAATGATTCCAAAAGAAAGTAAGGAAAGTAAAAATGGGATTAATCATGAATAAAACGACAGAAGGAAGGAATGAAAGAAAGAAAGGAAGAAAAACAAAGGAAGGAAGTTAAGAAGAAAGAGCAAAAAGACGAAAGGTGGGAAGGAAGGAATATATGAAGGAAGTTATGAAGGAAGGTGGGTAAGAAAGAAGGAAGGAAGGTAGGAAGGATGTTATGAAAGAAAGAAGGTGGAAAGGAAGATAGGAATGAAAGAAAGTAGAAAAGAAGGATTGTGGAAAGAAAGGAAGGTGGAAATGAAAAAGAAAAAAATGAAGCGAGAAATGTAGGCAGGTACGATGAAAGAAAGTAAGGAAAGTAAGAAATGAAAAAAGAAACAAGGTGGAAAAATAAGAAAGAAAGAAAGAAAGAAAGAAAGAAAGAAAGAAAGAAAAAAAGAAAGACAGGAGGGATGGATGGAAAGAAAGAAAGAAAGAAAGAAAGAAAGAAAGAAAGAAAGAAAGAAGGGAGGTGGAATGGAAGCGAAGAAAGAAAAAAAGAAGGAAGGATAGAAGAAATTAAGGCATTTTGGAAGGAAATAAGGAAAGAAAGAAAAAGAAAGAAAGAAAAAGAAAGAAAGAAGACAGGGTGGAAGGATGAAAGAAAGAAGCATATAAGTAAGGAAGGAAGGGAGGAAGGAGAAGTGGAAGAAAGAAAGGAAAGGATGTAATAAATAAATAAAGAAAGAAAGAAAGAAAGAAGAAATGGCTTAACGTTTAATATTTGAGTTTATTTAATATAAAAGAAGCAAAAATAAAAGGTAAGTAATGAAAGCAAGAAATAAATTATAAAAGGCAAAAATGAAAGATGACCAAATCAAAGTTCAAGAAGCGGACAGAATGAACCAGATTGCAAAATAGATCAAGAAAGAGAATAAAAGGAAAATGGCGTAGCGACAAGACAGAGTCGTGATATTTGTCAACACTATTTCTCTGCTGGTAGAGCGCCCACATTCCCTAATTTAACAGTTATTTATCTTCTCCTGTTTCGAAATCTCAAGCGCCCTCTCTATGTCTTGATTGAGAGAGAATCTCTGCGTCTAATTCGAAGATTCAATATGTCTTATTTTTCCAGTTCTCGTATCTTTAGTTTGTAGATACGAATCGACTCGTTTGTCCATTTGTCAGTCGATGTCTAATTAACTTAACGCCGTATGCAACAGATCCAGTGAGTGTAATAAGTTCGGTGAGAACGTATGACTTTTATCATCTTACCGCGTAAAATTGGACTACATTAAAAATCCAGCCTTTGAATACATGGAGTTTTAGCTTCTCTCTAAGAAGAATGAAAGAAAAGGCTTTAAACGCCGAAAAGAAAGGACAAAAACCAGAAATAAAATACCTTGCATAAAACCTTGAATGAATGAATGAAAAGAAGCGAAAAAGAAAAGGAAGGAAAGTGTCAAACTTGATAGAAACGAAGAAACAAAGAAAAAAAAGTAAATATGATTTAAAATTTTGAAAGAAAGATAAAAGGATAAAAGGAAGAGAATTGTAAGACTTATGTCCTGGAGCATTGGCTCCATGAAACAAACAAAAAACATCCAGTTTTCCTGAGGGTTTGAACTTGTTAACTGTTGTGGATTCCGGAATAAAATCCGGAACCAATAAATGACAAACGCCAAGAAGGAATATAGGAAAATAAATGTATTAATATAATAATACAAACTGGTAATGCAGGTTAGTAGTTCCAGGAATGCGGGTTAGTAGCAAAATATATATACAGTCTTTGGTATCGACGTATCACTGTATGACTTCTTACTGAGTCTACGTGCTTGCTCGCTGTGACTCTTGCTCGTAACGTTCGTCTCTCGTTCGTCCTTCTTTCTCGTTCTTCTCCCGGGTATTCACTAGCAGTAGTATATGTATAACCTGGGTGAGTCCATTTGTGTAAAAAGGGGAGAACCCCTCAACATTAACCTTTCATAACTTTCTTCAGCAATTTGGCATAGTACTCTCAATTGATGGTGTGGCCCTTTAAAATTGAGGCCATACCCTTCCCTGCAGATGAAACGACATCGACCCTTTTGAAGCAGACGAGCAAGTGTTTTTCCACTACATGAAATTCCGCACTGTCTCTGTTTCAACGTGATGAACACAACACACATCCTTGGTTCGGAAACGTTCAAGAAAACCAATTGGATCTGTTTTAAACAGTGTCAAATTCCCCATTGATGTGATCAGCCCGTTGCGCTTTTGATCAGGTGTCAGAAGACGTTGCACCCACCAATCAGAAACCTTCATCATGTGTGGAGGATGTTTCCAATGAATCGATTATCTCTTTGTCTCTGGCTCAAAGTGGTGAACCCAACACACATCTTGGGTAGGGAATCCGCAAGGAAACCAGTTGCATCTGTTTCAAACAATGTCAGATTTCCCCATGATGTGATCAGCCTGGTGAGCTTTTGATCAGGTGTCAGAAGACGTGGCACCCACCAAGCAGAAACCTTCATCATGACAAGTGAGGAAGATGTGTTTCATATTTCATTTGGTGATCCACCAGTTCCTCATTGAAATCAAGCTTTTCTGTGCTGGAGCATTGTCCTTCGTTAGTTTCTCCGGGCATTTGGATATGATAGTAACTGCTTCATCAAACATGTCAGGTTTTCCCATGATGTGATCAGCCTGGTGTGCTTTTGATCAGGTATAAGAAGACGTGGCACCCACCAAGAAATCTTCGTGATGCCACGTTTATTATGAAGAATATTCTCAACTCTCTCAGAAGGTAGGTTAATAGCATTGGAGGAAATAAGAAATATTTTCAAATTTAAAAAAAAAAAAGATTTAGTTAAAAAATTTAGTGCCAAAATTTAATGTTCATAAAAGGACAGTATTTACATTATGCGGACCATTGTCCTCATCTTTTACGCCATATTTGTCACAACGTTTCGGCCGTTGTACGCTCTGGCCTTCTTCAGGTGGTTGGAATTTCGAACTGAACCCTTTATTTCGATCCCTGGGGTAGACTGTTCTAGTTCCACGTGCCATGTTTGATGGATGTCAGTTATCAGTTATCTCCTGCTAATTTTCCCTCTGAAAGTTCTCCACTGCCTTAACCGGGTATTGAACTCACACTCTTTGGGTTTGTCACTGGATCTAACCAACGCCTTTATCCACTGTGCCATGTGTCCTTGAGGTGCGACAAATATGGCGACAAAGATGAGGACAATGGTCCGCATAATGTAAAAACTGTACATAATACCTCATCTCAGAAATATAGACAGATTCATAAAAGGGGTAGAAATAAAAAATATTATTTTCCTAAGAAAGAAAAAATAATATATCCATGATGAATGGTTAAATATATTTTAGCCCAAAGCAAGTGAGATATGTAAATGTAAGAAATAAATATTGTTTTAAATTATATAGCCTTAAAAATACGCTCTAAAAATTCACATTTCTAATATTTAGTGAAGGTTTGCATTATAAAACTCTGCCTATTCTACAAATATGTTCATGCTAAACTACGTGGATGAGCTTTTTTCCTTGGTGTCTTGACTCCATGAAATTAAGGATGCTTCTAGATTGGCAAATAAGTCTACCCCTTCAATCGCCTGTCATCCATCAACAAGTTAATAAGTTCAATGTATATGGTGATAGTTGCAGGAAATCTAGACCACGGGACATATTCAAGACTTTCCGCTTCCCTCCTAATTTTAGCTGCCCACTTTTGCACAGTTGATAAAGCTGGACAGTCACACCCTAATTTAGAGAATATGAATGTCCTTAGGCGCTAAACGCTTATTTTCTGCATGAACATTATAACAATCAGATGCCAAATTTGATCCAATTTCCATAGAATTCACTGCTAGTTATATCTGATGGCATTCAGTATTACAGAACTCCAGCATCACTGATTTATAGCCAGTCTATGAACTTTTCAGCCCACACTCGTACATGAAAAGAAACAATGCAGTTATTAATAAGAGTTGAAATTTAGGCGATAATATTTCACAGCTCCAGCATCCTTACATCATAGTCAGCCTATCAACTTTTCAGCCCATCATGAAACCTGAAAAGAAAAGATGCGATTATTAATAAGAGTTGAAATTTAGGCATGGGATATTTCACATCTCCAGCATCCCTCCGTCATAGCCTATGAACTTTCCAGCCCACCGTCAAACCTGGAAGGAAACAATGCAGTCATTAATAAGAATTGAATTTTAGGCATGCAATATTTCACAGCTCTAAAATACCTCCTTCACAATCAGCCGATGTACTTTCAACCCGCCCTCGTACTTTGAAAGATACAATTAATAAGAGCTGAAATATAGGCATGCGATATCTCACAGCTCAAAAATACTTCCTTCACAATCAGTCGATGAATTTTCAGCCCGCACCCGTACCTTGAAAGATACAATTAATAACAGCTGAAATTTAGGCATGCAATTTTTCACAGCTCTAAAATACCTCCACAATCAACCGGTGAATTTTCAGCCCGCCCTCGTACCTTGAAAGATACAATTAATAAGAGCTGAAATTTAGGCATGCAATATTTCACAACTCTTAAATACTTCCTTCACAATCAGCCGGTGAACTTTCAGCCGGCCCTCGTACCTTGAAAGATACAATTAATAACAGCTGAAATTTAGACATGCAATATTTCACAGCTCAAAAATACCTCCTTCCCAATCAGCCGATGTACTTTCAGCCTTTGAAAGATACAATTAATAAGAGCTGAAATTTAGGCATGCAATATTTAACAGCTCTAAAATACCTCCTTCACAATCAGGCGATGAACATTCAGCCGGCCCTCGTACCTTGAAAGCTATTATTAATAAGAGCTGAAATTTAGACAATAATATTTCACGGTTGCAGCATCCCTCTTTCAGCCTATGAACTTTTCAGCCCATCTTCATACTGTAAAGAAAGAATGGAGTTAATAACAAGAGTTGATATTTAGACATGCACTATTTCACAGCATCAGCATCCATTGATCATAGACAGCCTGTGATTATTTCGGCCGACCCTCATACCTAAAAAGGAACAATGCAGTTATTGATATGAGGTGAAGTTCAGGCAATAATATTTCACAGAACCAGCATCACTTCTTTATAGAAAGCCTAGGAAATTTTCAGCCCAGCCTGGTACATAGAAAGAAGCCATGGGATTATTAATGAGAGTTGAAATTTAGGTATGCAATATTTCACAGTTACAGCATTATTCCTTCACAGTGAGCCTATGAATTTTTTATCCAGCCCTCACACCTGGAAAGAAACAATGTAGTTATTAATAAACATTGAAATTCAGACAAACAATATGTTCCAGCTCCAGCATCCCTACTTCATAGTTAGCCTATGAAATTTTCAGCTCACCCGCCTACATGGAAAGAAACAATGCAGTTATTAATAAGAGTTGAAATTTAGGTAAATAATATGTCACTGCTCCATCATCCCCCTTCATAATCAGCCTATGAACTCTTACCTCAACATCATACCTGGTGGTCTGCAGTTGGAGATTCGTCTGATCAAACTTTCTGCCTTCGGGAAGAGAGGATCGCCAGACGACACTATGTCGAAGGGCAGAGTCTCGTCTCGGTAAAACAGCTGCACGACCCTGTTTTATGCGGGGTCTCCCGGAATGTTTTGGCCAAGCCTATGGGCTCGGATTCGGCCTTATGCCACATCTGACCGCATTGTGCGGTTGGTAGATATCCTGCAGTTGGTGATTCATCTCCAGCGGTGCTGGCCAAACTCTCTTCTTCTGGGCAGAGTGGATCCTTAGATGAGGCTGTATCGAAAGGTAGAGTATCCTATCGAGAAACAGCTACCCGACTCCATTTTATACGAGGTCTACGGGGAATTTTTGGCCGAGCCTACGGGATCGGACAAACCCACATTAAATTCGGCCTTGTGCCTCGTCTTTCCTCGTGGGCCGGTTAGTACATATCCTGCAGTTGGATATTCATTGTGGAATTCATTTGACTCACTTCTAGCAGATGACTACTGCTTCTACGCTCCGCTGGCGAATCTTATATATGTTGTTCTTATCCCAAGTCTTATCGTTCATTACAAAACTTTGCTTATTCTATTCAGTAATCTTCCATAGGTTACAACACTTTTACTTGGGGATTTTTCTGTTTCTTAATATGTTGCTTAGCTTTTGAAAAACATATTTCACTACGGCTGTCATTCTACGACTGTTTCCCTAAGTGCATATTTTAGTATTTTCTTAGTACCGCTTAATGAAGAATGAAGCTGTTAGATACTATTGTTTTAGTCATTCCAAACCAAGCAACACTATAAAGCCATTAAGACGCAAGGGGTTACTAAGCGTAATGAAACTGAGAAATTGTTACAATTGAGAAATGACAATAAGAGATCGGGGCGCAAGAAGCGAAGATTGAAGAATTAATATTTACATTTTTGAAGATAGTGTTTGATAGGAAAGCATGAAGCTGTAAGAAACGTCTAAAGAAAATATTAGCATGTAACGCATGGTTACATCTTGAAATTTCAAGATTTTGTGGCGTACGGTGGCCATTAATGATTAAGTATAACTCAAGACTTCAATGTTAAAATAAAACAGCATTTAATTACAACCGCAAATAAATACTTAGCAAGAACAAAGAAGTAAAACTCAACCAAAGATAATTAACAATTTCAGCGAATATCTTGTTAGCAGCGGTAAATTAGTCCGGTAAATCTTAAATCAAAACCCAAATCATCGACGCACAATAATTCACACTAATTCGACTGGATAGTTCCACTCAATACTCACTCAATAATCACTTCAGTCAGTAGCCTGACACCGCTCTTTATACACCTGATGATAAAATATATATTCATAAATCCATAGTGTCACGATCGAACCTCTGTGTCGGTAGTTACTCATTTTCTTCATGGATGATAGATAGATAAATAAGAACTGACTGCGATAGCTATAGATGAAAAACTTAAGATAGATATGAACAGACTGAGGTAGATAGACACATATATGTAGAGCGAGATAGATAGATAGATATGAACAGACTGGGATTGATGGATAAATAGATTTCATCATTTAACCCTTTTCTTTCTTATTTTGTGACGTATGGCGGTCGTTAATATTTAAGTATAACTCAAGACTTCAATATTAAGCAAAACAATATTTCACACGAATTCGTCTGGATAGTTCCACTCAATAATCACCCCAGTCAGTAACCTGACATTGCTATTTATACACCTAGCGAAAAACATATATTAATAAGTCCAGAGTGTTATAGAAAAAAGGCACAAGGTAGCTACTTTACGGCGATAGGAAAGTGATTGAAGCCGAGATGCCAGGTCTGGACCAATAACATTACAGATTCTTCTTTGAATTTTGTCAAAAATCAACATTTGCATAGCAGGTGTACCACTAATGTTTAATAAGTTTTCTTGTTAGTGTAATTACGACTGAATAAAGGGTTCGAGACCCACTGTGTGACCCATAAGTTAAGCCTTGTGCCATATTTAAGCTACGCTTAGAAAATCATTTTAGCCACTTCGACGTGGTACGATGGTTAGCAAGTTTGTCACGCTAGACCAATTACGATTCAATATTGACTTTGATCCTCACCGAGTGTTCCATAAATTTGAACTTGATGCTTAGAAAGTTGGCACTTCGACGTTGGGTTATGAGTAGAAAGCATAATAGATCAATTACAACTGAATGAGTGATTTCGAACCTCACTTGGTGCCCTTGTGTCACGTCTAGGCTACGCTTACGAAATCTCCAGAGCAGGTACACAAGCGGATCATAAGACTCATACTTCTCCCAATTTTTGAACAGGAGTAGAGGTTTATCCCTCTTTTTCTGTTTAGGATTGGGTTTCCAATTCCATCTAATGTCTACTTCAAAACTATACTTCTAATGTCTCCGCATAAAACTCCGAACTATTATTTATTATTTATTTGCATTCTTTTTCTTTTTTTTTCAATAGGAATAGATAAGTTTGCCTATCGTCTGGTTCACACTACTTCCGGTCTTTTGAACAGAAGCAGATGTTTATGTTTCCTGTTTAGGTTTGGGTTTCCGCTTCCTTCTATGGCCTTTTTCTTCTCTTTCACATCCCATGGCCACATCGTATTGGGGACATTATTACGTTGTTTAAGGCGATGCCTCTTGCTCTGTAACTTCAAATGGCTCTTAAGCCTTTTACAATGTGAACATCATTGTAAAAAAGTCTACCCAACCTACTAATTATTCTGAAAAAGCTGCCTTGACACAATATAAAATATGAACATCACTTTAAAGATGATAATCATGTACATCAACAATTTCCTTTTATGCGTGTATGGATACATCTTTTTTAAGATGATGTATGTATATAAAGTTTATATGTGGCTAACATTATTCCTATGTGTAATACTGGTCCTCCGATCGATATCTCCAAGTTCAGTAAAATTTATTATTAAATTTTACGATATAAAAAAGCCAGTCATTTCAATCAGACATGATAGAAATGAACAGAAAATTTTGATTGCTCCAAAAATAACATTTTAAATATTAAAAGCAAACTTTCTTATTTCGGTTTTGGCTTCATGCTTTTATATGCAAATTTTAATTTGCCATCGTGGATAGACATAGAAGAATAAATATGCCGGTGAAATTCATTCAAATAATTTTCGATGTATACCTTGATAAAAATTTCACATGAATAATATTTCAGTTTGATTTGGCAATGTTGATATATTTTATTTATTTGCGTTTCTTTCTTTATTCAATTTAACGTTTCAAACACTGTTCTTTATCTATTTAAAATTTAAAACCCACTTCCACTCTTTTTCCTTAATTCCAAGCTTTTTTCTCTTCTTATTAATTTTGCTTTATGGTTACATCACGTTGAGATGTAGAAGTTAAGCAAAGTCGAGCCTTGTCATAAACCTTGATGTGTGGCGCTTGAGAATACTAAGCGGTATAAGCTTGCATATGCAGATGCTGTAATGATAATGAATTGTGAAACATTCCAATTGACTTACGCGCACAGGCCATTGGGAAAGGTATGACTCTACCTCGTATCTCCCACATATGGATTAAGTAGTAAGACTTGTATCACCAAAACATTATTATATCCGCTCTTCTACCGTATTCTTACAATCTAAAAAAAAATCTAGGTTGAAGAAACCTGTAAAGGGTTGATAACGGTAAAAAATGAATAAAAATAATTGAAGTACTTTCAATATTCTATACATATTTTTATATTTGCATACATTCTAATATGATATATATCCTGAAGAAGACATACATACTGTCGAAACATCAGGTCTTTACATTTTTTTCTGGATATTGCACTGTTCTGCAATTTTTATTACTAGTATTACTTATTAATTATTAGTTTTAACCCGTGAAAATTTCACTTTTCCCATTTTAATATTCATGGGTTTTATTTCAGTTAATGAATAAATATTATCATGGCAAGTTCTACGACAATAAAATAACCGTAGAATTTCCCCTATCGCATCGTTAAACACTGGAGATTTACACTAAAAATCATAAATATGTATGCTTGTCGTTATTTTAAGAAGGGGGTACTACTATTTACTCCTGTCTCAAAAAAAAAAAAAAAAAAAAATCTAGTATCGCTAACAAAACTAACCTGTCTGGTTTGTCTCGAAAAGGACCCCCAATCGATTGTGGACTGGGGCAGGAATTGTCTGGCTACCTTTAATGTCTCAAAAACAAAACTGCTCTCTATTAATAACCACAGAGAACCAACCCTGTCTCCCATTAGAATGTCTGACTCTCAACTTCTCGAGAGCAACTCTCTGCGGCTGCTCGGTCTCACGTTGACTGCTGACCTGAGATGGAACAAATACATTGAGTCAATAGCTTCGTCCACCGTAAGAAAATTTGGCTCCCTGCGCCGCACCAGGAACTTTTTCTCGTCGGAATCGATCCTTCAAATTTACAAATCAAACATTCGCCCTTGCATGGAGTATTGCTGCCATATATGGTCTGGAACCCGTTCTGTTTGTCTCAGGGTCCTTGATAAAATCCAGAGAAGGATATGCATTGTAACTGGCCCTGATTTGGCATCTCGTCTGCAGTCGCTCTCTCACAGACGTGCCATCACCTCCTTCTGTCTTTTTGACAAATACGTTCATGGTAAATGCTCCGAGGAGCTGCTTTCACTTGTTCCCAGGCTTCATGACTTTAAGCGTTCTCCTTTGCTGGCATCTTGCTCTCACCCTTTCACTGTGGAAAATGTTATATGTAGCCGTCTCTTCTACTCCAATAGCTTCATCTCTCGCACTTCTCGCCTATAAAGTCAAATGGCGAAACGCATCGGCAACGAATAAGTATTATTTACCTCTTGTCTATTTTATTCAATTTACCTTCTCTACAGATATATTCTGAGAACTTTCACACATACCCCGCCAAACACACACGCGCGCACACACACACATATGTATATATAACAAATATATATAACTAAGTTCTGAAGATATATATATATATATATATATATATATATATATATATATATATACATATATATTCTAAACTAATATATATTCTAAACTAATATATTGGTTATATATATATATATATATATATATATATATATATATATATATATATATATATATATATATATATATTGAAAATTGCGTCGGTATGAAACTCAGAGAACTGCATTCAACACATTACGTATATTTCTTTAAATAGCTCTCTCATTTAATATTGAACACGGTTTTGTCTTGCACTATATATATATATATATATATATGTGTGTGTGTGTCTCTGTGTGTGTGTGTTTGTGTGTGTCTTTGTGTGTGTGTCTGTGTGTACAGGGTGATAGGCAAGAAGAGAGATAGAGAGAAAAGCTTATGAAATCCTAAAAGACGAAACCGGACAGACAAAAACTTTTTTCTACTTTGCCAGACTTCTTTCTCCTAAAATTGTCCTTGATATATAAATATATAGATATCGTTTTCATATATATATATATATATATATATATATATATATATATATATATATATATATATATAATTATTTATTCGGAAATTATAACAAAAATATGTTATAAAATCACTACAAAAATAGCTATTTTGTTTCAAAGCCTCTGGTGTCTTATCAAGTGATGATGTTGAATGTAGAATAAACGGTTTTAAAATGTTTAAATCAATTAACCACCCCTCGCAAGGGGAAACACTGTTAGATAAGCTGGAATGACCAATCAAAATACAAGTATACGAGAATTCAAAACATTTGACGACGAACTAAGGTTATAATAACTATTTAATGCCTTAATGTTGGAGTTAGACTAAAACAGAATGTATTGGTTATATATATATATATATATATATATATATATATATATATATATATATATATATATATATATATATTATTCTAACTAATATATTGGTTATATATGTTGGTCCAAAAATAATGACGTAATAATGTCGTTTTTTCACGTTAAAACTACGTCAAAAAGCGAGATTATTACCTCATTATTTTTGCACCAACCTAATATATATATATATATATATATATATATATATATATATATATTCTAACTATTATATTGGTTATATATATATATATATATATATATATATATATATATATATATATATATATATATATTGAAAATTGCGCCGGTATGAAACTCAGAGAACTGCATTCAACACATTAAGTACATTTCTTTAAATAGCTCTCTCGTTTAATATTGAGCACGTTTTTTTCTTGCACTATATATATATATATATATATATATATATATATATATATATATACACTGTCGCTCGCTCGTACATTTACCTATTTGGTTATTTATATATATATATATATATATATATATATATATATATATACACTGTCGCTCGCTCGTACATTTACCTATTTGGTTATTTATATATATATATATATATATATATATATATATATATATGTGTGTGTGTATGTGTGTGTCTGTGTGTGTGTGTGCATTGAGTGGCTTTTAGGTCCTACACGCCACCTCGTGTCACATGACTTGTATTTAGCCAACCGAAAAATAACACATGTTGCCGCTACAGATATTTTTTCCTTTACATCTTTATTTCCCGACGAGTTGACTTTATCGTTTTGTCTCGGGCATATGTTCGATTTCTGTCCATAACTGCCACGTCTATGAAGGAGACACCCGGCAAATGTTACTCTCTTTGCCTCTTCCCGGCACTCCTTTCTCGCCCTCACCTCCTCACACAGCGAACTCCCTCACGCTACCCGCCCCTTCAAAACCCCCTCCATGCGCATTCTCTAATTGAACAAATTAGTTTTGTTAAACATATTGCCAAATCAACCCCGGCTTGTCCCATTATTTAGTAGACCGTGTGGAAACCTGCCAGAAGGAAGCAAGGGGAGAACGAGGACTTGGCTGTAGGCGTTAAGACTGGAGATAGACCGTCTGTATTCGCACTTGTGTTATTGGTTAAAATTTCGGCTAGACCGCCTTATGTTGGAATGTCTATATCAATATAAAAACACACATGTACGGAAACAAATATTCACACACACACATACACATACATATACCTACATCGATAATACTATATATAGGAGGCGCGGTGGAGAACGGCTCAGATTGAGGAATTAGAGAGCCGGGTTCGAATTCCAGTCGAATCCATTACTTTCACTTACGTGCTTATACGCTTGGGAAAAGTATGAATCCTCTTCGTCTCTATCTATCTCTGTGTGTAAGAGGAGTAATTAGTAAAAGCAGTGTTAATCTTTAAGTCTAGCGTACAAATTAAAACGTATTTGGGCTTCTCAACAAATATTTATTGTTTTAAACTCTTTCCATATGAATGCTAATTTGGCATCAAATTCAATATATATATATATATATATATATATATATGTATGTGTGTGTGTGTATACATATGTATGTGCTGTGTATGTGCGTCTGCATGTGTTCCTGCACACATAAGTACACATAAAATGTCACGCCTATGCGCCCGTACACACAGACTAGCAAATATATCTATGGCGATTTATTAAATATCTATCTCATTCTGTTACTTCCTATCTATCTATCTATCTATCTATCTATCTATCTACTATCTATCTATCTATCTATATATCTCATTCTGTTCATATCTATCTGTCACATTCTATTCATGTCTATCTGTATGTCTATCTATCTATCTCGTTCTGTTCACATCTCTCTAAATCATTCTGTTCATATCTTTCTATTACATTCTGTTTCTATCTATCTATCTATCTATCTATCTATCTATCTATCTATCTATCTATTTACAGAATGCCCCCCCCCCCAAAAAAAAAACAGGAAGTTTGGTAAAATTTGATTCTTGGAATTTTAGTTACAGTTATTTGAAAGAAAAGCAAAGAATAGAAATTTAATAACTTAAAACAAAACAAAAACACAAATATTTGTTGTGGTCTTCAAACTAAAGAACTCATACAAAATTTCTTGACATTATTCTATTCTCCAAGATGGATATTCTTTCTTCAGGACAACAATCACTTCGCGTTGAAGATTTGATAACTTCTACAAACGATTAAGAAAAATATATTTTAGTGATTGATTTTGGTTCATTAATTTAATAAAATATGTAGTTTATTCCTTTTATGTTACTTAATGCATTTTCATCATATAGTAAATCTCAAATTTCTTGTGTGATACCCTGTATATTTTGCTGTCTATTCGTTATCTATCTATCTATCTATCTATCTATCTATCTCAGTCTATTTGCGTATATCTATCTATCTCATTCTATTCATTTATCTATCTATCTATCTATCTATCTCGGCCTGTTCATTTCTATCTATCTATCTATATTGAAGATGTTTTATTAAATCTATCTATCTATCTATCTATCTATCTATCTATCTATCTATCTATCTATCTATCTCTCTATCTATCTATCTATCTATCTTGAATGTTTTATTAAATCATCTATCTATCTATCTATCTATCTATCTATCTATCTATCTATCTATCTATCTATCTGTCTGTCTGTCTCGGCCTGTTCATATCTATTTATCTAGATTGAAGATGTTTTATTAAAGTCATTGTTTGTTTTTTATAAAAATGGAATCCGAAGTTATCTTGCAAAACCGGAATGACTTCAATAAGAAAAGGTAATACAATCACCAATAATTGATCAACATTTATAATAGAAAAATAAGAAACATATATGGTAAATACTTGAAGCATTTATATCTTTATACAGTGACCCTTCTTCTCTATAACAGTCAGCAATATATTATCCAGTGATTTTGGTATATTCGTTTTTATAGTCAGCAGTTTTAATTTACGACATGTTAGTCTTAATTTTTTCAAAAAAGATTGCTTTACTATCTTATTCTTTCCCACTTTCAAACTCCCTTCGGAAAATGAAATATCCATATAACTCTAGAAACATACACACAACCCATATTCCCAATTAAAAAGCAGAAATAAAAACATCCTTGATAATGGCTAAATGTATTCCCGGAATTACAGGACCTTTGGACAGTTTCCACACACCCTGTGTCCAAAAAAGAAAAAAACACTTGTTCGAACACAAGAAAAATTAAAAAACGTAGTACCTTGTCTCTCGTTTTTAATGAAACATGTATAAATGAAGGGTTGATGTCTAAAAACACAATACATATATATATATATATATATATATATACACATATACGTATGTATGTATGTATGCATGCATGTATATGTGGACAACGTCGATAGATAAATCATCTAAAATAGAAGTAAACAACACTTATTAATATTAACTACGAACACGGCCACAATGTGCTGACTATGTTCGGAAAATAAAACATCCCTATAACTCTAGAAACATATACACAACCTATACACCCAATTAAACTGAAAAAGTAAAACTATCCTTGATAATGGCTAAAAGAATAGACGAAATTGTTCGGAATTAGAGAACATTTGGACAGTTTCTACACACCCTGTGTCCAAAAACATTAGTTCGAAAATAAGAAAAATTAAATTAAAAGCTTATCTGTAATCTTTAATGAAACATATATATATATATATATATATATATATATATATATATATATATATATATATATATATATATATATAAAAGTGAACATAGAAGTCAACACTTAGAGGCGACAGTCTGTTTCATCCTATATGCAATCGTCAGGCCACATTAGATTTGCTGAAAAAAGAATAGTATAAATCATCAAACTTATACTTTGAGAAACATTTGCAACGAATGCCACAAATTTGTGCGGCAGTAATCAAGGCTAAAGGAGGATTTATTGACGAGAGCAAAATATAATCAAAAAATGCTGTTTTTCTTTCTTTCATAATAACATTTCTAATAAAAAAATCCAGACATTTAATTTTTTCATATTTTTAGCTTGCAAAAACCAGATTTAAAAATCTTGTATAACGTCTTCATAATTTTCACAATAATTTTCACAATTTTCAAATAATGTTTCTTTGCCCCTTCACGTGATAATTTCCAATACCCAAATACAGCCTATATATATATATATATATATATATATATATATATATATATATATATATATATATATATATATATATATATATATATATATAAAGAAAGAAAGAAAGAACAGTAAGAATATATAATCCGGTGTTCTTATAGATATTTTTATTTTTACAAAATAGTGTTCAATGTAAATTTACAGAGTATTAATATTATAAATTGATTGATTTAAAATATGTTTTTTTCGCTATACAGTTCTAACCATGTTTAAAAAGTGGAAGCTGAAAGCTTCGAATTTCATTTTGTAATTAAATTAAAGACATTAGTTCCATTTCATCTTCAAGCGATATATATATATATATATATATATATATATATATATATATATATATATATATATATATATATATATATATATATATAATAAGAGTATTCTACATCGCCTTAACCAGGTATTGAACTCGCACTCTTTGGGTCCTGTCACTGGATCTAACCAACGCCTTTATTCACTTGACGACATCTGGCGGTGGAGAACTTGGAGAGGGGATATAAGCAGGAGATAACTGATAACTGACATCCATTAAACATGGCACGTGGAACTAGAACTGTCTACCACAGTGAGCGAAATAAAGGGTTCAGTTCGTATTCCAACCCCCTGAAGAAGGCCGGACCATACAACAGCCGAAACGCTGTAATAAATATGGCGACAAAAATAAGGACAATATTTCGAATGTAAATATTGTGAATAATAAGAGTAAAAAACTATTCTTAAACGACGTGTTTCCTCCTCCGACGAACTTTATCATAATCTGAACATTGATAACAATTGTATGCTGGAAATTGTTCGAAAACAATTATTCGAAAAACATTTATTCGAATATTGTAAATTATTTGAATGAAAACTAATTGAAATTACAAATATATTAAATGATAATTATTGGAAATGCAAAATTCTTTATTGCAATAAAAATGTAAAAATTAAAGCAGGAAATACACAAATGATAATTATTCAAAATATAAATATCGTTAACAAAATTTAGTAAGAAAAATCCTCATAAGTTATATGTTACTGCAGGAAAATAGTCAAATACAGCAGAGTATTTGTTAAAGAATGTCACTAATGTTTTATGTTTTTCATTTACATCGCGGTAATTATTGGCGCTCCTGATATTTTTACAACCTACATCTTTCTATTACAATATGAATTTCTTGCAAGTCCTGTTCTCTTTTATGAGCGTCTAAGAATTTCTGTATATTGGGATGATGGGATGACACTTGATACAAAAAAATGTCCTACGTCATTCTTCAAGGGCATTATTAGTTCTAGTTAAATCCGCATCGATTCTCTAAAAGCAAGACCACGTTAGTATTTGAAATATAGATATTTCGAATAATTATCATTTAGTATAGTTGTCCTTTCGATTAATTTTCATTCAAATAATTTACAATTCGATAAATATTTTTAAAACAATTTTCTAGGTACTTACTATATCAAAGCAAGATGCCTTGAAAAAGTTTCTCAAAGGACGAAACGCGTCGGCTAATTATAGTTTTTCCTGATTTTTTTTTTTTATTCATTTTGTTCCTTTAAAGATATTTTCCACTCCACTCTCTTCACTCAAACTCATAAAACGTTTTGTTTTGTTAGTAATTCTGAACTGGTTTGCTGAACGAAACGATAGTAAATTAAATTACACCCGCGTAACGAATAAAATGGCGGGCATATAAAAAACTTATTGTCTATTTTATGATCTGTCTTTGTCTATGAAAAAATAGCTATTATTATTTATTTTCGGGCGTCAGTTTTTATTTTAAGTAATGACTGGTATGATTATTTAGAGTGAAAATGTCATCGCTCATCTCCCTGTTTGAAATAATTTCATATAATTGTGCGTGTCTGTGTGTGTAAAAAAAATGAGATATAGCTAAAATATATCCGTAAAAATAAAATTATGAGTAAAGACAAAAAGCAAACTATTCTTCACCGACGCGTTTCGTCCTCTGATGAACTTTATCAAGGAAAATGTAAGGATTTTAATTTGCCACGAATAAAATTCAGGACAATAATATTTTAATTAATAAAGAAGTATTTAGTATTTGTGAGGTTATCGCTAACATTTTTTGTCGAAATTTACAAACTCTACGTTGCATTCAATTTCGCAAACCAATCGAAGAAATTTCATGAGCTGATTGTTTTGGAAAATACTTCGATAAAACACTAATTCGCGGTTTTATAATTTCTTTAATTAATCTTATAGGACACCATGTTAAAAAATATATATATGAAGAATTTTTTTTTTACCTTTTTAACAGCGCAGAATAACTTTTAATTTCTTACTCTTGAGCATGCAAAATTAAATTGGCTATGCGGAAATATTTCTTTTTGGAGCCAAATTCAAATTTTCTAAAGTCTTTGGTATTGCGACTTGTTTATACTTTTCACAAACGCAGGCCGAAAGGAAACATGATTCTTGTACATAAAAACATAAATAAAGATACGCAAAAAATATTGCATTTATATTAAATTAGAATCTGTTTTAATTAACTTTCTTTAAAATAGTGGAAATATCTTGCATGCTAATTAACAAAACTTCGTTTGTCTCAAAAAATTAATGGAAATTTATTTCACTAAGTTACGTTGTAAAAACTGTACTAAGATATGCTAGTAAAAGCAACTGTATTTTGTACACCTTACCTGTTTGCACTTCTCCGCAAATCTTTTTTTCGAGAGTGTGACGGACGGAATATTGGAAGTCACATAATTATATATATATATATAACATGTAAAAAAAATATATGACATGTATACATTGGCGAGACATTCACGAGACATTTCCGCCACACTTCCAATCTTTAAATTTCAACATACAAATGCGTATGTATAGACACAACACCACCCGTATACATGTCATATCCGAAACTGCCCACATATGTTTATATATATATGAGTCCCGACGGACCACCAAGTATGTATATGTGTCTGCATACATCGATGTTTGCGTCAGTATGATGAAAAAACGACGAAGTTTCCCCCACCACTTCCACAATAAAACCAATACACGCAATCTACATAAAACCAAAATTAAAAAAAAAAAATTAATCACTTTGTCTGACGATCGCTAAAGCGTGAAACCCAGGGTCACAAGCTCACATCTATCCAATATATATATATATATATATATATATATATATATATATATATATATATAAGAGAAATAACAAGTGGAGTAAATTCCAAGGTTCGAAGCTGTTATTTTTTAAAAAATATGCTCAATACAAAGTAGAGCAAAATTGTAGTTCAAAAGTAATATATTTTGAGATCACTTAGTTTTAAAACAATTCTTGGTAATGCCGATATAAAATTTTTTAACTAATGGATTTTCTATGCTAGAAATGCAACTTACCTAAAGAAGGGAATCAGTTTGACACCTATTTTGTAATAGATGACAAGTGTCGATTACAAAATACGTGTCAAACTGATTGGTTAATCGAGACATACCTATAGGTATATTGTTAATTCTCACTCTTATATAAAAATATAATATGTGTATGTGTGTGTGTGTGTTTATGAAAATTTAGATATAACTAAAAATATATCGGTAAAATAACGACAAAAGAAAGTCAATACGTTTCGTTCACTGATGCATTTAATCAAGACAAATGTAAAAATACTTTTATCTATTAGACTCAAAAATTTATCAAATATATTAGTGATACATAGAAATAAATTCAATGATAAATTCAATCTTAAGAATGTCACACTTTTTAAAAGTAAAAATAACTTACTTAGACGGAAAATTCTTGAGAGTGCCACTATCGAATATTGCTAAATATAATTCTTCTAGTATTTAAAATAGATAAATCAATAAATTAATTTCTCAAACTTAAATAATTACACCCTTATGCAAATTAATTAAAAGAACAGAATAATTCCGTTCTTATTTACATTCTTTCGTACTTTTTCAATGAAACATGACCCAGTGCATATGTTACTACTTTGTATGTCCATTCCGCGAAGTCGTTCCTTGCAGATTGACCACAGATTTTCGATTGAATTTAAATCAGGAGAATTCCCGGGACAGTCTATAGTACTTTGATTTTCTCATTGTTAAGGCTTACAAGTTTGTTCGTGCAGCGTTACAATTTTCGTACGCTTCCTTGGAGTAAAGTACATCGCAGACAATAGTCGTAGGACAACTAATCGACAGTCGTGACAGAAGTGTCTGATGCAATCAAGGATGACGTAATATTTTTAAAGGCAAAACAAATTTAATCATACACCTCGAAAACAGATTCATATTACTGCACATCATTGCAAATAACCCAATCGGAAGAAAACTAGAAATCGATTGCAAACTGTCACTTGCAAACTTTCACTGACCATATTATGAAAGAAAGTCAACTAAAGCGGTTGTGACAAAGAATTTGCACGAAGGTGTAAGTACACAATGACATTATACAAAAAAATTCAACATCACCAATAATATTTCATCACTTCCATTTGTTAAACATTGATTTATATCACTTATCGGCTTCCATAGTTTGCCTTCATTTTCAGTTAGCGTGAAATATATTTATGAGTATAGTTTAAATTAATATTTTCAAAACCTAAAGAATTTGTTTACTTCTCTGTATAAATATTTGTGGCAAAAAAAAAATCTTAACTTTATCAATCTTAACTTTGTATACGAAATATTATATGTTGTTTTCACCAGTAACTCCTCAATAAACTTTTTGCAATTTACCAAAAGATCTGGAGATTCAAGGGAATCAAGTAAAAAGAACAATATCACTAAGTTTTCAAGAATCAAGAAAAAAGAACAATATTGTTGGGTTTTCAAGAATCAAGAAAAAAGAACATTATTATTGGGTTTTCAAGAATCAAGAAAAAAGAACAATATTGTTGGGTTTTCAAGAATCAAGAAAAAAGAACATTATTATTGGGTTTTCAAGAATCAAGAAAAAAGAACAATATTATTGGGTTTTCAAGAATCAAGAAAAAAGAACAATATTATTGGGTTTTCAAGAATCAAGAAAAAAGAACAATATTATTGGGTTTTCAAGAATCAAGAAAAAAGAACATTATTATTGGGTTTTCAAGAATCAAGAAAAAAGAACAATATTATTGGGTTTTCAAGAATCAAGAAAATGAACAATATTATTGGGTTTTCAAGAATCAAGAAAAAAGAACATTATTATTGGGTTTTCAAGAATCAAGAAAAAAGAACAATATTATTGGGTTTTCAAGAATCAAGAAAAAAGAACAATATTATTGGCATCGAAGTGAATATCTAAAGTTTTTTTTCAGCGCGTGAAGAATGCATGGGAAGGCCTTTTTTTCTCTCCAAATCGATTAGAAAGAATGGCATTAATTTGTAAAGCAGTGATAATGGCACGTGGTGGTTTTATTGACGAAAAAAAATATGGGACTGTTGTATGATAACATTTTATAGTTAAGTGCTTATTTTTGCAAGATGAAGGGAAATACACCGCAGTTATCGAAATTTTATCTTTTACTTTAAAGAAATACAAAAATATCTCACTTTCTTTAAAGAGCAGGAGACACGGTAGAATAATGAATTGTGGCTCGGACTGAGGAATCGTAGAGCCAATTTCTGGAATGAATCCCCTTCTTCTCCCCCAGCTATTGGTAAATAGCAGGACAGACTGGGTTTTGTAGCTCGAGTGGCAACCGGTTTAGGAGAAATTAAAATCTGAATTAAAAACTATATCTAACCTTGTCGAAGCACATTCTAACCGAACGCTCCTCTGTGGCCAAATCGGTAAAGGCACGTCAAGCTAAATGACGGTTCCATATAGGATACAGGTTCAAATCCTGTCGAAGGACGAATATTTTCTGTGAAAATTTCTCGGACATTCAGGCCGGTAGATGTTGTTCAATACTGTTTATTATAAACAGAACATTTACTTAAATATTTGTATCTATAAAAAGAATGTATAAACATAAAAAGGTCTTAAAATAATTGTCGGACTTTGTCCATTTCATAATGTGTGACGTCATTTGTTTGCATTTGATACGCCATGAGCAGATATGAATGTACGTGAGAGATAATGGTAAATGTTGTTTAATACTGTTTATTATAAACATACCATTTACTTAAATATTTGTGTCTATAAAAAGAATGTATAAACATAAAAATGTCTTAATATATATATATATATATATATATATATATATATATGTTGTTACATACCTGCGGACGATAATATGTATGTCCCAATGCAGTAGTAAATACTGTAAGTTGGTCTGCAGTAGGAGATTCGTCCCCAGCTCCGGGCAGAGAGATCCCTAGAGGAGGCTATGTAGAAGCGCAGAATCTCGTCTCGGGAAAGCAACCAGACCCAGTTTTATACGGGGTCTACAGGGAATGTTTGGTCTAGTCTACAGGCTCGGATACTCCACATTAAATTGTACCTTATGCCACATCTGACCACGTGGGGTGGTTGGTAGATATCCTGCTGTTGAAGATTCCTCGTGGAATTCATTTGACTCACTTCCGGCAGTTGACATCTTCCTCGACGCGCCGCTTTTCATTTTTATATGTGTTGTTCTCGTCCTCAGTAGTTTCCTTAATTACCAACCTTCGTTTGATTATTCTGTTCAGTAACCCTTCCCTAGGGTACAACAATATGTAAGTAGCGTTAAAGAAAGCAAAACATTGTTCTTGTTAAGTTTGCAGTGTACAAAGTTTGAATATATATTTTTGAGGAAAATATTTTTGTGAAATTGCTTTTACAAATCACAAATGTTCTTTCTTCTCCGTTATTAATAATAAATTTGAAATTGTTGTCCGACTTAAAAATGGACATTTTATTGCAATCCATTTTTAGGAATTAGAAAAGTAGATCTTTGACATCAGATATGGATTCAATATTCTGGGTTCATCCAATAACTACGTTTCTCTCATATCAGATTTCTATAAACACTTCAAATTCCTTGGTGTATGTAGTCCTTGTTATGACGACAAACTACATCCGGTAGCAAAGCCTGTGATCGGGAGATTGAAGGTTTTGAGGATTGTTGCTATTGTCCCCGGGTCCAACCTGACCCGTGGTGGTAGCACCTGTTAGGGTCCCAGCTATGTGCAAATTGTGTACCCCAAATACTATGAAATTATAAAAATATATTTTATAGTAAAAATACCAGCAATATATTTTTATATAGTAAAATGAACAACAGTACATTTTATCTTTATTTGAAGGCATACAATTACGTTCAAAATACATTTAGTTGAAGCTATACAATTGTGTCCAAAATATTTACATTTTGGCATTAAATAACTCATAGAGGTTGATATGCTACTAAACAAAATCAACCAATCAACAATACCTATTTATAGTATATATTTAGTTGAAGAGATAGAATTGTGTCCAAAATATTTACATTTCGGCATTAAATAACCCATTGAGGTTGATATGACCCTAAACAAAATCAACCAATCAACAATATATATTTATAGTATATATTTAGTTTAAGAGATAGAATTGTGTCCAAAATATTTACATTTCGGCATTAAATAACTCATAGAGGTTGATATGCCACTAAACAAAATCACCCAATCAACAATACCTATTTATAGTATATATTTAGTTGAAGCCATAAAATTGTGTTCAAAATATTTAGATTTCAGCATTAAATAACCCATAGAGATTGATATGCTGCTAAACAAAATCAGCTACCATAAAAGAAATCTTTCATGATATTAATTCTTATAATATCCAACAACCTCTTAAAAATACAAACTGTATTCCAAATATGACTTCAACAAAATAACGGAAAACTCACATATCACCGCCTCTACTGATCATGTCTACGCAAACATGTATATGCACAAAAACTGAGTATCATCTACCATGTATTCAACAGTTTTATACGGCGTCTACGGGGAACTTTTGGCCGAGACTACAAGCTCGGATACCCCAGATTAATTCCGGCCTCGTGCCACATCTGTCCGTCTGAGACGGTTGGTAGATATCCTCTAGTTGGAGATTCGTCTCCAACTAAGCTAGTCGAACTTTATGCCTTCGGACAGAGAGGAACCCAGACGAGGCTGTTCCGACCCCGTGAATACGGGGAATTTTTGCCGCAGCCTACTGGCTCGATTTTGCCCCGCATTTAAAAAAAACGGCCTTGTGCCACAACATGCCTCGCGGGGAAGTAAAGTCAGTAACCTTGCTTCGGGAATTAGTCGAGAGTTGTAGATTCGTTTTCAGCTGTGCTGGTCAAACTATCTGCCTCCGGACAGAGAGGATCCCCACACGAGGCTATGTCGAAGTGCAGAATCTCGTCTCGAGAAACAGCTACCCGACCCCGTTTGAAACGGGGTCTACTGGGAAATTTTCTCTTGCTTCAAGTCACTTTTTCATCTGGGTAGAGATTGTCCAGAATTAATTTGCCATATAGGAGGACTGATATTACATAACGTTTCAGTTCTTTTTGCTTCAAGTCTCTTCTTCATCTGTGAATAAACTGTTCATCACAAACTTTCACATAGAACGACTAATGCTACACGATTGTTCAGTAATCTTTCCTTCTCTTGCTTCAAGTCTCGTCTTCGTCACCAAGGACAAATAACTTTTATTTTCATCAGATATTAATGCTCTTGACTATTGTCTGTGGGCTGTTCTTCAGACACAGATCTGCTTTACTCCGCTTTACAATATTGAAGCTTTAAAGAAAAAAATTGAGAGGATATGAGAAAAATACCAATGGAAACTCTGTCTGTCGCCGTCAATGAATTTCCTGACAGTCTTCGACGTGCAATAAACGCTAAAGGGAACCATATTGAATGAGATTTTCTCGTGTTATTTAGTAGATAAATCCTTCGTGTATTAAATTTGTATGCTAATATAATAATTTTTCTGGAGTCATGAGCTTTTGCTTTGGTAACAGAATTGATGCCACTATCTCTTCTCTCCATATATATATATATATATATATATATATATATATATATATATATAAATATATATATAATATCTCTTCTCTCCATATATATATATATATATATATATATATATATATATATATATAAAGAAATATAATCTTAAGATGTGCTATATTTATGGAATAAAGTGCTCAATATCAGAGATACAGCGTGTGTAAATATAAAAGTGAACATAGAAGTCAACACTTAGAGACGACAGTCTGTTTCATGCTATATGCAATCGTCAGGCCACATATGCTGTTATTTTTCTCAGCTATTTATATATATACGGGTTAGTGGTGCATTGTGGGTATTCTATTATG
>OZ010604.1:24878551-24888551 GCA_963932145.1 Acanthosepion lycidas
TAATTTACAAATTCTAATGTCTGTGCACAGCTGAATATATATACTAGGATCTTGTCTAATGTTGCAAACGCGGTAGGGTCAACATGCACCTGCATTTATTAGATTTAATCATCATAATCGCACCCGTGCTCCGTAATCTGCACATAAGTCTCAGATTGGACAAAACCTTTTGGAGAATGAGCTATGATTTTCCAAATTTTCTATCAACAATTCTCTATTCTTCACAACCCTCGTTCCAAACACGATATGCAAGTGTTGGAATCTGTATGTATCAAATTACAGCAACCTTCTTTATGTAAACAGAAGGAGAATTTTCTTCGTCATTTCATTTATTTGAAGGATAGTGAGTTCTAATTGCTTTCATATTTTACACACACGCTGGAGTATTTACAACTTTTTGAATTTACGTATATTTTAATCGTGGAAGTTTATGCGTTAGACGCACTCGAAATCTTCCCTTATCTATTGATACCAATTTCGATACAATAATTTTGCCAAAGTTGGTCCTTGAAGAAATCTTGGCCGAAAAGCGCCTTGGTTTCACCCCGCGCTAAAAAAAGAACACTAAACAGTGAATGTTTAAAAGAATTTATGCATTCTGTGACACCAATTGTCATATATATATATATATATATATATATATATATATATATATATATATATATATATATATATATATAATTTTCTGATCGTAAGACGCGGTTTCGAATCTCATCATGGTCGATTTATCAGTAAGGAGACTTCCTGATGTTATCGGACTGGAGAGATCGATCCCAGCGTGCGGCACCTTTGGAAAGTACAGGAAAACCATACCAAGCGTATTGACCCAAGCATTGTGAGTAAAATTCGGTAGAGGGAACTCTTGTGGGCCGTCGATAGCTGTTCTAGCACCAAGCCAGAAGTCATCGTGGCCGAGGACTTTAGAGCGCTGGCTTTGTTCAAATTGTTGATCACGGTAAATAACACGCTCTCTCCCAGAAACTGTAACTAAGGTCTGCTCAGCATAGTTGCAGTATAAACCACAGGTGGGCTCTGTGGTTGTTGAGCAAACAGACATGCGTCTGAGCGAGCGTCTGCAATAGGGATTGGCTAGCCAACCTATAGAGGTTATCCTCGAATACCAGTGGCCAGGTATTATACATATACATATATATATATATATATATATATATATATATATATGTGTGTGTGTGTGTGTGTGTGTTTGTGTGTGTGTATACATACATATATATATATATGTGTGTGTGCGTATATACATATATATATATATGTGTGTGTGTGTGTACATACATATATATATGTGTGTGTATACATATATATATATATATATATATATATATGTGTGTGTGTGTGTATGAGTGTGCGTTGAGATGCAGTGATTATCTTTTTTATCATATGAATGTGACTTAATAAAAATAATGGTAGAGTCGCTTCGCTCACCACGCCATAACACAGCACTGAAGAAATTGCCCAATCCTTACCCACCAGGCCTGTATTCACCCACATATTTACTCGTCGAGCGACGGCCTGTGAACGGCTTCCAACTCTCCAGGGTACCGTCCTTAAATGAAGCTGTCAGGCATTATGGTCAACTGAGGAGTGAGAAGGCTTGATAACAGCGCACAGTGACTGTTCACTGTCAGGCCTGTCAGATCCACTTTGAAGGAAACTTTGCTGAGAGAATCCAGTGGTCAATGTTGGGTGAACTGGCTCAGGGCGGAAATCAAGCTTGAGTCTTTCAAAAACATTAGATTTGCCGCAATCAAACTGTGCTATTTATATTCTTTCTTTCTTTCTATCTATCTTTATATATATATATATATATATATATATATATATATATATATATATATATATATATATATAGCTACAAACGTTTTCGTCCGAAAAAAAATTGTTATGCAATTTGATCTGATTTATTAGGAAGGCGGCCTGGTTGGGAAAACTTCAGCAGCATTATCTATCTATCTATCTATCTATCTGTCTATCTATGTCACTGTAATATCTATCTATCTATCTATCTATCTATCTATCTATCTATCTATCTATCTATCTATCTATCTCTGTTCGTTATCTATCTATCTATCTATCTAGCTATCACAGTATGTTCATATATATATATATATATATATATATATATATATATATATATATATATATATCGCAGTCTGTTCGTATCTATATATCACAGTTTGTTTATATCTATCTATCTCAATCTGTTCATATCTAGCTAGCTACATAGATATATACCTTTCACTGCTTGCCTATATTTTTTTCATTCTGTTGATATCTATCTATCTATCTATCTGTCACATTTTGTTTAAATCTCTTTCTCTCTCTTTCTCTCACATTTTGTTTAAATCTCTTTCTCTCTCTCTCTTTCTCTCTCTCTCTCTACATATATATATATATATCGCAGTCTATTCATATCTATCTATCGATATATATATATATATATATATATACACACACGAGAAGGAAGATTTTAATTAATCTTTTCGTTTTTCAGGTTTTAAAGAACATAGGAATTGTCCATAGTTATAATTATTCCAAGTGCTTTCTGCTCGTTCAAAAGCTATTATCAAAGGGTTTTGTTTTGGATAGTGAATTTCTGTTTGGTTTCTCCACCCGCCTCACCTACTCCACTCAGCAAATCTACAGGCCAGGACCCAAGATGCAGAAGAATTGTTCTGATGCCAATAGAACGCCAGATTTTGTCGCCGATCCTGACGAATTTTGTCAAAGAAAACCCCAGCAAAAGCACGAGAAAAATTGTCAAGTAAATGGCCCCCCTACGGGTGAACAATCGAGCGTATTGTTAAGAATGACCTGAATTAGACATTTTATATGCTCAAGAATCGCCGCTTGTTCACTGTTTTTGGCCCGACTTATGCCCTCTACTACGCCAACAAGGCTTTCAAGGCAGCAGCCAGGTACGCCATAGTCAACATGTACAAAGACGCTGTTGCCAAGGACGGTTCCAGCTTTCCCTAACGGCTAGAGGATGTGTTGGAAGCCGATGATGTCCACATCGATTAATTTTTGTAAAGGAAAACTATGGTGTGTAGACTTTATGATTTTAAGCGCTGTACTAGATTGGCAGTTAGGTCTCATCACTTTACAGTTGTAATGGCTAGATATAACCGTAATTTCTATGCTAACAGTTTCTTCTCTGGCACTTCTCGCTTTTCGAACTCACTTCCGGCTTCTTGCTTTCCAGTCAACTTTGATAATCAAAAATTGAAAGGTTATATCAATCGTTTAATGTTCTTGTCGGAGTTATCTCCTCCTTAATTTTCAAATTGTTCCTGGGGAAACTCTCCCAACACTATATATACTTTACAAGACCCTGCCGTGTCCTCTTACCCTTTTCATTTTCAGCTAACATTACGTCTATATAGGCTCTCGCAGAAAGAATCGTTCCCTTTTGTGGGACACAAAGGAACATTACACACGAACGCACGCACACACATACACACACAGAGGTGAAACATAAACTTCCCACACATACACATTAATGCACTTGTCTTTTGTAAACCGATTTGTTGTTAACACATATATAATTGTGTGTGTGTGCATATATATATATATATATATATATATATATATATATATATATATATATATCGCTTCTTGTTTTCTCTTGCATTTCTTTTGGGTGGACTCATTCCGAGTCTGCCATATTTGTTGTGGTTCTTATTTCAGCAGACGACACGTGTTCATCTCACAACATTCTCACTCGCTACATTCTTTCTCCTCATTAGCGTTGTTTTTTATTATTTTCGAACCCTCAGTAACAATGTATATATTTATATATACATTTATTTATATTTTTAAGACATTTTTATGGTCATTCAGGCCGGTAAATGTTGTTTAATACTGTTTATTATAAGACAGAGCATTTAAATATTTGTATCTATAAATGAATGTAAAAACATCAAAATGTTTTAAAATAATTGTCGGACATTGTAATTTCATAATGTGTGACGTCATTTGTTTACATTTGATACGCCATGAGCAGATATGAATGTACGTGAGAGATTCATTGAATATTAAAGTTTAAAGACAGTAAAATCGACCTTGCTAACCGAACAATCCTCTGTGGCCGAAAGGGTTAAGGCACGTCAGACTATATGATGGTTCCGTATATGCCTAAAGAGCATCTTTAATTTGAAAGTATGAAATTATGTACGAAATATCAGTAGATGAAAGCATTAGATAACTCAAAGAGATGTCAATATGCCGCCAAACAAAATCAACGGACCACTCAAACTTTCGAGTATTTCCGAAACTTGTTTTTCTTTGCTTTCTATCACCGTTCCAAAGCTGCCAATCTTGTGCGAAACATTTGTACGTGTGTACTAAAAAAAAAAAAAGACGCCATTCCAAAAAGAATTGCAAAGGTATTGTCTTCACGCTTCCAAAATGGGTATTTTAATCTTACAGATACTTTATCTGGCCAATTTAGTTTCGTGTGGACTTAAATGAGCCTATCCACGAGGATCCCCGCCAAACCACTTGGAAATTTTCCCATTTGATACAGTTGTCTGTCACCTTCACTCGATATGTTAAAATTGTTGATGAATTATAAGAATAAATTAAATAAAATAAAATAAACACATTTACCTTAATATTTATATGGATATATTTTTTTTTACAATCTCGTCTATAAATTCTCA
The DNA here is from genome assembly GCA_963932145.1 of Acanthosepion lycidas. Lineage (NCBI taxonomy): Eukaryota > Metazoa > Mollusca > Cephalopoda > Sepiida > Sepiidae > Acanthosepion > Acanthosepion lycidas. The sequence continues at coordinate 24,883,231 of OZ010604.1, forward strand.
CGTCATATAAATATGTCAGTCTATACTATGTGTCTGTCTTGAATATTTATCTGAAACTTGATCGAATTAGTAAATACCTGTGGGATTTAAATATCTATATGCCGGTTGGGATGAGTAGGCGTCTCAAATTCTGTCTGTGCCAAAGGTAGCACCACTGGGGACCAGTCTTTTTGGAAAAACCCAACGTACCCTCACAATTCAGGTATCGATGATCATTTTTGACACGCCCCCATCATCGATACCTTTTCGCACGTTCATCTTTGTTTTTACTGTCCAGTTTCCAAGGATTTGACATATCGAGGCAGCTGCAAAAATGGGGGCAAATATTGAATTTTGCTGTAGCATTATACGACTCATTGTTCATGACATTCACTCTCTCTCTCTCTCTCTCTCTATATATATATATATATATATATATATATATATATATATATATATATATATATATTCACGCTATTTTCGACAAACTGATTAATTTAAAAATTTTGGATTTATATATATATATATATATATATTAGGAAACTTAAATCAAAGTGAAAAAATTGTCGTGTGATGAGTTACGTCCACTTTGTCATAAATTTACCTATTATTGTCACGATGCATAAAAGTCCCTGTGCCATTAGTTTCACACACACACACGCATATATATATATATATATATATATATATATATATATATATATATATATATATATATATATATATATCATTTAAAAATATGTATTCATCGGGGCACAGAAATTACCATCAATTTTAAATTTTTTGTTCCATTCTCATAGGATGTTGAATAACTTTCGAATGAATGATTTACTTGTTAATCTAAATATTAGGTTGGTGCAAAAATTATGACGTAATAATGTCGTTTTTTGACGTTACGTCAAAAAACGACATTATTACGTCATTATTACGTCATTATTTTTAGGTTGGTGCAAAAATAAGGACGTAATAATGTTGTTTTTTGACGTTACGTCAAAAAACGACATTATTACGTCATTATTTTTGCACCAACCTAATAGTATTATATACTTTAAGTTGGAGTGGGGAGGGATTACAAAATTTTAAGATGGCGCCGTGTGAAAATTTTGGTTATGGCTTAGGTGTGAGTTTGTAAGTTCTACCTGTCGATACTGGCTTCCTTATTTAAGAAACTATTATCCTGTCTGTTTTTTTTTTTGGGGGGGGGGTTAGGGGCATACCAAAGAATCATTACAATCTGTTGGCATTTTTATTTATATTACAATTATATTTTTTTATTTTTTATAGAATACATTGGGATTGTCTTAAAAAAAAGCTTCAAATATGATTAAGACATATTTTATATATTTATATTTTTATTTATAAAGATCTAATTACTATATTTATTATATTTATTACTATACTAGATGCGGTATTGTTAAAATTGGGATTTAAAATTTTGGAAAATTAATTACGCATTTTTTTACTTTCTTATTTGCGATCAAATAATAGATATACATTTATGATTTTTTTTTATGTTTTAAATTTAACATAATGCAGTGTCTACAAAAAAGTTATTTCTTTTATTTGATTTAAAAAATGCTTAATTTTTAGAAACTTAATAATATATAACTTTTCTTGTAGGCACAAAGAATATGTCATTCAACGGCCTACAAGTTCTTGTTACAAATATATATATATATATATATATATATATATATATATATATATATATATATATATATATGTTCCTGTCCAATCATTCATGTCATGCATAACAGACTTCTTTTTCTTTTCCTCATAATTTCCCCGTTAACAGTTCTGATGAGAGGGGACGAAACCGGTCGACTGGTGTTTGTTTTATTTTAAATCTATCATGGTCCATAATATAAAATTTATTGTTTTTAATGCCTTAATATATATATATATATATATATATATATATATATATATATATATATATATAAGTAAAAGATTGTCACTTACTTTATTGAAGTTTTCCTTTAACATCTCGTTTCTGAGGGGGACCCGTCCCTCCATTCTTCCTTCTTATAGTTCCCGAATATTCTTTTTTATGCCCTTATCAATGGTGTAAATTTTTCTTTCCATATTGTTTGTGTTCGAGTGTGCGTTTGTGCGCGTGCGACCATGCGCTTGTCTGTGCGGATTTTCGTACGTGATTATTTGCCTTTCTCTTCCTTTTTTTTCTCTCCACTTTACAGTCCTACCTTAACTTTTCCCCTTGTATTCCTTTTCCTCTTTTCTTTCATTTGTAACTATTTGCTGCTGTTTATTTCTGGTTTTAAGTTTAGAAATGTTTTCATTTTTGAGCGTTCTCGTCTAGGAAAGTTGTATTTCGTTTTCTTTACATAAATAATTGATATTAATGCTTAAATGGTAACTATTTTTATATTTCATCACTTGGCTACTATTTCTTTTACTTATTTGATTGAGTGGTATCTTAAATATTAATTGTAGGAGATGAGGTTTATAATTATATACCAGGGTAAATAAAAAAATTTTCGCACTTTCGCAATAACATATCTGTGTTATGATGGCGGATAATTTTTTACTTGATTTTTTCGTATATATGGGGCAATAAAGAAAAATTTATTTCGGTTGAGCTTTCTGGCGAGGAAGTGTGAGGTTGTAAACAGTAACTATTACTGCTAATAATGCAAAAATCTTTGGTAAAATGAATTCTCTTAATCACTGTATGTTTATCTAAAAATAAATACGCTTAAAATTACCTTTATCACTCCCGTGCCGCAGCGGCTTAGTGGTAGAATCTCCGACTGACGACAATTCAGCAGGGTGTCGATCGTAGCTAGATGCAACCAGAATGTCTAACCGTACTGATGAGCTGTGATACAGCGAAACAGTCTGTCTCTGGAGGACGCTATATATATATATATATATATATATATATATATATATATATATATATATATATATATATAATGTGTGTGTGTGTGTGTGAATTTGGTGGAACTATATAACTGATTTATTTGTTTATTTTTCTTTACGGCTTATCAACCTTTTACAAGTTAATTAAAACCAGAACATATGTTTATACTGTCAGATTGTTTTCGAGATCATAATGATTAATTGATGCAAGTCCTACTATTTAACCCATAGCTGAGGGAAAAGAGGTGGATTTATAATACTCTCAAGGGCTTTTGGGGGAAGTGAATATAACGAATCCGACTGGACTTGGAACTCGCCTCCCTGATTTTCAATTTGGAGCCGTTAACCATCACGACATTCTCAAATCCAAACTTACTGCATTAGGCTCGCCGTTGCTTAACTTTTGTGTTTGTACGAGAACCAGTATTTCAACGCAATATGGCTGAAGTTCTTTGTCGATCCATCAGTACCAACCGGACCCTAAAATTTCACCACTTACGATGTATGGATGTTCCCTCACGATGGCCCCGCGCCTTGAGGGACGATTGTGCCTGAAACTCAACGTAGGCATCAAGTGGAACTCGTACATACGATCCATCACTAAAGATGAATGGGAAATGTTCAGTTACCTGTACCGCTCCAGTAAGAACCTGACTCTTCATATTACTCTCTAACTTTACAAGAGTTTGCTCAGGCCTAACATGGATCACTGTTGTCATATTTGGGTAGGAGCTGCGCAGTCGTCACTTTCAGGTGTTTATAGAGCTCAAAAGTGCCTCCGGGTTCTTGTGAGTGAAGAATTGTTTTCCACCTTGCAACACATTTCCTGACAGAATAAAAACCACAAGACTCAGTTCTCTATTGCAGCTTCGACGAAGATTGCCAAGATGGCGCTTCCCCTATTCCTACAATCTTAACCTGTTCTAGTCTAGGCTTAACCGTTATATTCCTCACAAATCCGCCTAAAATGTTCCCCTTACTCTGTAAGCCTCTACCTGCGAACCACTGCTCTGTATGACCGACTGCCAAAATGATCACTATAATATTAACCTGTTTAAGTCTAGGCTTAACCGTCATCTTGCTCACAAATCCGCCTAAACTGTTACCCTTACCCTGTAAGCATCTACCTCACTGTCCGAGAAAAAATGATCTTAAGAGAATGGTTGTATTAGCGAATGCATTATATCGATGTTTCTTTCATTCGATGTCTAAGTAGATCTTTGCACGTAGGAAGATTCACGTACGTTTCATTAGCGTGTCAAAACGTCTACGTGCTCAGAAAGCATAATGATGCTTTTAAACATTATCAAATAATATACTGGAATCAATAACCTATCAAAAAATGTGTGTACTTATGAATCTTTTCAGACATTGGCATTATTTCTACAATTCTCATATGAAGATCATATCTACCTATCACATTCTCTCTCTCTCTCTCTATATATATATATATATATATATATATATATATATATATATATATATATATATATATATATTAATAATAATAATAATAATAATAATAATAATGGACTCTCCTGTCGGTTTCGACGTATGAGGATCTCCCAGTTTATTGATTCAGTTATGAAAGTTTATGTGATAATCTTAAGTGACCAGCTAGTGATTTACAAAGGAGGCCACATATGGAGCAGGTGTGAGGATCGTGAGATGAGATCACTGTTAAATTGGCTGACCTTTTAGATCTTGCTCTCGATTCTTGAAGAGGATTCAGACAAGCAGATTGAAAATTACTGAGTCCACTAAAACACGTCGATCTCCATTCTACTCGCTCCAATGCCAAGCGCTCAAGAGTCTCTTTATATATATATATATATATATATATATATATATATATAAATTGTATTGGGGCAGCGGATCATTATTTAAAGACATATTATTTATTATAACAGAATGTCTCTTATGGCTGATCATGAGCCGTTCGAATGTTTGCTTTTATTTCTGGTGAAAATAAAGACAAAAATTGACCAACATTTCGATATTTTTTTTATTATGTTCGTCCTTAGCTTTCGGCTCACATGAACAATTCTCGGGGAGGTTATACAGGCATGAAACAAAGATATCCACCGTCAAAGATGATATTTGTTATTTTGACATAGAAAATGACTATGCGATGATAACGGTCAGGGAATTGCAGACATACAGTATTTACATTAGTCGGACTATTGTCCTCATCTTGTCGCCATATTTGTCACAACGTTTCGGCCGTTGTACGCTCCAGTTGGAATTTCGAACTGAATCCTTTATTTTCGATCACTGGGGTAGACTGTTCTAGATCCACGTGCCATGTTTGATGGATGTCAGTTATCAGTTATCTCCTGCTAATTTTCCCTCTGAAAGTTCTCCACTGCCTTAACCGGGTATTGAACTCACACTCTTTGGATCTGTCACTGGATCTAACCAACACCTTTATCCACTGTGCCATGTGTCCAGTTGATTTC
>OZ010604.1:24893551-24906051 GCA_963932145.1 Acanthosepion lycidas
GCTAGGACAACCGACACATAATCACTAGTCGTGTAATACTCTTCTGTTGTACTTATTGTTTAATATATGATATATCTGTAACACTTGTTTTGTTGTTTCTTTAACCATTTACCTGGTCACAACACATACGTAGACACACACACACACATATATATATATATATATATATATATATATATATATATATATATATATATATATATATATGTATATATATATATACAGGGGTTGGACAAAATAATTGGAACACTTGTTAAATTCAAAGAAAATGTATTTAATATGGAGTCTGTCCTCCTTTAGCCTCACAGACAGCTTTAATACATCTAGGATTAGAATCATACAGCTCCGAGGCTCCTGCCATGCGAGCTCCAACAATTTGCTCTTTTTCGAACTTGGAGAGGTCACGCGTTTAGCTTAAATGTTGCTAAATTCTAAAAATAAATAAGACAAAGACAGTAAATTAGATAAATAAACGTATTTCCAATAGATATAACTCTAATTACGAAGTTTTAGTTAAAGTTCTTAATATAATAGGTTTTTGAAATATAGGTGTGGATTTTTCCAACTGTTCCAATTATTTTGTACAACTCCTGTATATATATATATATATATATATATATATATATATATATATATATATATACAGGAGTATATATATATATATATATATATATATATATATATACAGGAGTTGGACAAAATAATTGGAACAGTTGGAAAAATCCACACCTATATTTCAAAGACCTATATATATATATATATATATATATATATATATATATACAGGAGTTGGACAAAATATTTGGAACAGTTGCAATACATATATATATATATATATATATATATATATATATATATGTATGTATGTATGTGTGTGTGTGTGTGTGTGTGTGTGTGTGTGTGTATCAGCATGGCTGATTTTCGAGGAGAAGTATGAAAAAAGGAATAACATTCAAGCAGAAAGAAGATAGTGATTGACAAAATTGTTGATAGTGTCTCGTATAGCAAGGAAACAAACATGTATTGGAACTACAAATAATGCGAATTTGTGAACGGCCATAAAAGCCTCCGTCCTGGAGGCACACCGTACATAAAAAAAGAAAAAACTATAAACCCCATCACAGCCTTGCATTAATCATGCAACTTTATTTTTGTATATAGCTGACCTTGCTGAACCTCAGCCAATAATTCTTCTTCACATTTTCAATTTTGCGCACTTGCATGATCCCCAAAGATTTCTGACATATCAGATCTTTCGCCAAATAATTGTTGAAAATATTCCGACAACGTCGACCGACATAGCGCCAAGTGATATTGACAGTTCGATAAAATTTAACCACCATCTTTGGATACTGATGTATCTTTTTTATCAGAAGGTAGAGGGCTGCCTGAAATATCGCAAGAATCAATCAATCTAGTTTTATAGCAGGATAAAAAGAAATAAAAATATTGCAAAAACATTTTATGACAATTTTAAAGTAGCTAGCCATTACGTTATACATTGATGGGATCATCGACCGAATATATTACTCATACCATATCTATCTATCTATCTATCTATCTATCTATCTATCTATCTATCTATCTATCTATCTATTTCAATTATCTATCTATATTGCGAGATAGCTGGGTATTCCAAAAAATCAATCAATCTATCTACCTATATATCTATGTATTCCAATCTATCTATCTATCTATCTATCTATCTATCTATCTATCTATCTATCTATCATTGTTTGTTTCAATTTTTTATCTATCTATTCCAATCGATCTAGCTACTCCAATCTATCTATCTATCTATCTATCTATATATATATATATCTATCTATCTATCGAAGCCTTTTCATATGCATGTATATAGCTATGTATGAATTTCATTCTATCTATCTATCTATCTATCTATCTATCTATCTATCGAAGTCTGTTCATATGTATGTATCTATGTATCTATGTAGGTATGTATGAATTTCATTCTATCTATCTATCTATCTCAATCAATCAGTCTATCAAACTAGGTTTTTCAATCTATCTATCTATCTATCTATCTATCTATCTATCTATCTCGGTATTCCAATCTATCTATCTCAATTCATTTTATATTCTAAGCTTTTGCTTTTAATCTCACTACATATATATATATATATATATATATATATATATATATATATGAACCCGAGTTCGAAATCGATGCGCAGTGTTCCTATTCCAGTCGAGCTTGTTATATTTACTTTCGCTGCAAATATACTCACAAAATTTATGAATCTATCACATGACTTCCCAGCTTTAGCTACATCACTTTGAAACACTGGTTCCCGTACAATCACTAAAGTTAAGCAACGTAGATCCTGATCAGTACGTGGATGGCTGACCGCCTGGGAATAAAATGGGCTGTAAGCTTGTATGTGCGTGTGATGTAATGAATAATGGTTCGGAGTTGTTCATAGGAGAGCCAAGGTCAAATTCCAATTGTGTTCCTTATACTCTTGAGAAAGTTATGAATCCAAGACTGCAACCCCTAGAAATGTGCTAATTAGTAAGAATTATAGCACTAGAACCATTATAAATAAATAAAATTGCGTAAGTAATATTTAAATGTTGGCAATACATGACACAGAGAGGTTAACAAAACGCCAAACAAAATTTAGCAACTAAGATGAAAAACCACTTTCACGGCATTAATCCATATAATATCCTACAATTTCTGAAAGAAACATGACTGTATTTCAAAATATAACTAGAGCATCACGTATCATTTTTAACGTCAAAAACCGACATTATTTTTGCACCAACCTATTACATGTATATGCAGAAAAACTGAGTGTTATCTACCATGTATTCAACTGCGAGAGCAGAATAACATATATCATATTTTTATTATTTCAAAGCTCCCAAGAAAATTAAATTTCGACATTAAATGACCCATAAGGAGTCTCTATGCCGTTAAACAAAGTTTAGCATTTTCTTTCCTAATCATTCCAAGTGCTCCTACAATTACAGTGATAACGTTTGCTCTGATATGGTTCATTTCTTTCAAATTCTAGGTTTTGGATTTACTCAGGTTTTTTGAAGGAAATATTTCGATCGTAGGGTACTCTCATGGAGACCAGCAAACAGACTCTGTTTTGGTAACCTTTAACAATTATGTCTAGTATGTTTGCATTGATTGTTCGAATTGTGTTCACGGGAAAGTCCCATGTAGTTACTTTTTCTCCCACGGTTACAAGTTTTGGGCGATGGTTCTCCCATTTATATGCAGTTTCTTGTTGACCCAATGTAAGTACCCTCAAAACCAGTTTTGTATGCTTTCAGCGACGACATGCTTGCATCCTGCTAAGTTTACTAGATGATCTATTGTTTCCTCAAACAGATCGCAAAATAGGAAATTTGGATCAAGGGAACCTCAGCGGGTTTGATATGCAGCTAAAAGAAAACGACCAAACAACAAATCTTCCCAGTTATGTTTTAAATAGCAGAGTTGACGGAATTATTGTGCCATGGCCGGTAACCAGCCTATGATAAGGAAACCTAAGTTAAATCCCGTTGATAAAACCGTTAGTCTGTTATATTTAATATCTTTTCTCTGGATGATCAATATTTAATATACCTGGGTCAGTGTTATGGGTAACGAAAATTCCAATTTGGTGGCCCTGGCGGTAAGTTGTTAATTTGGGTTGACTGAATAGACAGGTAGTGCTAGGAAAGGTGAGTTCGAATGTCAAACATGCGGGTGGCAGCCGTCAAGAAGAGTTCTTTCTTATGGCGTTTCTAACAGAAGAAGCTTTTATTCATGGACCAAAAAAGAAAAAAAAATATATGAGAAAACAGAAAACGAAATAAATAAAATAAAATTAGAGATAAAAACAAAATGCTACACACAGAAAAAGCAAGAAGCATTTTTATAAGGTCGAAGTTTGTTAAAAGATAAAAACAAAATATTATAGACTGAATATCTACCCGACTTGCATACTTGATTTAAGTCGAGGACAAAGGGTAAGATTATCTATTAAACACGACTTCTTTTATGATCTTTCAATAAGTGTGTGATAATGGCTTTTCCCAACATCCGTTCATAAGTTACTTGAAGTCTCATTTGTCTTGTTACCATCGATCATTGTTCTTGTTCTGTAATTCATTCCATCGATTCTGTCAAACTCAAAAACGAAACTGGTCTCTTTTAATCATCTGAGAGAATTCTTTATGCTTTCAATCTTCATGACCGATATTAACCTCCAAGAGAGTGACTCATTACGCCTTCTCAGGAAAACATTTTACACTGAAAAGAAGCGGAATGATTAGACAGGAACATTTTATTATGCTTGCTACCCAGAATGTCGGTTCGATTTACTATTCTCGCCCTATCTTTCGCGTCAGAATGTACCGTTGGCGCTTCTGCTACGTATTCAATATGATTCTTGACAATCAATACAATTGCCACCCTCTGTAGAAATCGTAATGTTTCTGTTTGAATTTGTGATGGAATTAAGTTGGTGTAACATTATTATTATTATTATTATTATTATTATTATTATTATTATTATTATTATTATTATCTCTATCTATAAAAGGCAGGATGTGCGTGTGTAACGAATGCACGGCCGCAATTTTCGACGGATTTGCACCAAAATTTACATGCACATGACCAAGTTAGCGGGAAGGGAAAGACCGACTTTGCATTTCCCAACTCCCATTGATAGTGGAAATAATCGATTTTTTCATGCTTCTACGGCAGTTTTCATGCAGTTTGCGGCCATTTTATACTGGCCAGAGTGAAAGCCTATAGCTGGCTGCCACGAATAGGCAGGAAGATTCTACTGGCCAGAGTGAGAGACAACAGCTGACTGACACGAATATTAACTAGCATGCTAGCATGCAAAAAAAAATCGATAGCTGCATTCGTTACAAGTGTGAAAAATTTAAATCTGCATGGCACTTTACTCCAATTGGCTCATTCGCTTGCTTAAACGCAACATTGATTCTGATTCCACAGAACTGGGTTGGGTGTGAAAAAGTATTTGTTGTTAACATTCTTTTTTCATTCGGTTTTTCCAGTTACGAGTCCTTTTTTAAAGCTGATCGTTTTGTGTTCATTTTGTTTAGTTCTTTTTTCGTAACAGGTTTAATGTTTAGTATAGAGCTTAGAAAAAATTCGCAGTGTGAGATAGGCAAGAAGTAAGGCATGTAGCAACATCAGCACGGAAAAGGGCAAAAATATTTTAAGTCAGTGATAGCGATTGCTGTATGAGTCGTACGATTTTTGAATCAAGCAGGGGCAACGCCGGGCCATGCTGCTAGTTATTATTATATTTTTCAAATTTCTTTTGTTGGCCTACCATACACGTACGCACATACACAGACACGCGCGTACACACGCACACGCATATACATACACAAGCGCGCGCACACACACACGGACACGCACATATACATACACAGGCATACGCACACACACGTACATAAACATACACACGCGAGAGAGAGAGAGAGAGAGAGAGAGAGATGGTGGTCCGGAAGTCTTGTCATCGCCTACCAAAAAGTAATGAGAACGGTAGAAGAATAAGTTATACAGTAATACAAAGCACATGTACTGGATTCTATTTATTTACTTTCATTGACTCTGTCACACATTGAGAAGGTCTTTATGAACGCCATCATTTTTCGTGGAAGCAAACGATGCGACGACGCCATGTCCTGTGTGATATTTTACGAAGCCGTGCTTTTGTTGATTCTTGCAGAGGCTCTCCGAGCGGAGTCCTTCAATTGATGGGTACTCTGTTATTGTTCATGTGAAACTCTCTCCTTGAAAATACCCCCACAGAGCGTTGAAATTGAAAATTATATTATGTCGGGGTGGCAAGACCTTTCGGACCACCCTGCATATATCGTAGAATTTGGGAGTTTTATTGAAATAGGAAACTAATTCATGAAACTCTCAATAGAAAGATAGTAGAGTTTGTGAGAACATTTTTGCCAAAAAAAAAAAATAATGACAAAAATAGAAGAATAAATCATGCAATAATAAAAAGCACATGTACTGCATTCAGTATATTCACTTTTCACTTTCATGTGTCCATACTCTTGCATGCAGCCTCTCTTCCCAAACTGCATTACAATTATTATTATTATTATTATTATTATTATTATTATTATTATTATTATTATTATTATTTCCTTGTTGTATTGTATCGTTGTATTGTATTCTTGTTGTATAATCATTTATTTCTGAGACCTAAGGACACATATCATGACATTTACCACTGTGCATTTTTCAGTGAAAAAAAATCTAAGATATCATACACTTTACAGAATTAAAGCCCTTTCCAAGGCGCGTATTATACAGGGTGGTCCGAAAGTCTTGTCATCGCCTACCAAAAAGTAATGAGAACGAAAGAAGAACAAGTAATCCAGTAATACAAAGCACATGTACTGGATTCTATTTATTTACTTTCATTGACTCTGTCACACATTGAGAAGGTCTTTATGAACGCCATCAATTTTCGTGGAAGCAAACGATGAAACGACGCCATGTCCTGTGTGATATTTTACGAAACTGTGGTTTTGTTGATTCTTGCAAAGTCTCTCCGAACGGAGTCCTTCAATTGATGGGTATTCTGGTATCATTCATGTGAAACTCCCTCCTTCATAATACCACACAGAGCGTTGAAATAGAAAATTATATTATGTCGGGGTGACAAGACCTTTCGGACCACACTATATATATCGTAGAATTTAGGAATTTTAATTTTATTGAAATAGGAAACTAATACATAGAAAACTAAATAAATAAAGTAAAAATAGAAACAAAACCAAAATGCTACACACAAAAAAAGGAAGAAGCATTTTTATAAGGGTGAGGTTCATTAAAAGATAAAAAAATATTATAGACTGAATATCTACCCGATTTGCATACATGCGTTAAGTCGAGGACAAATGGTAAGATTATCTATTAAACACGACTTCTTTTATGACCTTTCAAAAATCCAATGAAGAATCTGAAATGTTATCGATCCTAACCTGGCATACCGGCGTCAGTCACTTTCTCAAACCCTTAAGGTGATATTCCTTCGTATTTTCCATAAGTATTTTCATGACAATTTTTCTGGTGAGCTTTCTCTTTTGACAATTTAACTTTACAAATTTAAGCGCAGTCCTTGACTGACAGCTAGGTCTCATTAATTTTAAATTACAAGATATCACCACAGGTGAGCCAGGCTGATTATATCACAAGAAAATATCTTATAGCCTTTGAGGAAACTTGAACCTTTTCTAATCCAGGATGAGGATTTCAATACTCAGGAATCACTCCTTCATAATCAGCCTATGATCTTTTCAGCCAACCCTCGTACCGAGGAGTAGTAATGCAGTTATTAATAAGAAGAATTGAAATTATTGCATACAAGATTTCCCTGCTCAGGCATCGTTCCTGCATAATCGACCATCAATAACATCTACAGGAATGACTTGACATAGGAGATTATTTAAAACACGATTTTATTATTTGAAATGATATAATACATTAAAAAATATTATGGTACTGTTTTAGATGTTGATTGATTTAGACAATCTGACATAGAAACGGTTTATTCATTTCAAATTTTGTTCTTTAAAATTTATTTGGTCATTAGGTCACCAAATTATATATATATATATATATATATATATATATATATATATATATATATATATATATATATATATATAATCTCACTATCACCAACACAGTATTTCAACGGAAGAAATGCCACAAAACTACTTGGATGCACCCCCGTTCAAATAACTGGCATATGATTGATTATGTTATCACAAAGAAACGCGATATTCGCGACTTCATGATAACGCGTATTTCATACCAGTTGTTACCTATCTGACCATGCCCTGCAAAACTTCTCTTTGTCTTCATCGCCGGCGAATTCAGAAATCGACTGTCCCTAGACGTATTAACGTTAAGCCATTGAAGAATCCTGAAGTACAGATAGCATTATCCGACAAGCTGGATGTTCACCTAGAGAACGTGGAAGTGAATGATGACATTGAAAAATCCTGCCACACACGCCACTGCCATGGAAGTGTTAGGCTTGCCAATACGTAAGCATCAAGATTGGTTCGACGATCAGAATGTTGAATCGCAAGATCAAATCCAGGCCCGGTGCATTTTGATGACAAAAATTCTGAAATGAAAAAGAAGGGTTACAAGACCTGTAAAGCACAAGTGCAAAAAGTACTGCGACAGATGAAAGAGAAATGGCGGGCCGATCATGCAGAATCTATTCAAGCAGCATTCAATAGGAAAGACACAAAGGCCTTTTATGAGGGAATCAAGAAAGTTTTTGGTCCTCAACAATCTGGAGCTTCGCCTATTTCCGCGGAAGATGGAATCTTATTGACTGATAGAAGTGATATTTTAAACCGCTGGAAAGAACATTTTGAGACAGGATTAAACACTTCCTCTGTTACGGATGACGATGTTATTGGGTCAATTTATCAGTTTACTGAAAAAACAGAATTGTCTGAGCTATCGACTCTACAAGAAGTCTTTGACGCTATAAAACAGATAGCCATGGGTAAGGCACCTGGCAACGATGCTATACCACCGGAAGTGTTTAAGAATGGTGGCCAAAAGTTGGCTAAAAAGTTGCATGCTCTTTTTGATTCCCAAGACTTCAAGGATGCCTCCATCCTTCACCTTTACAAAAACAAAGGTCTTCGAAATGTCTGTGATAATCATCGCGGCATATCTCTTCTTTCAATTGCTGGTAAAATTCTAGCCAGACTTATACTCAACAGAATACTTAAGCATGTTGTTAATGAAATCTATCCTGAATCGCAGTGTGGTTTTCGCGCTCTTCGGGGAACGATTGATATGATATTTTCTTTGCGTCAAGTATCTGAGAAAGCTCGCGAGAAAAACCAGGAGTTGTACATGGTGTTTATTGACCTTACCAAGGCATTTGATACTGTGAACCGTACAACTCTTTGGAAGATATTGAAGAAAATTGGCATCCCAGACAACATGATAAAAGTTATAATATCTTTTCATGAGGGTATGAAAGCATCAGTCGTGTCGAATGGGGACTCTTCGGAACAGTTCAATGTAACCAATGGCAGCAAACAAGGATGTGTTATGGCTCCGGTTCTGTTTGCTCTATTCTTCTCTGTTATGTTGAAACACGCATTTTCAGATGTTGTTACTGGAATAAAATTTCAGTTCCGTACAAGTGGTGGAATATTCAATCACCAGCGCTTCAAAGCAAAAACCTTCCTTCGTAGAACAATCATCAGGGATTTGCTATTTGCAGATGATGCTGCACTGGTTGCAACCTCCCTCGAGGAAGGTCAACTTCTTGCTGATCGGTTTTCTGCTGCATGTAAAGCCTTTGGCCTAACCATCAGCATAAAGAAAACATCAGCCCCGATCTACACCAAAGCAGGTGCACGGTGTGAAACAAAATCAGCCAGCCCACAATTTTCCAGTAACCCCTATCCGAGTCGATGGAAGCAATTTGAAATATGTGAAAAACTTCACATACCTTGGTAGCGTGGTGAATTCAAGTACATCACTCGATAATGAAATAGTGAATAGAATCTCTTGTGCTAGTAGTGCGTTTGGAAAATTGAGTACCCGATTATGGAAAGACCGAGGAATAAGCCTGAAAACAAAGATAGCAGTGTATAAAGCCGTCCTACTTACCACACTAATGTATGCATCAGAGTCATGGACACCCTATCGTAACCAAATTGAGCAACTTGACGTCTTCCACAAGAGATGTCTTCGTACTATTTGTGGTTTTACTCTTAAAGACCAGGTATCTAATGCAGACTTGTTTACATTTTGTGGCGTCAGTGCGATAGAAAGTTTTCTGATCCAATCACAACTTTGCTAGGAAGGTCATGTTGTTTGCATGAACGATAGTAGGATACCAAAGCAGCTCATGTACAGTCAGCTTGATGGTGGTAGCCAAAATGTTGCACGACCTTGGCTTCGCTACAAAGACAAATTGAAAGCTAACCTTGCAGCTGTCCAGATCGATAGCAGAAATTTTGAGCTCAATGCTAATGATGGAGATGCTTGGAAGAGTATGTCTCACCAGCGAATCAAACATTTCTCCACGGCTGGTATTCACAAATTAAAGGAAACTAGGCTTAGAACAAAAGCGAATGCAAATATACCAGCGACGCTTTATCTCAACCCTCACGCCTGTATCCACTGTGGCCTGTGCAGGTCTCTAGCTGGACTCAAATGTCATCTTCGCCTGAGCGTGTGCAGGCACAAAGAACCGTAAACAGGGATATTTTTCAGGACTTCATACGTCGAAATCGACGGGAGAATACATCATATATATATATATATATATATATATATATATATATACGGAAAAATAGAAAAAAAGTTTTTATGTCGGCCCTAAAGACTTCATCAGACTCCGTTTGTTGATGCAAATGGAAATTTAAAATTTATAAATTCTTTTTTCTTTTAAATTTTTCCATGTCTGTTGCATAGGATAAAATTATACATGCATACATTTGTAAAATAAATAAGTTAGATTTAGTTGTTTCTCTCTGTCGAATGAAGATAACTCAATGGTAGAAATTCTGACTTGATTGGTTGGGTTTCGATCCGGATATCTAGTCGCACTGAGCCCCGGGAAGAGAAACAGTACTGTCTGCGAATTATATATATATTATATATATATATATATATATATATATATAAATAAATTATTAGGAGGACTTGATAATTATATTAAAGTAATTCATCGAGTCTGAAAGAAACCTCAAAAGAATGCAGAAAGCACTGGACAGCCGTTTCGTCCTATATTCGGGACTCACCTAGATTTGAAACCGTGAGAGTTAGGCTATTATGCAAACGTCATACCGACTGTTACAATGGGCCTCGGTGACGAAGAGGTATCAAATCAGACTCAAAATAGCTTCGCTCGCTCACATATTCCGTGGCGGAACTCTTACTGAGTTCTCTCTAACAATAGAAATGTGCTCCCAGGAGCCACGACTACTATCACCAAGTCGCTCAAACTTGAGCCTTTAGAAGTCGGTTCAAGGAATGATATACAAATGATAGAAATTATTAGGAGGATTTGATAATTATAATTAATTCATTCATCGAGTCTGAAATGTATATATATATATATATATATATATATATATATATATATATATATATATATTAAAGAAAAACAGACCACTTATATATTATAACACAGGTTCCATTATAATTATTTATTTCACCAGAACCCTTTTAAAGGACGCCGGATCATCAGATCGCACTTACAAAAATGAAACGAAAACTGAAATGAAAGTTGATGGGTAGTGTAAGTGTTTTGTAATTTAACAGAGAGTGTAATAGGGGTAGTTAGAGAGACATGATAGAGTTTAGGGAGGGTTTAATTAAATATCTCTCTCTCAATCATACTTAGTATTGGGGGAGGAGGAGTGACCAGACCATGACCTATTTAAACGGTTAACTTAACGGAAGTGACATATTGAAATGGGAGGGGAGAAGGGACAACAGAAAAAAGAAAAGGAAAAAGAAAGAAGAGGGAGAGTGAAGTAAAAAAAAAAAAGAGGCTGTAATTGGGTTTTATATATTTAGGAGATGGTTGGTAAGATTTAGCAATTCATGTAAAAAAAAATAGATTTTAATGTTTGATAGTAATTTAGATGTCAAACTATAATTAATTTGATGCTTGCTAGCAATTTAAATATTTAACTTTTTTACAAATAAAAAAAATAAAATAAAATAAAATCATACTGATTATAAAACCTAGGTTGTGTGTGTGTGTGTGTGTGTGTGTGTGTACGTTTATATATTGGATCGGATTTCCTGCATTTTTCAACCGATTTCAACAATACTTCACAAGACTACGTAAAATTACCTTGCGGTGGTTCTGACAGCGTCAAAAATTTGAAAAACACAAGTGCTTTTGCAAGAAATCAATTTGAAAACACGATTAAGAGGCATCGCGAGAATGAAAGGGGGACAACTCATATTGAGTTACACTTATTATAAAACCCACGTTGTGTGTGTGTTCGTTTATATATGGGATCGGATTTCCTACATTTTTCAACTGATTTCAACAAAACTTAACTTTTTTGGCAGGTAGTGTTTCTTATTGTCTTGCGCACTGTTTTCTTTATTTTTACATTGAGAATGCTTTAAAAATTCCATTTACAAGACAATTGTTTATAATAAAATTCTGTTCAATCGGTAGACTCATAACGATTAAAAACAATGTTTTTGTTTGAGTTTGGGTTTAACCAATTCGTAAAAAAAAAAAAAAAAACTAATCAAGACATGCGTGTCCGTCAACCTTAAACAATAATCTTTGTCAATTTTATTTTTCAGTCTTTATGATGGTCGATACTTGATCTATCTCTTATTGTTACATCCCCGGGCAACACCGGGCTCTACTGCTAGTAATACGGATTACCAGGTTTTTCATAACTTATATATATATATATATATATATATGAAACTTACTATCATT
>OZ010604.1:24911051-24926051 GCA_963932145.1 Acanthosepion lycidas
CCACCATTTCATTAGAACTTTGCTCTGGTCATCGACGCACTTTGGGGCCGAGATGGTCTAAAATACGTCGGATCTAACGGCTATTTCCACTTCCCAGGAGACCGCAGGTTCGACTCCTACCAAACATCGCATTTTTTTTATAAGATATATGGAATATTCAAGAGACCAAAATAGATAAATAAACTCAAATAAAACACCCACAGTAAAATTGTTGTGGATTCCGCGTGAAAAATCGGTCTCCAATAAATGACAAACGCAAGTATTTAAGCTAAGAAATTAAATGTATTTACACAAAATACAAAAGGTAATGCTGTTAGTAAAATCCAGGAACGCCGGTTAGTATTAATCAAAGATCGCTATATACATTCTCGAAGTAAACTTCTTTAGAGTCGGGCGTCCTTGTAACTGACTTCTAACGTCAACTCAATCACAGTGCCTATGTACTTCCCACTCTGTTCCTCCACCCTGCTCCTCTACCTTCAGACTCTCTGACTGACTGTGGCTATTTTATGGCAGCAGGACGAGAAAAGGGTGGACCCCATAATAAAAAGGGAAATTATTAAAAATAACAATCACAAATAAGAAATTAAAAAATTTTAAATCTTAATTTTTAACAATACCTTATCTATCATATTAATAAATATAATAACTATAGTATTTTAGATATTTATAAATAAAAAATAAATTTATAAAATTCATCAAAAGAGGGAACACACATTTAAATTTTTTTAATCATTTCCCCCTCTAAGTTAAACTATATAATACTATTTACTTTAAAAACAATAAATTATTTTTTCGAAAGTTATCACTTGAGAATGGAACAAAAACTTTAATTTTAATTTAAAGTTTAGATTTTAGTGCCGAAACATGGTAATTTCTGTATCACGATGAATGTATATTTTTAAATAATAATATTATAATATATATATATATATATATATATATATATATATATATATATATATATATATATATATATATATTATAATTATTTTTAAAAATAATATGATTCCTTCGCTAAATAAGAGTTCTCATGTTTCAAAAAACGAGAGCCGAAACCCTCAATATAATTATTGAAATTAAATTGAATTATGGCATCAAGCCCTGTTTCATCCTCAGGCGAAAATTTAGGAATAACCAATCTTGAAATTTACGCATCTTTATAAGCATGTTCATTCGTAAAATTAATCACTGTGGAAACGGCTGGGGCCACCAATTTGATAAGCCTTCTGATAGTTAATTTTTATCCACGTATTAGTCTCCTTCGGAAAGAGGTTAAGCCGAGGTAGGGTGGGGTATCCATTTCAAAGAGGATGACGGCGTTCATGTACGCACATCGTCTGGTTAGTTACAGCGAAAGATATCTTTTGGCACCATGCTATGTCGTGAAGTGTCTAGAGAATTTTGTTTTATTTTATTTTAACTATTTATTTATTTATTATCCAGATGGCTGTTTCATATATAAATGCGTCGCACTGAACTACTATTTATTTTTTGGACGACTTCATAAAGGGTTTTCTATTTAATGATTGGGTTAAGCTTTTTAGCCTTTTATTAAACTATGAAATTTAATTTTTTATGCTAATTATTTAATGCGAAAATTTGTTGATGTCTGCAAAAACCGTTAACTCCTGCCTATGGTTTAATAACTTTTCATTATTTAGAAATTTAATAATGTGTAGTTTTTCGTGTAGGCATAAAGGTCATGGGTCATCCCAGGTTTTACAAGTTCTTGTTCTATTTATTATTTTCCATTTTACTTTTGGTGTTTTATTCATTTCTTTTAAATGCCAAAAATATTTGGTTAGTGATGTCTGGTTTCTATTTCTAATATTATTGAAGTAGCTTTTGTGTTTTCTCATCTAATTTTAAATCCATTCTTCGTTGATCCTATGTATATCCTATCAGTGTTCGGACTCTCAATGGATAAGATAGTGCTTGGTATACCACAGATTTTATGAGGCATTTATTTTCCAACAGGCAGTCTTTACGGTTTCTACAATCACATAATTTTTCATTATTTTTGCCAAATTTTAGTTTAGAATTTTTGTTAATACTGTTTTGGGATGCATCTTTTTTTTCAGAATTGTATTATTATGTTTTTTTTTTATGGTTCTTTCTAGATTTTCAGTGCAACTGTAACTTAATTTTAAGGTGTTTTTATTAAAGATCTCGCTAAGTCTGCTATTAGTAGGAAAGTGTTTTTCAATTAAAGCTAGGAACTTATGTTCTAGCTTAGTATTAACCATTTGGTTGAATGGAGGGGTATACCAGATGATTTTTCTTTTCCTGTTTTTCTTCCTGTTAGTGCTATTGTTTCTATAACTTATGTTAATGTTTTTGTATCCGCTATTTTTAGGGCTGTGTTATAAAAATTACTGTGTTGTTGGAATATTTCCTTATTAGCGGAGTTCATGCTGAATCTTTTCTTTATTGATGTGGGTATATGCTTAATTATAGATAGAGGGTGGTTTGACTTAGGGTGTACATAGAAGGGATAAACGTTAGTTTTTCTGTTGTTCATTAAGTCAAGTTACGTCGAGTAAGTTTACCCTTTTTAATTTATGTTGACTCTAGTTTTTAAATTTAGTCTTCTGAATTCACTATATATTATCTTTCTAATTTTATCTATTTTAAAATTTGTGGAGCTCCTCACTACCATGAGCCCGTCATCCCTGTATAACCCGATGTTATTAATGTCTAATTCACGATGCGCGCATTGCTTGCTGTAAAGAAGTTTTTCTGTTACCTACTAAGTATTTGGCTTAGGTTGATGGTTGTACTTTGACAGTTTATGATGTGCTACAAAAAGAGAGAATACATGGTCATCAGTAAAAGGATGAGCCGGAAATGATGCGAATTGCATGTCGGGAACACGAGAATCAAGATAATGGTCCTTAAATCATATATATATGACAGGTTAGTCTGCGAGAGAGTGTAATGCATATGTGTCCAAGGTATATATTAGGTTGGTGCAAAAATAATGTCGTTTTTTGACGTATTTTTTAACGTCAAAAAACGACATTATTACGTGATTATTTTTGCACCAACCTAATACGAATATGGCTCAGTGTCGGAATATTTTGGAAAATAGACAAATTTAGGAACGATTCTTTGAAACGGATTAAAAATCGGCGCGTTAATTATCAAATTGTCGAAATTCACTTTGGATAATGGACAAAGCCAAAGGAGATCTCACAATTAAAGTATTAGATTGGTGCGTCAAAAAACGAGATTATTACGTCATTATTTTTGCACCAACCTAATATTTAATGTTATTTATTTATTATTATTGTCTGTGATGCAGATTCCCAGGTTACGTATGAGACTTCATATACATTACTTTTATATCGAGGGCATTTATGAGGACCGGTGTTGTTGGTAATAATTAATTTAGATGTTTTTAAAACGTATTGTCCTAGATGATAAATCTTAGTTGTTTGTTATTATCGTTGAGTGCTATGTACCGGCGAATTATGTTTTCAATTGCTTTTTTATCTTTCTTCTAATTAGGGATCATTATGTTTACGATAGAATGAGTTAAAGAAGTGTTTTTTTTTTTAGCAATATTAAACAAACGCTAATTAACAATAATTTCTTTAACCACGTTGTCGGACGTAAAATATTATAAGACTGCAGTAAAATAAGGAATTGTTGTTTTTTGCCTTTAAATCTCTAAATCCAGACAGCCTTTTGGACGGAGGTTGAAACAATTTATTATAGCGCTTTTGATATCATGACCCTCCTCGGATATAATACATAGTTTCGGGTTCGTTCTCTTCGAAAGGTTGATGGCCTCTGATTTATAGTGATGTCAGTGGCATTTAACAAATGAGCTATCTAACTTTCTACTCACATGGTCACGACTTCACCATAGAGTATATCGTCAAGCCCGAGTTTTAAAAGTATTTATAATATTAACCTATGATCAACATGAAAGGTTTACAAAAGAATGATCAGAAGCTTGCTTGAAAGGGTTAGCTCACAGACATTCGGTCATTATCTATGCACTTTGGACACAAGCATGTAATATCTTGCACGTACAAAACTCGAAACCAACCATAAAACCTTTTATAATTATTTTTTATGTACTGTTTCCCTTCAGGAAATGAACGATCATGACTCTCCACAACTTCTTCTATTTATTAGCTCTAAGCTGAATTTGTCTAATTGCCTCGGAAAAGGTATGTATCTCTTTATTCTCCTCTCATCTTTGGTTTAACTTACAGGATCTCCGTGGATGCCAAAGAGTCTAAGACACGGAAAACTCTGAATTCCAAACCTAGGAAATAGCAACTAGTAAACCTTTCTCTTTTTCTCTTTTCTTCTTATTCTTTCTTTAGCTTCCCTTCAGGACGTAGGCAATTACGGTTCTCCATAATTTCTCTTTTATAGTTCTAGCCAGAATGTGCTATCCTTTTCAGTGCCTGCTCTACCAAGCATCTACAGGAGTTCATTGGATTGGTTGCTTGACGTTTCTGTATCCCCTGCGAGTTTCAAATTCTCCAAGCCGTTTTCCTCATGATGTATCTCAGAAATTTGAACTGTCTCTTTCAGATTCTATGCGATATGCGTAAATACAAATATTATTTATGTATAATTTAAAATAAGTTGGAGTTTGACATGATAGATAATGACACAAATTATTTTTCCAAATTGTTACCGTTTTCTGAGGAACCGCGTTTAAAGATTAAGTTTAGGTTCAAAATTGTACCATTAGAATTCCATTCGAGTGATCAGTGAAAGCCTTATTGCATAGCGTTAGAACATTTATTATTTACCGAAATTTTACAAATTGTATATGGACAAGATGTATGTCACAAACACATTATTACTAAATCAAATAAGATCTTCATTTACTTGAAAGGACAATTATACTGACAAATTTAGCTGTATTATGATGTAATATGTTATAGAGTGCAGTAGTTTTTGTGTGATTTTCTATAAACGCTGGAAGTCTAAAACATTTTGTCTTATAACTTGAGCCCAGCAATATCATGGCGTTCTATAGACTTTTATCTATTTTTTGTTTTTATTACGATCTAACAAAATTATTCACTGAGTAGCCTTTTTTGTAATCTATTACAATTTTTTACGCATATTTTACTTATTGAAAACAGTAAAAGCATTGCAGATTTTTTAAAGAATTTTTATTTTTTCGCCAAGTGAAAAATGCGGTTACTGTTAAATATAAATTTATTGACAAAAAATGTTACAATTATTATTATTGGATTTAAAAAGAAAATTGTGGTAATTCTTGGTTCATTATTTTTGAGGAAGGTGCGTATTTGAGTGGTTAGCGCTTAAAAAAAATCAAAATTAATTGACAATAAAATAAATTATAATTAACAATAAAAAAGGATGATTCATAATTTGAATTCTGGTTTGAATATATTTTCTATTCAATGTGTCTAATATAAAAAATAACAACTTTATTTGGTTTATTCTGGAAATAATAAAATTTTAAAATCAGTTTGTAAGCAAAAACCTGCGGCACACCTTATGCAAAAATGGCCGATATCATTATAACTTTTCGGGGCACTACACTGCAAAAATGCTGTCAAAACAATTTTTGCAACATTTTGGATTCTAACAAAGCTCATTCGCGCGTGTTTTTAAAATTCACTATTACTGTGGAATGCAGTTACAATATTTTGTCTTTGAAGATGATCTTAGAAAAGGTCGAAAGTACTTGTGTTAAAAAAAGGACGGCGCCTTACTTGATGAATGCCATCTTAACATCAAGAAACTTATTAGACAACTAGAAATGATCAATACAAAAATAAGTCTGTTATTCAATGATACACGTTTGAATAAAAATATTCTGTCTATATATATATATATATATATATATATATATATATATATATATACATATGACGTCACACATTATGAAATGGACAGAGTCTGACAATTATTTTAAGATATTTTTTATGTTTATACGTTCATTTTTTTTATAGATAGAAATATTTAAGTAAATGCTCTGTTTATATAAACAGAATTAACGACATTTTCCGGCCTGAATATCCCATAGAAAATATGCGTCCTCCGACAGGAATTGAACCTGTATCCTACACGGAGCCGTCATCTAGTAAAATATAATAAAAACAGTAAAATCTACCTTGCTAAACGAAACGCTCCTCTGTGGCTAAATCGGTAAAGCACGTCAGGCTATATATATATATATATATATATATATATATATATATATATATATATATACACACACACACACACACGCATATACACATATATATATATATATATATTTGCTAGGAATTAATGGATTTTATTTTTAATTCGATATTATTTCTTATTACAGTGTAACTCGGGTATAAGAGACCCGGATATAAGAGAAACCCGGATATGAGAGAGATTTTTCTGGTCCCAAATTAGAGCATACTTACCTAAACAAAATAGACCAAACCCGGATATAAGATAAACCCGGATATAAGAGACTTCTTCTCCTATCCCGACAACTCTCTTATATTCGGGTTACACTGTACTTTAAACGTTATTTTTATTGGATACACGTCTGAATTGACTTTTTTTTCTTTAGACACTGTAACATAGATAACTTTATTTTATTATACGGCGTAGACTTTCCACTTCTTCATGTTTGGAAGGTGACACATACCGTGGATTGTTTTACGACCGAATCAATCAAACTATTTATTTTCAATATTTTATCGTTTTAATATTTAAACACTTATACTCTAAAAGAGAAAAAAGAATTAGTCACAGTCATTTTTTTTTTTGTTCGCTTTATTGTGTTAATGTTATTCGAATTTGAGTGGTCAGAGGTTAAAAACTACCAAAAACAGTCAAAATATTGCAAAAATTGTTTTCACTGCATTTTTATTGTTCATGGCCCTGAAAAGTTACAACGATATCGGTTTATTTTTGCAAATGAGTGACGCGTTAACCATTTCTCTTGCTTCTA
The DNA here is from genome assembly GCA_963932145.1 of Acanthosepion lycidas. NCBI lineage: Eukaryota > Metazoa > Mollusca > Cephalopoda > Sepiida > Sepiidae > Acanthosepion > Acanthosepion lycidas. The sequence goes on from OZ010604.1 coordinate 24,917,995, forward strand.
ACATTAATTTCAACAAAATTCCAGAGATTTTTCTGTCAAAAATCGACAAAAAAAAAATCTAGACTTGATCATCCAAATAGAAATGATTAAAAAGACGAGATTTGATTGATTTTCAAACGATCATAACTTGAGCAAAACTTGGAGGTTGACCAGTTCTGAAATCCGGTGACTGACACCCTTCAGGCTGAATATAGCACAGATGACATTGGAACTTCTCCAAAAATGTAAAATTCTCGCTTGTACTCCCGGTTTGATATTTCGATGTTTGTCATAGCTAACTTGATAAATCTCTACACTTGAATAAAATTATTTTATTCTACAGGGAGACTGTAAAGTGTGGAATGAACTTTATACCTCCTTCTTCAGCATACCCCCAGAAAAAGAAATCGAAGAAGCTAATAAGCTAGCACTGCGCTTAAATCGAAAGAGAATGGGGTCACGGTTCGATTCATGCCGGGGGCACATTTTTTTTTTTGTTTGTTTTTTTTCTCTGACGGAGTTTTAATAAAAGCGAAATATGATAGATTGATATACATTTCTTTATTTTTCATCCACACACATACGCACACACACACGCACGTACACACACTCATATATATATATATATATATATATATATATATATATATATATATATATATATATATATTCATACATATATATATATATATATATATATATATATTCATACATGTTTCATTAAATATTATAGACAAGTGTTGTCTATTTATTTTATGTAAATTCTTTTCATAACGTCTGATAAGCTTAATAACATTATCATTAAACGAAGAAAGAAAATCACAATATTGATACATATTTTTAATCCAATCTAACATAAGCCATTATCAAAGATGACAATTACTGTACAATATATTAAGCAATACACGGACAAGAATGAGATGATAGTCTGTTTCTGTTTACATGGGTGATTTCCAAGCAACGATAAACGTGCATATAAGACGCTGGAAGCGAAAATCGCACCGCAGATCACGACGTCACACATGACCACGCGAGAGTGAATTCGAGAAGTATTAAGTATGTGAAACGTTGGTATAAACGAATGGCTTCTGTTACTAAATATAGACATTTAAACTATGAAATCTCCACAAATATCCTTAAATATAAGCCGGAATCTTAGATTGAATTAAAAAATATGTATCAATATTGTGACATTCTTTTACCAAAACAAGTAGTGCGTATTATGCGTGAGTAGAAACATTTTCACACACTTTCAGCAAATTTTCGTGTGCGTATTATCGATGAAGGCGTATTATACATGGGGAATTACGGTACATACATACATACATACATATATATATATATATATATATATATATATATATATATATATATACATATATATATATATATATATATAAAGAGAGAGAGAGAGAGAAAGAGAAACAGACAGACATGATAGGAAGATATTAAAGGAGATGATTGATCAGGCTTCTCCACAACTTCCTTTCTTTATCTTTTGTTCTATTCCTTCACTGAAATCGTCTAGTAGGTGACTTGATATTTTCTCTGTGCTTATGACAATAACAAGATTTTTCTTATAAGTGCTAAGTTGATTTGCTAAATGAAACAAAACTTAATGAAATTCCATCCATCAAGGCGAACAAATGAACAAATTTTGAACGTGTGTTTTACAATCTTTTCTGTCTATGAGAAAAACATTGTGATTGTGTTTATTAAGGGCCGTCACTTTTGGTTTTAAGTTGCGACGGACACGATTATTGACAGCGACACCAATGATGTCCTTGTTTAAAATAAGCTAATGTATCATAAGATACGCAAATGACAAAGTACTGATAGCAGACACGGAAAATAAATTATAAACCTCCTACAGAAGGTAGCGAAGGAGAGCAAGAAGAAAGGACTAAGCATAAACTACAAGACAGAATGCATGGTCATCATTAAAAGGATGAGCCCGAAATGGAATCTGCAGGTCAGGGACACTAAAATCAAGTTAATGCGGAATTTTAAATATCCGGGGAGTGTTTTGAAATAGGACGGTAAGTGCAACAACTTTCCGGCAACTCCTTCAGTCAAGCGTCCACCAACATAATGCCCTTTATTCCTTTTCATCTTGTCGGTACGACCGAGAATGGTGGGACCATGTAGTCTGGTCTCCATAAATCATCGATCTGAAGTTTCAGAGGCCTGAATTTTCACCAAACAGGACTCTAACTTTATCTCGCGTGAAAAACAGATCCTTAATATAATCATTTACTTTCTTGAGTGATAAATAAATATTGATTGCTTATATTTGAATCTGTGTGTATTTACTTGACTCGGGAATAGGTAAAATGTTTCGGTCATGTTTACTTGTTTGGTGACCTATTTTGAATTGTTCTTATGTCTCTTACTCTAGGTTGACAGCAGCATATTCTAAGACCCATCGAAGATATAAATGGTCTTTATTAATTCTAAGACCCATCGAAGATATAAATGGTCTTTATTAATTCTAAGACCAATCGAAGATATAAATGGTCTTTATTAATTCTAAGACCCATCGAAGATATAAACGGTCTTTATTGATTCTAAGACCCACGGAAGATATAAACGGTCTTTATTAATTCTAAGACCCATCGAACATATAAACGGTCTTTATTAATTCTAAGACCCATCGAAGATATAAATGGTCTTTATTAATTCTAAGACCCATCGAAGATATAAATGGTCTTTATTAATTCTAAGACCAATCGAAGATATAAATGGTCTTTATTAATTCTAAGACCCATCGAAGATATAAACGGTCTTTATTAATTCTAAAACCCATCTAAGATATAAACGGTCTTTATTAATTCTAAGACCCATCGAAGATATAAATGGTCTTTATTAATTCTTAGACCCATCGAAGATATAAATGGTCTTTACTAATTCTAAGACCCATCGAAGATATAAATGGTCTTTATTAATTTAAGACCCATCGAAAATGGTCTTTTTTAAGTCTGCCTAACAAACCATTCAGTAATTTGGTAACTCGAAACCAAACGTAGATGACACAGTACTGATAGCAGATACGGAAAAGAAATTACAAAACTTCCTACAGAAGTTAGCAAAGGAGAGCAAGAAGAAGGGACTAAGCATAAACTACAAGAAGACAAAATGCATGGTCATCAGTAAAAGAATGAGCCGTTAATTGAAATTAAGAACAAAATATAAATAAGGTAGGAGTTCATGGGGTGGGGGGGAAACCCTTTAGTAAAAAACGATCTTGATGTGTGGCCGTTCAGGATAAATTTCATTTCACAATTTGATAAGATTGAATCAGTGCGGAAATTCGTCCGAAGACAGTTAATTAAATAATACCTTCAGACTAAAAGACAAAAGAGGTTTTAATGAAGCCGAATCTTTTTCACAAGTGCATGTGGTTCGCAAGATTCAAAATTTAAGAGGAAGATGTAATGTAAGTTTTATTTCTCAATAAATTATTCATTTATTTTTTCTCTTCGTGAATTTTTAAATTATTTTAATTATTTTCTTATCAATTATATTTTTTAAATATAGTTCTTTTAAAATATTTAATATATGCATAATAAACAAAATTACCACGAATATATTGACACCTAAGCTATTCTTTAGGAGTTTTTCTTGTTTATATTAGGTTGGTGCAAAAATAATGACGTAATAATGTCGTTTTTTGACGTTAAAAAATACGTCAAAAAACGACATTATTACGTCATTATTTTTGCACCAACCTAATAATTAGAATTGATTACGCTATAGTCGATATGATAAGATACACATGTGACAGTACTGACAGCAGATTCGGAAAATAAATTACAAAACTGTAAGCGTTCTGAAAGCAAAGGAAATGTTTGCCGCAGATTACTTCCACAACGCAGAGAATAAATCACTGTAAGTTCAGACTCGAATATCGGGGCCAGAAAGAAATGCCGAAAACTCGATTCGCAGGTACTATCTCACAAATCCCAATGCACATAACCAGTCAGAGAAATAACTCACTCGCCGACGAACGCGGTAGCCAGAATATATCGGTTTTTCTCCCTGATTCAAGAAACCACCTATTTTTATCGGCCGAGCATTTTTACCATTTGTCGACAACTGGGAGAGGACGAACAATTTTTGTATATCAAAATTATTTTTATAGCGACTCCTGCGACGGACTTGTTTTTAATTTAAATATTTCGTCTTCAGCATGTCATGCGGAATACGTTTCCATTTTCTTTTTCTTTTTTTTTTTTTGTTATGTAATTTTCTTTTTCGCCACATTTTCCGTCGTAGGATACACGCGACGCACTGTCGCTTGGTTTGACGTAGTAAGTCGCCGTTTACTTTGCAATAAAAACCTCACACAGAAGGTAGCGAAGGAGAGCAAGAAGAAGGGACTAAGCATAAGCTACAAGAAGATAGAATGCATGTTCATCAGTAAAAGGATGATCCCAAAATGCGATTTGCAGGTCGGGGACGCTAAAATCAAGCAGGTGCGTAAGTTTAAATATCTGGGAAATGTTCTGACAGAGGACGGCAAGAGCAATACGGAGATCCGTAGAAATACTGGGATGGCCAAGGACGCATTCCAAAAACTGGGCAGAGTATTGCGAGACAGGAGGATTTCTTTGGTAACAAAGAAGAGTACTCAGCTGTTACGTGACATCTGTCCTTTTTTAAGCCAGCGAACTTTGGACTTTCTCCTCAAAGATGAAGAATAGACACGAGGCGACGGAGATGTGGTTCTACAGAAGGATACTGAGGATATCATGGACCGAGCGTGTGAGCAACAATAAGGTCTTGGAGAGGATGCAAACAAGGAGGAGGCTTATACTTAACATCAGGAAGAGGCAGCTGAAGTTTCTGGGACACTTAATGAGGAAGGAGGGCCTGGAGAATATGCTACTCACAGGTCAAATAGAGGGAAAGGGGGACAACGAATAGCAATGCATGACATACCGGGCGGGCCTAAGCAAGTGGATGGTAGATGGGGGAAACTTATTAAGAGTTACAAGGGAATTGGAGAACCATTATCGCCTACGACCTGAAAGGACACGGCACATGAAAAGAAAGAAGTATGTATATATATATAGTTACCTTGATTGATTCGCGACAAAGTCCTCATACCATAATGAAAAAATATTACAAAATTAATAAAAACTAAGTTTTATCGTCAAAATCTTTATTAAAGAAAAGAACAATTCATTTTTTTTACTATTAAATTATATTATTTGATCCATTTTACAAAGTTCAAAATTATGGGTTAACATCTTTTTTTTATTTGGATAAGCGGGTGTAGGTTTCAAAATATTGTGGAAAAATAAGTGAAATTGCCTGTCGGGTTGCGGTCAGACATGGGAATCGAAGTGTTTGCAATTGCTTGTTTTTCAAAGCGAGGCAGCTCCAAGCACTGGTTTTTGCAATCTTTTAAACGGAAAGAGGTGGAATGAACAGGTCTGCCAATTTGTTACTTAAGACCTGTCTTAACTTCCTTCTAATCATTATTTTTTCTGTAAGAGGGTTCTCTTCTTTTCACATTAATTGTACCCTGACTGAAAGTTTGTGTCGAGAGACAATGCAGTGTTTCACATTTACTGTAAAAGGCCGGTTTCTGATTTACCGTCTGAGTCGAAAGGAATTTTCGACAGTATAAGGAATTTTAGCGTCTTTTTTCCAGTGAAAAACACATTGAATTAGAAATTCTTGCAAAAATCTAATAATTGTAGGATTTTAATAAAACTTTCAGGACTTATTCACAAATGAATAAAATTATTTTAGAACAATTTTTATGAAGTTTTATGTTTATATTAGTTAAAAGTAGAACTCATTCAAATCCTCAGTTTCTTTTTGTAAAACGGACCCCAGTTACTTAAAATCTGCTATGTATTGTAAAATAAAAAAATGCGATCATAATTTTAATTTCATTATAGAACAAATAACTTGGAAATTAAAAAAATATGATAAAATATTAAACAGACTTTTTACGTTAAATTATTTAAAAATTGTTTGAATAAACTCTTCGTTAGCAACTTATACATATTTGTAACAATATTTCATACTAAATTTTGATCTCTGTAACTTGCACTCTGCTAAGCTTTGCCCTTTAATCAACAGCGAGGTCCTCCTGAAATAATTCACCTTATTCATCATATTTTAGTGAAAACCTCTTGATTAAGGAATATACCCACCATTAATCGCCTTTGAAACGTCAACTCAACGCTGCAACCGACAGCAGAATCGGTGGGATGTCTTAGAATTTCCTGACTATAGGCACTCAACCAAAATTTAGTGACATCGCAGCGGAAATTCGAAGACATTGAGTACTGATAAGACGTCAAAGAAGAAAGAAGAATTTACCTGGGAGCACGAAGGTGTTAATATGTGTAGGCGAATTAATTTTGCGTGTTAGATTGTGTAAACATATATCGACTCGAAAAATGGAGTTTGCAATTATTTGGTTATCAAGTGTGATGCTGTAGCTAGCACCTGACCTCGTATGAAAGATGTTATCGGACCGCATATCTTTTTCTTTAATATGTATCAATATTGTGATTTTCTTTCTTCGTTTAATAATGTTATTAGGCTTATCAGACGTTATGAAAAGAATTTACATAAAATAAATAGACAACACTTGTCTATATTATTTAATGAAACATGTATATATATATATATATATATATATATATATATATATATATATATATACAATGCTTCATTGATAATTGTATAATTGTGTTTTCAACAAGTATACTTCGACATGAAAACAATAGACAAAAACTAAAAATTATTGAAGCATTATACATCAAAGTTGAAACCCAACCTAAACAAAATCAATTATGGCATCTCTACAAATATTTTTAAATGTCTGTAATTGGTAACAGAAGCCATTGGTTTATACCAACGGCTTTCGACTCATACTTCTACAATTCACTCTCGTGTGGTCATGTGTGACGTCATGAGATGCGGTGCGATTTTCGCTTCTAGCGTCTTATATGCGCGTGTTTATCTTTGCTTAGAAATCATCTATGTAAACATTGACAGACTATCATCACTGTTGTGTCCGTATATTGTTTAATATGTTGTAATTGACATCTTTGATAATGGCTTAAGCATACTTGGGAAGTATGTGTATGTACGTATGTGTGTATGTGTGTGTGTATGTACTGATTCCTTGTAATGGGACGCTGTGTGTTTGTATGTTTGTGTGTTTGTATCTGTGTGTAGGTGTACAGATGTATTAGATCGTATTAAAAAAATATGGATCAATATTGTGAATTTCTTTCTTCGTTCAACGATAATGTTATTAAACTTATCAGAAGTTACGAAAAAAATTTACATAAAATAAATCGACAAAACTTGTCTATATTATTTAATGAAACGTGTATGAATGAAAAGATGCTGCCTAAATACGCACAATATATATATATATATATATATATATATATATATATATATATATATATATTTGTGCACTTTTATATATGTATATAAATGAGAAAAAATAGATAAATGGAAATTATAAAATAAGTAACACCATATAATATTACCAAAGAATTGTAAGCAGTCTATAAAAGAAAAAAATATCAATATTAACTTTTAATAAGCAAATTAAATTATTAAATAAGCAGAATGAGATATGACGCCGACATATTAACACATATTTACTTTGTTACTTTAATAATAATATAACATAATAAATCAATTAAAATATGATAACTTAATTAATAATACAAATGATTAATTAATTTCGAGGAAAAAAGTTACAATTTGAAGAAAAATCGACATCTGAAAAAACGAAGTAATCACAGCAAAAATGGAAAAGACCCAGAAGAAATTAAAAAAAAATTAGAAATAGTTATAAAACTAAGAATGAACATTACCAAAAAAACTTCGGAGTCTTTGAAAACAAATTGATATTTAAAGTTCAGTGATCTTATATAAATTTAAAGCAGGAGAACTACTAACAGACACGCACACAAACTCCACACAACTTAGGAAGTGTATGTGTGTACATATGTATGTGTGTAAGTATGTGTATGTATGTAAATTGAATCCATGTAACTTGGGAAGTATGTGTATGTACGTATGTGTGTATG
>OZ010604.1:24933551-24936051 GCA_963932145.1 Acanthosepion lycidas
CGAACAGACTTTTCTTTTGACAAAAACTCTATTGAGACTTTGCGATTGTGGGGAAAGTAGCTGCAGTGTAGGAAATAAGTCATCGTCAACAATATTGATCTCACGGTTGGAAAAGGTCTGCTCCAGATTAGATATTGCTGCAATGCACTATTTATCGTCGAACCTGACATCTGTAAAGATGTCAGGATGAATGCAGTACTTACTGGGGCGATAGCATCACTAGATATGTTTTTTTTCCCAGCATCTTTATTCATGGAGTGCTTATATGAGTTGCACTTGAGGATTCGTGTAAATTTTGAAACGCAAGAGACGTTCAAAGAATGGAGCCTTATTCCCAGTTATACTCTCTTACTCTCGTCTCTCTTTCTCGCTTTGACACGCGCACCGATAGATAGATAGATAGATAGATAGATAGATAGATAGATATAATTATTAACAGACTGAGATAGATAGACATCTATCTCAGATAGATAGATAGATAGATAGATAGATAGATAGAATAATTAACAGACTGAGATAGATAGATAGATACCTATCTATCTCAGATAGATAGATAGATAGATAGATGGTGTTATCCAGATTTTAAGGGAATTCGAACATATGCCCATCTGTCAAGTTATCCTGTTTCTCGTGTCTCGTAGACATTACACCTATCTCTCAAAACCACTCAACCAGGAAATAGATAATAATATGTTCTATAAAACACTTTCATTCGTTGAGGATGTTATTTAGTTCCCAGAACTATTCGGTAGCAAAGTGTATATATATATATATATATATATATATATATATATATATATATATATATATATATATATGTGTGTGTGTGTGTGTGTGTATGTATGTATGAGGTGTGATACAGCGAAACTGTCTGTCTGTGGATGACAATATATATATATATATATATATATATATATATATATATATATATATATATATATATATATATATATATATTCATATTCAAATAGAAAACTTCTCTTAGTCGAAGCTTTTCATCATCTGATGGACTTATCAAGGCAAATATAAAGATTTTAGTTTGCAATGACCAGAAGTTAAAATCGAGGAAAATGATGGCGGATGCTAAGTGATATCTTTTAATTTTATTTATTAAAATATATTTCAATATCTAATAAACGGAATTGATTAAATGATGTTATTGATGTTGTTGCATTTGTTTTTGTTTTTTTGTTGTTTTTTATATCTATAATTCCTAGCTAAAATCAAAAAATTATCAGTATTATTATGGGCCCTGTTTTGCCATCTCATCTTCAGTCACTTTACCACCGCCGTAAATACTTTCATGGCAATTGTCCAGATCACCTCTTCGCTATTCGGGTGTGATTTTCGTATTTGTTGTTGTGGCTAAATGAGTGATTGAGTAAATACTTGAGATCAATGGACGTTTGATATTATTAAAGCTCCGGATTGATTTCGTCCAATTAACTGAGATTTCTGCCACATTGAAGCATTGTGGCGGGGGGGTGGGGCTTATTACTAACATTATTTTGCTTATTTTCTTGTAAATAGTTTTATTTCATATACAGTGTAACCCGGATATAAGAGAGTTGTCGGGACCGGAGACGAAGTCTCTTATATCCGGGTTTCTGTTATATCTGGGTTTGGTCTAATTTATATACATTAACACAGGCTCTAATTTGGGACCGGACAAAATATCTCTTATATCCGGGTCTCGTATATCCGGCTTACACTGTAGTAAATTCTCATTGGGACTACTTTTAAAATTGTTGTGTCATTCCCTCCCCCCCCCCGCCACCGATAAGGGATTGTACATATGGGGACTAGTTACGTTTTTCATAGAGACAATGAGGTATTATGGTGTATGTAGTAAGAAAGGTAAGTAAGAATGGGGTTTTTGGTGTAAGGTATATTGTTGTATGTTTGGGACAGTGTGGCTAGTAAAGTTTAATGTTATTTCAGAAGAAAACCGTCCTTTTCTCTATTCCCCATTTTGGCCTTGTGCCACATTTCTGTACATAGCAGAATAAACATCGCTCTTCGCTATACATATTTAAGGATTATTGAGGAGGGGGGCTTATACTAACATTATTTTTCTTATTTTCTTGTAAATAGTTTTGTAAATTTAGTAAATATTCATTGCGGTTTGATTTTAGATTTGGTGTTTTATTCCTCCACGTACAGACATTGAATTGTACATATGGAGACTAGTTAGGTTTTTCATAGAGACTATGAGGTATTATGGTGAATGTAGTAAGAAAGTTAAGAAACAGTGCGTATTTTGGTGTAAGGAATATTTTTTGCATGCTTGGGTCAGTGTTTGTGGTTAGCCAATTTTAATATTAAGACAGAAGAAAACCGTCTTTTTCCCCCATCCCCATTTTTGGCTTTGTGTCTCATTTTCTGTTTTAATACAGAAAAAAATATCACTTACCTCTACGGTAGCTAGACATTATGAATCTAAGCGCAGTGCTAGATTGGCGGCATGGTATCATCATTTTACCGTTGAAATGGATAGATA
>OZ010604.1:24941051-24948551 GCA_963932145.1 Acanthosepion lycidas
TCTAAAGGAACGCATGTTTGAACCCTTCAGAAGCGCAGTTTAATTAAGATTTCTGGAAAGCGCAAACCGATAGACGTAATGCACACATTTAAAATAAAAATAAATATGGGGCGTCTATTTCAAATACGTGTATCCACTGGTAATAACGTTCGAATAATAAAAACTATCGGGCTAAAAATAAATCTATTAATTCTTTAGAATTTGCTTTGTTTACGTTTCAAATACGAAACTGGGCAGATTGTGGCCTTTCGAGGAAAACTATCCGAACGAGTAATTGTGCGTTCCTTAAAAGGTCTTTAGCCAAACGGCAAAAAATTGCTGGATTATCCGGTGGTTACTCCTACCAAGGAGGACATAGGTTTGTTTCTTTACCGGAGAGCACATTTACTTTATTATGACTTCACAATTACGCTGACCAATAGACGCAATACACACTGTTTAATATAAAAAAAAGTAAGGCGTCTATTTCAAACACGGGTATCCGCTATAATAACGTTTGAAAAACGACAGGTCGTAAAGATTTTAATAAAAAAAATGTGTGTGAAAACGTTTTACGCAATCTAGAGCAAATGCCTTTGGCAATTTGTAAAATGCGAATATAAATTTGTTTAACGTCGATTAAAAACAAATAAAAAAAATTGTATTTTACTCATTTTACATATTTTATTGCCAAGAGCCAGATGTTTCAATAGAAATACACCGAAAATTTATTAGTTTTGTTCGTTGGATAAATCCTGAACGGAAATTTCCTCTCCCTTAGGAATATTCTAATATAACATGGAACACATTAATAAAAAGTTTTCGTTTTTTTTATTTTAATAATCAAATATGCTCCCCTACATGTCGGATTAAAATATTTTTTATTCATCCAAAATTAGATTTTTCAAGTGCATTATTATAAATGTCTGCATGATTTATGGCCTTCAAATAAAAAAAAACTGTGCTTTAGATACTGAAATGTTTACCACTTTCAAAGCTGAAAATCGTTTTTGTTGAACAACTAAGCAATTCCTGTCTATATCTCTGAGATATTAAGATTACTTGCAATAATTCATGGCAATACACAGACAATAAAGAAAAGGAATCCTTGAAGAAAGGAACTGAAAACAACTCCACTGTCTTTCCTAATAATTCATGGCCTGTTTCAAACAATAAAGAAAAAAGAATCTCTTATGTCATCTGGAAATTACTCAGAAAGATAAAATAGTCAAGAGTCATGATCACCTACCTCCTGAAGGGGTATAGAATAAAAAATAAAAAAAAATGACTAACGCGACTAATTTTTTTTGTCTATATCTCTGAGATGAGGTATTATGATTACTTGCATTATTTACAATAATTCGGACTGTTATCCTCATCTTCATTGCCATATTCAAAACGTTTCAGCTTCTATATTCCTAAAATGAGGTATTATGATTATTTCCATTATTAACATTATTCGTACGTTATCTTCTTTTTCATTGCCATATTCACGACGTTTCGGCCTCTATATCTCTGAGATGAGGTATTATGATTAATTGCATTATTTAAATTATTCGGACTATTATCCCCATCTTCATTGCCATATTCACAACGTTTCGGCCTCTATATCTCTGAAATGCGGTATTATGATTAATTCCATTATTTACATTATTCGGACTGTTATCCCCAATTTCAGTGATATATTCACAACGTTTGAGTTCAATATCAGGCAAAAGAACCAAAACTTGGAGAGTTTTGTTAAAGGGAAACAACTGAGACATCCGGACGAGGCATGGCATGTGGAACTAGAACAATCTACTCCGGTGGACGAAATAAAGGCTTCTGTTCCAATCACCTGAAGATGGCCGGGTCGTACAACGGCTGAATTATTGGGAATAGGGCGATGAAGATGAGGATAACAGTCTGAATAATGTAAATAATGCAAGTAAGTAGGTAATTTAGTTAAAAAAAAAATCCATCATGAAAATCGTTTTTTATGAAGGTCACATAAGATTGACTTATTTTAAAGGCCAAATATACAGATTAAACTAGTAATCACCATTAAGTATGGACGCTAAAATGTTAAAAATTTGTGACAATTATTTGAAGTCACGGTTTTACACAATATTATAATATCTACTCACAAAGAGAGAAGGACAGACAACCATCTTTATACAAGGTGCATCCAAAATCCCTCCCAAATTTTAAAGGTTGACAAAAAGACCACTGTAACTGCTATTAAAAAATTGATTGATTGTTTTTACCCAAAGGACTACAGTTTTTATTATTTTCCTTGTAAAATGACATCCTCCAAATAGTGACCTCTATTCTCCATACACATTTCTGAACGATTTCTAACCAGGATATTTTTTGTTCTAGCGCTTCCAGGTCTTCCAGATGGCTTTCATTTGAGCGCTGAATCTGTTGCCCTGAAATTTTCAGCCATAGCAGTAAGAGTTTTCCATTCGAAACAGCATCATTCCAATATAACGTGAAGTGGACACGAAAAGATCTCTGTATTGAAATTACAGATTCACCAGTCTTAAAAAAAAAAACGTTTCAAAAGCAAGCTCACGGTGTGCACTGACCCAAGCCATAATGGTAACTGTCTGTCGTTATGGTATACAAAACGGTAAGACATTAGCAAGATGAAGATAAGATTGCCTCTTGAATGTTTTTATTCGTACCACAGTGATGACAGTTTAAAATGTGGGAGGTATTTCTGTCGCAGCTTGCACAGTAAGCACTAAAGTTCAACCACAATTTCAAGGTCTTTAAGTTGGCTTTGTTTTAAGCGCTGAACCTGTGGCTCTGAAATTTTCAACCATAGAAGTAAGGATGTTCTATGCGGAACAGCAGCATTCTAATATGAAAGGAGCATGAAAAATCTCTCTGTATCGAAATTACAAATTCACTAGTCTTAAAAAAAAAGTTCCAGCAGCGAAGGCACGATATGCACCGGCCCAATTCATGATGTTAACTAATGCTATCTGAAAGAAGATGGTAAGACATTATCTCGAGAAAGACACTTGCCTATGTTCACTAGCATCACACAGGTGACAGTTTAAATTGTTAGAAGTATTTCTGTCTCACCCTGTATATATTTAATACTTTCAGAGAAATTTGAGAACATACACAGTTAGATATACATAAACAAAAAGTTCCTTCCTTGCACAAATATGATTCCCAGCGTGTTACACTCCTGATTATGACGATAAACTGCATCTGGCAGCAAGGCCTCTGATAGGGTGATTGGAGGTTTTGTGGTGCGTGGAACTACCTCAATTGTTGTTGTCCCCAGAAGCAACCTGACCGACAGCACCTGGTAGATCACAGATATGGGCAAATAGGAAACCCCTAAATAAAAATAAATAGTATATTTTTATACATTATTTACATTATTCGGACTATTGTCCTCATCTTTGTCGCCATATTTATCACAACGTTTCGGCCGTTGTACGCTCCGGCCTTCATCAGGTGGTTGGAATGTTGAACTGAACCCTTTATTTCACTCACTGGTTTAGACTGTTCTAGTTCCACGTGCCATGTTTGATGGATGTCAGTTATCAGTTATCTCCTGTTAATTTCCCTCTGAAAGTTCTCCACTGCCTTAACCAGGTATTGAACTCACACTCTTTGGGTCCTGTCACAGGATCTAACCAACGCCTTTATCCACTGTGCCATGTGTCCTTTTTATAGCAAGCTTACTGTTGTGGGGCTCTCCCCTTTTTACAAAAGATGGACTCGTCCAAAGTATATCTATATTGACAGAAAGAATACCTGCTGTTGAGATACGTTGAGATACGTGAAGATACGTTGAGGTACGTTGAGACAGGTTGTGAGATACGGAGGCAGACACTGGGTGTTTTCAGAGATTTTTACAAGAGTCCAGACAGAGAGATGATTACGGCTTTACTTACAGAGACTTGTACAGATACTTTCCATTAGGTTGGTGCAAAAAATAATAACGGTTTTCGACGTTAAAAAATACGTCAAATGCCGTCATTATTTTTGCACCAACCTAATACTAACCCGCATTCCTGGACTACTAATCTTCACTTCAAGACTGTATTCTTACGTTTAATACACTTATTTTTCTATCTCAATTACTGGCGTTGTTTATTTATTTGTGCAGGATTCCATTCACGGAATCCACAACACTTACCATCAGAACATTTTATAGGAAAATTACCAGCAATACTGATGTAATGAATATGCATACACCTGGGTTCCCCCTCACAGTAATATGATTGGCTGGTGTCAGCCATAAATACAGACTGATGTAGAGGCACAGGAGGACGCCTATTATCTTCGCCTATTGCCTACGCCTATTGTCTGCGCCTATTGTCTACCACTACGAAGAGGACTAGTCCATTACAATTACCTGCTAGATTGTCCTAAACGTTTACACTAGTCCAAAACCACTTTGCTACTTCGAACAAATATATCCCTTTCGGGGACATATCAAATATATTTTTATAAAAAAAATACCAATAATACATTTTTGTAGTGCAATTACTAGCAATGCGTTATTAAAACAGTTACCACCAATAGATTTTTTAGAATTACCATCAATACATATTGACATTTATAGACTATATACTAAACAACATATACTTATCCTTAAAGTATAAAATTAAATAACCCATACATGTTGATATGCCGCTAAACAAAACCAACCAACCAACGGGCGCTCTAAAATAAAATACCAGAATATAGCCAACAAAATTATGTCTACCACACTAATAATATTCAGTTTCTTGATAATACAGGGGGTGGTCGAATATACATGAATAAAAACAAAGCAAAAATATGACATTCAGATAAATTATGTTACTTATTGGAAATATTAAATTTAATCTATTACTTTGAAATTAAAACTCAAATTAAAATTTCAAGAAAGATATTTCATTAAAAAATTATTTTAGGTATGGCGGTTGTACTTGAATCAGGTGATTTATTTAATTTCAAAAATTCAAGATAGTATTAAAATAACTAATATTACTATGTTAACTTTCAAAGTAGCAGATAAAGAAATGGCAATAAAAAGTAACCATATTTGAGAATGCTTGAACTTCCATTATAAAAATCCAGATAATATGGTGACTAGGAATTCTACTCGTGGAAATAAAGTAAGGAAAATTAAGATAAAAAAAAAAACTCATAAAAATGTTATTAGATTTGGATGACAACAAAAATGGATAATATTACTACTACTAATATTACATTTGGAATTAAAGCAATTGAAAAGAAGAAAGAAATCCTAGTCAAAAATGAAGAATGCTTGACAATGATTCATCTAATGAAAATTGCAGATAATGTTATTACTAATAATACTACTTGTGGAAATAAAGCAATTGAAAAGAAAAAAAAAGAAAGAAGTCCTAGTCAAAAATGAAGTATGTTTGACAATTCTTCATCTAATTAAAATTTCAGATAATATTACTACTACTAATACTACTAGTGGAAATAAAGCAATTAAAAAGAAAAAAGAAAGAAATCCTAGTCAAAAATGAAGTATTTTTGACAATTCTTCATCTAATTAAAATTTCAGATAATATTACTACTACTAATACTACTAGTGGAAATAAAGCAATTAAAAAGAAAAAAGAAAGAAATCCTAGTCAAAAATGAAGTATGTTTGACAATTCTTCATCTAATTAAAATTTCAGATAATATTACTACTACTAATACTACTAGTGGAAATAAAGCCATTAAAAAGAAAAAAAAAAGAAATCCTAGTCAAAAATGAAGTATGTTTGACAATTCTTCATCTAATTAAAATTTCAGATAATATTACTACTACTAATACTACTAGTGGAAATAAAGCAATTAAAAAGAAAAAAGAAAGAAATCCTAGTCAAAAATGAAGTATGTTTGACAATTCTTCATCTAATTAAAATTTCAGATAATATTACTACTACTAATACTACTAGTGGAAATAAAGCAATTAAAAAGAAAAAAGAAAGAAATCCTAGTCAAAAATGAAGTATGTTTGACAATTCTTCATCTAATTAAAATTTCAGATAATATTACTACTACTAATACTACTAGTGGAAATAAAGCCATTAAAAAGAAAAAAAAAAGAAATCCTAGTCAAAAATGAAGTATGTTTGACAATTCTTCATCTAATTAAAATTTCAGATAATATTACTACTACTAATACTACTAGTGGAAATAAACCAATTCAAAAGAAAAAAGAAAGAAATCCTTGACAATGTTTTATCTGAATATTTGACAATGCTTTATCTAATCAAATTTCAGATAATATTACTCCTACTAATAATACTTATGGAAAAAATCAATTGAAATTAAGAGTAAAGAAATCCTAGTCAACAATTGAATAAACATTGATTTTGATTCCGATAATAGTAATAGAAATTCAAGATTATAATCTTACTCTTCTTGGGAATCATTTAACAGATATCAATGTTGATTATTTCGTTGCCTTTATAAACATATGTGACCCTTCGAGAGGGCAGTTGGATTATTGGCTAAAACGATTCTGTTTCATCATATAAATAAAAGAAATCGCTCTATCGAGCCAGGAACAGTTCCATTTGACATTGTGCCAATGTCCGTACGTTTCCCGTAAACGATAGACCATTGATTAAGCTAATCGATTTGTTTTTGAGTTTTGTCCAGCACCAAGGACGCTGAAACGAACAATAAACCGTTATGTCATAGCCAACATCATTGAAAGAATGGTGAACTTTGCCAAACAGTTTTCTCGTGACGAAAATCTTTGGTCTCATATCCGATTTTCATCTTTTGGAATCATGTCTCAACACTGGGCTGATTCCAAAGACACGGATATACAAGGAAATAAATAATCCTTGATTCTAATAATATCTGCGACAGCATTTCCAAGCGATGCAACAGGTTTCTCCTACAAAAGCTAATGGTCATAATTTCATTATACGGAAGCCTAAAATGAAAAGAAAAAAATGTTCTTTTTTTTTCCCCACCGACTAAAAACTCGGTTCATGTTTTTTTTTTTTAACATGTGAATCTCTATTTAAGTGGTATTGGCTCTTTAGTAGATTGCGAAACTGTGCGTGTGGTTGTCTGTGTGTGTCTGCATGTGTCTGCGTGTGTGAATGCATGTTAAGTAACGTCGAAACCGGTCAATACCTAGATGGGTGAGTGCTTAGAAATACATGGTGCTGTAAGCTTGGATATGCGGGTAGTATAAAGGACTTACGGCAATATCATTGAAACACGAGTTCTCGCGTTATCCCTAAAGTTAAGCAACATCGAGCCTGGACAGTACCTAGATGGGTGACTCCTTGGGAATATTTAGACACTGTTACGTGAAACAAAAAGAAAATATAGTTATTGAAATAAAAATGTGTCTTAAACATTACACAATTTTAAAAGGAACATATTGCTGATTTACTACCTCATCATCGTAGTTAAGCAACGCCGAGCCTGGCCATTACATTGATAGTTGAACGTATGGATGTGCAGGTGGTGTAATGTATAACGGCTCGGAATTGGAGATCGGAGAACAGAAATTCCACTCTGGTTCGTTATATT
>OZ010604.1:24953551-24983551 GCA_963932145.1 Acanthosepion lycidas
TATATATATATATATATATGAATTAATCTGTAGATAAAGAGAATATGTATAAAAGAAAATAGAGAATAGGAAAACTGTTTAGTTTTAGCCAACGCGTTACTTCAAATATAAAAAGTAATTTACGTAATTTTTCAGCTATCCCAATGGATATATAAGAGCGTTTCTAAATTCTTCTAGTTGCAAAGAACATATTGTTTGTTATTTATAAAAACTTTGTTTTAATAAATTCATTTCTTTTTTTGCCTTAAAGTAGTCCACATCGAACGAAACGCGTCGGGTAAAACTACACACAATTTTACTATTGTGCTATTATTTTATATAAATATATATATATATATATATATATATATATATATATATATAAAAGTGAACATAGAAGTCAACACTTAGAGGCGACAGTCTGTTTCATGCTATATGCAATCGTGGCCTGACGATTGCATATAGCATGAAACAGACTGTCGCCTCTAAGTGTTGACTGCTATATTCACTTTTATATTTACACATGCTCTATATCTGATATTGAGCACTTTATCCCATAAATATAGCTTATGTTATGACTATATTTCTTCATATTTTAATATATATATATATGTGTGTGTGTGCGTCTGTGAGGGAAAAGTGTATATATATATATATATATATATATATATATATATAATTATTTATATATTATATGCGCGGTAACATACAAATGCGTCTGTAATAGACACAACACCACCCATATACATACATATGTCAAATCCGAAACTGTCCACATATGTTTATATATGCATGAGTGCCGACGGACAAGCAAGTATGTATGTGTGTCTGCGTACCTCATCTGACGTCCGGACATGCATCTATGTTTGCATTAGCACGATGACATCACGACGACGATTCCCCCCACTCCCATAATAACACCAATACACGCAATCTACATAAACCCAAATTTTTAAAAAATTAATCAGTTTGTCTGACGATCGCAAAAGCGTGAAACCCAGGGTCACAAACTCACATCAATCCAACCAAATATATATATATATATATATATATATATATATATATATCGCGGAAATGTTGCCTTTTTTGCAATTTTTAATCAAGGCTTACAGTTTCTTTTTATGTTTCAAAATCTGGGTTCTCTGTAAAGCAAATTCCTGCAAAATGCTTCCTCTTGGACGGAAAACAGTATCAGAATCTTGATTCCTTTCAAAACCAAATGTCGTGTTACTCGTCGCATTCTCAAGACTGTTTTCTCAAAAGTGTCAAAACAGATCATAAATCATTTTCACACATCGTATCTCGACCCCTACGTTCGCATACTCGATCCCGCCCCACCCTATACACTGAAAAACTTATACATACCCCAACGCATGCGAATATATAACACGCACGCACACACTCGCTGTGTGAGGTGGTAAGAGAGAAAAAGTCCAAGGATATATTTCAATACTTATCTCTGCAACGTCTACATAAATATGAAGACACGTATTACAAACACAAGCAACGGATACAGACACCGACACCCCTATTCACACACAGAGAGGAAAATAACTATCAAATGCATGCTACGAAATCCAAGTTATTTCAGTATATGCGCAAAACATTCCTATGAGGAAAACTGGATAATGAATAAATTGTCGTCAACATGACGTAAAATGAAAATAACACTGACATGTCATATTAACAGATATATTTACCAAAATTACACAAAAATATCTTGAAATACTAAAGAGTAAATTTATTTAATAAAATTCCCGTTGGCTTCAACCACGGCCAGCAGACGAATTCGTTATCTGCGTCTCTTCTGGAAGATATTCTTGTTTAAGTTGGTGAATGCTCCCATAATCCTTGCCTTCGGTTCATTTATGGTGTTCCAAGGAGTTTTGTTGGTCTCTCGCTCAACTGCGCCCCACACATAACAATCAAGGGGTTTGCAGTCTGGGAAGTAAGGTGACCAGATATAAGTGATGATATCGTCGCTGAAATTGTCTGAGAGCCATCTTTGTATTCTCCTGCATATGTGGCATGGTGCACAGTCCTGTTGCATCCACCCCCTTGACTCAGGGCAGAACTAAGACAAGGTTCTTTTGGGCCTTCACTGTTGAGTCTCACTAATTCGGTAATTCTTTTCTTATCAGAACGATATGAGTGAGTTTTCCGAGCTGCCGAACCTTTGTAATCACAATTAGACTCACCTAAACATTTCCGAATCGTCTACACTGTCCTCAGATCCACACACAAATACTCGTAAATAATTTTCGTATTGGAGCTTCCGGTGCGAATGCCAAGCAGTACAGCATGCCATTTACAAATTTCTGGCGGAGTGAATTGCATCATGGTGCTTTTCTCACAGTCGGTACCCAATTGACCCTACTATACTGACAAAATCAAAAACAAACAATGCGCATGCACGAAATTAAAATATAAAATGTTGACAATTTACCAATGGCACCCGGCATATATATATATATATATATATATATATATATCCCATGAGAACGAAAGTAATATATAAATTCTAATGTCCACAGCATTAACCCAAAAGAGGGCTTGATACCGATAGTAGAGCGATAATTATTTATTTGTTATAATTTTATCATATAGACAAAACTGTTTTCGCGGAAAAACAGCATAGCGTAAATGAAAAATGCCACAAAATTAAAGAAAATAAAGTATTATCGTCAAAATGTTTATGTTATTATTAAGATGAAAGAAAAAAGTATTTTTTAATTATTTTTTGAAATTTTTTAATATTTTCTAACACGTTCGAAATTTCGGTTAAAATCTTCTTTTGTTTACGTCATCGCGCGAACGTTAAAATAACAGTTTTTTTGGCGCTTTTTTCCCGTTGAAAACACATTGATTTGGAAATTCTTGTAAAATTAAAGTAATTGTCCAATTTTAATGAAATTTTCAGGACTTATTCACAAATAAATTAAATTATTTTTGAAATATTTTGTTTTTAGAAATTTTTGGTGAAAAAATTTTTTTTTTAAATATGTTACCCCCCCACTTATTTAATTTCATGAAATTTCGCCCGAAACCTTTTCGGATCCTCAATTTTTTTTTTTTTTTGTTAAAAGGAGGAGTCATTGGAGATGATAAATAACCTACTTTTTTTTTCAAATTTGGGCTATTTAACTGAAAATCTTGTCTGAATTGAAAAATAATGAATCCAATAAAACAATGATATTACTTAATTAGAAAAGTTTTTAATTGCTTTTGTAAATAAGTAACATTAAGGACATTATTGTCTGAAGAAATAATTTTTTTCTGATAAATAATTAATTTTTACAAGAATTTTTTCGTTTTTTAAAAAATTTTAATTATAATAATTTAGAATAGTTTAACATCGTGTAAAGCTCTGTATTAGGAGGGCTCCTCAATATTATGTAGTAATTAAGTAGAAAAAAAATTTACGAATCCAAAATTGCTAAGTTTAATAAATTTAGTTGAGCTACTTTTTTTAAAAATAATTTTTTATGTTGTATTTTTTTACTTAATACATTCCTTATTTCCGTGTATGATATACTGAAATTGCCAGTATTATTACACGATCACGTGTTTTAAGGGTTTTGTCCCTTTACGCGGCCTTTTCATAACATTTTTTATTTTCCATTCAACTTTAAAAGTGTAAACTTTAAATTTTAAAGTAATTTTTCTTTTTTTCATTTACTATTTCACTAAATAATTTTATTTTATGTATTGTATTTCCATTAGTGTGGGTCATACTCAAATAGAATAATTTTTTTTTGTAACTCAGACTTTTAAAAATTATGTCATTGATGGTAATCCGTAGTAGCTGTCATCGCCTCGTCATTCAACAATCCATCAATAGGTGGGTCAGATTAACAGGATCGATCGTTAATAATTGGTTGTATATTATTTTTTTACGCTATAAGTAAGAAAGATTTCTTTCAAATCAGATTACTTTAACTTTAAATTGTTTAATTTTACTAAAATAACGTGTCAGAATTTTTTGTTAAATATTTTAAAAATCGATAAATTTGTGTTTGTTTACAAATTTCTTAAAATTAAGAAAATGGCCGTTTTTAAGAAAATTTAAAAATTTAAAATTAAATTTGACAATCAAATGTATATAGTTTCTATCTGAAATACACCATAATTGTTTAATTAATAGAAATCGTAAATTTAATCATTAAACTTTCAATTAAAGCTAAAATGAAATCTTCAAGAATGTTTTTTCGTTGTAAAAAATTCATTTTAAACTTCAATATAGAAAATTTATGCCGAAATAGTGGAGGTACCTAGACAAAACCATTTTACTCACGGCAAACATGCAACCGTGGTACAAGAAACTTGGACCATAACATATATTAACACACACACACATATATATATATATATATATATATATATATATATATATATATATTAATAACCATTTTATACCACAGAATTTGATTTATGCTGTCCATGTCAAGGAATATGTCTTGTCCTTTTTTAGTACATCTCAGTTATACTTTATCCAGTTTCTACTGAGTTTATATTTACGCTACCCAGTCCAAGGATGGAACTGACTATTACTATGTCACCAAATAAAAAAAAAAGTCAATGATGTAATAAACCAGCTATTGGTCTGCGATTGCAGAACCCTTAATAAATAATCCGCTTTAGGCCATGTCTTTCACCAACGATTTTTCACCATAACCAGCAGAGCACATTCGAATTAATTTTAGTTAATTCTTGAGTCAGTTTATATTAAGTCTAACCAGCCTTCCCTGTAAGCAGAAGAAATGGATGCTGGGTCTAAATATAGATTTATAGCTGTTCTTTTTAAGTTAGTATTTTTGTCCTCGACTGGCAGTGAAGAGCTAGTATTGATGACCGATAGGCCGTTTTTTTATTTCTTTTTTCTTCTACTGACTCTCGCGTGGGTGCTTCCCAGAACATCACAAAATGAACCCGTTCAATTCAATCGCCAGGCGTAACATATCCTCCATTTCCTCAAAATCATTACTTCCTACACTTACATTCAATAAACACGGCTCTTTCTGTCACGCTTTCCATTTAGTTGTCCTTGAGACTTGTATTGGGTGACTATTATATTTAAAAATTCAGTTACATCTCAAATTGCATGCAGCATGCACCGAAAGCATGATTTACGATCTTGTAGTTCATGAAATTATCGGTTCTGGATAATTTTGACGTTGAGAGGTGTCTGTACATTGTCAAAGAGAATTTACATAAGCCAGATGCACACTGAAATAATTTTAGTTTGATGAAGCAAAGATAGATTTATTTGGCCCCAGTTAGCACTGCCAAATTTAGAGAAAGGAGAACGAAGAATTTATACCAGAGAACAACACCCCAATTGTAAAACACAGAGGCAGTAATGGAATGTCAACTGTCTGTTCTTCATCACAGTGGATCGCATTAGATTGACAAGGAAATGTCTCCATGACTTATCACAAAATCTCAGCTCCATCGAATAAAGGTATTATTGTGAGTGTGGTCGGAGCGTTGGGGTATTATTTCATTTAAAATTCTTAAAACGCAATGAAACACTAAATGCACATTTACACGTTCAGAAGCTGTAACATGTCTATAGAATTTTTTGATCACAAAGCGCCCTGTGCTTGTCAACAGGATAAATGTTTTTCGCCACAGTGAAACAGCAAGGCTGTCGGCTAGAATAACACTACAATTTTTATTTTGTTCCAACCAATTCGACGTACTCACCTGAACTCACGCCAAGCGATTCTTTCCTTCGATCGCTGCCAAACAGTTGATGGGGGAAAATATTCTGTAATGAAAACCTGATTCAAGAATAAGGCACGATCAGTTGAGAAACGTTGGAATTTAGAACCGAACACTTCATTTAATAAACAGGGGTCAGATTGTTCTAGTTTCCCCCGAACAAGGCCGGAACGTATAACAGACGAAACGTCGTTACTATGACAATAAAGTCGAAGACAACAGGGTATATATATATATATATATATATATATATATATATATATATATATATATATATATATACACGTCTTCTAGACTCGAGGATTACTTATATTGAACTTATATTGAATAATATATATATCGAATAATATATATTGAATAATATATATATACTGTTAAATATATATATATATATTATATATATTGTTATATATATATATATATATTATATATATTGTTATATATATATATATATATATTATATATATTGTTATATATATATATATATATATATATATATATATATATATATATATAGATAACTAGACATACTTTCCCTGACGAACCGTTTAGGTGAAACCTAGGTAGGTTTGTCTGGCTCACTAGGTGTATCGATATATATATATATATATATATATATATATATATATATATATATATATAATGTTATATATATATATTGTTATGGTCCGGTTCCTTGTACGACGGTGATAGTCCAAGGTAGAAACAATAAAGAAGAACTCGAACACACGTATGGAATAACACAGATATATTACAAACAGGAATATATACAGAGAAGTAGAAGTGTTAGTATGAGCAATCAGGTTTAGTAGGGAGAACAATGCACTCTCGACCAGTATCACTATTCCAATGTCTTGCAGTAATTGTTTGAACGCGACTATGTTTCGGACTGCCTCTGACTCGACTCTTGATTCGACTTGAACTATTGACTCGACTACTGACGATATTCAGTTACCCCGACCACGAGGGCGTCATATGGCACAAAGACTTTTTTAACATGGAGATCTCCAAGCACGTGGGCTCGGCCAAAAATATTCCCATTGAAACCGTATAATCGGGTTCAGGGCCGGTTTACCTCCTCGAAAGTGTGTCCGCCCTTCGGCGTAGCCTCCTTGGGATTCCTCCCCCCCCTAAGGCAGAGAGCTCAACCGAACAGTCGGTCAAGATTTGAGCGACTGACGATATTAAGTCACCCCCGACGAGGGTGTCATGTGGCACAGGGCCTTTTTAACGTGGGATCTCCGAGCCTGTGGGATCAGCCAAAAATATTCCCATTGAAACCGAATAAATAGGTTCAGGGTCGTTTTACCTCTCCGAAAGAAAATCCGAACTTCGGCGTAGCCTCCTTCGGGTTCCTCCCCGCCCGAAGACAGAGACTTAAAACGAACAGTCAGTCAGGACTTCAGCGTCTGACTATATTTAGTCACACCCCCACGTGGGCATCATGTGGCACAAAGCCGGTTTAACGTGGGCACGGCCCCAAAATATGCCCATTGAACCCGTATAAACGGGTTCAGGGTCGGTTTACCTCCACGAAAGAGAATCCGCCCTTCGGCGTAGCCTCGTTCGGGTTCCACACCGCGCGAAGGCAGAGAGTTCAACCGATCTGTCGTTCAAGAGTTGACCAACTGACGATATTCATTCATCACCCACGAGGGTGTCATGTGGCACAAGGCATTTTTAACGTGGGCTAGGCCAAAAATATGGCCATTGACCCGTATAAACGGTTTCAGTGCCGGTATACCTCACCGAAAGAGAGTCAGCCCTTCGGCTTAGCCTACTTTGTGTTCCTGCTGCCCGAAGGCAGAGAGTTCAAACGAACAGTCGGTCAAAAGTTGAATGACTGACGATATTCAGTCACCCCCGACGAAGGCGTCATGTAGCACAAGATCTTTTTAACATGGGATCTCTGAGCCCGTGGGCTCGGCCAAAAGTATGTCCATTGAACCCGTATAAACGGGTTCAGAGTCGGTATACCTCCCCGAAAGAGAATCCGCTATTCGGTGTAGCCTCCTTCGTCGTCCTCTCCGCACGAAGGCAGAGAGTTCAACCGAACAGTCGGTCAGGACTTGAGTGACTGACGATATTCATCACCCCCAAAAGAGGGCGTCATGTGGCACAAGGCCTTTTTAATGTGGGATCTCCGAGCCCGTGGGTTCGGCCAAAAATATGCCCATTCAACCCGTATAAACGGGTTCTGGGCCGCTTTACCTCACCGAAAGAGAATCCGCGCTTCGCCCTAGCCTCCTTCGCGAAGGCAGAGAGTTCAACCGATCTGTTGTTCTAGAGTTGACCGACTGACGATATTCAGTCTCACCCACCACAAGAGCGTCATGTGGCACAAAGCCTTTTTAAAGTGGGATCTCCAAGCCCGTGGGCTCGCCCAAAAATATGCCAATTGAACCCGTATAAACAGGTTCAGTCTCGGTTTACCTCCTCGAAAGAGAATCCGCCTTTCCGCGTAGCATCCTTCAGGTTCCTTCCACCCGAAGGCAAAGAGTTCAACCGAACAGTCCGCCAAGAGTTGACCGACTGACGATATTCAGTCACACCTCCCACTAGAGCGTCATGTGGCACAAGACCGGTTTAACGTGGGATCTCTGAGCCAATGGGCTCGGCCAAAAATATGCCCATTGAACCCATAAAACGGGTTCTGGGCCGGTTTACCTCCCCGAAAGAGAGTCCGCCCTTCGGCGTAGCCTCCTTCGTGTTCCTTCTGCCCGAAGGCAGAGAGTTCAACCGAACAGTCGGTCAAAAGTTGAACGACTAATGATAATCATTCCCCCCACCCAACGAGGGCGTTATGTGACACAGGGCCTTTTTAACGTGGGCTCACCGAGCCCGTGGGCTCGACCAAAAATATGCCCACTGAACCCGTATAAACGGGTTCAGGGTCGGTTTACCTCACGGAAAGTAAATCCGCCCTTCGGCGTAGCCTTTTTCCGGTTCCTCCCGGCCCGAAGGCAGAGAGTTCAACCGAACAATCGTTCAAAAGTTGAGAGACTGACGATATTCACTCACCCCAACCCACGAGAGCGTCATGTGGTACAAGGCCTTTTTAACGTGGGATCTCCGATCCCGTGTACTCGGCAAAAAACATTCCCATTCAACCCGTATAAACGGGTTCAGGGCCTCTTTACCTACCCGAAAGAGAATCCGCCCTTCGGCCTAGCCTCCTTCGGGTTATTCCCCGCACGAAGGGAGAGAGTTCAACCGATCTGTCTTTCAAGAGTTGAGAGACTGACGATATTCAGTCACCCTCACCCACGAGAGCGTCATGTGACACAAGGCCTTTTTAACGTGGGATCGCCGACCCCGTGGGCTCGGCCATAAATATGCTCATTGAACCCGTATAAACGGGTTCTGGGCCGGTTTACCTCCCCGAAAGGGAGTCCGCCCTTCGGCGTAGCTTCCTTCGTGTTCGTCCCGCCCGTAGGCAGAGAGTTCAACCGAACAGTCGGTCAAAAGTTGAGCCACTAACAATATTTAGTCACCCAACAGGAGGGCGTCATGTGGCACATGCCCTTTTTAACGTGGGCTCTCTGAGCCCGTGGGCTCGGCCAAAAATATGCCCATTGATCCCATATAAACGGGTTCAGAGTCGGTTTACCTCCCCGAAAGAGAATCCGCGCTTCGGCGTAGCCTCCTTCGGGTTCCTCCTTCGGGTTCCTCCCGCCCAAAGGCAGAGAGTTCAACCAATCTGTCGTTCAAGAGTTGAGCGTCAGACTCCCTGCCTTCTCCCGAGTCGCAGTATTTATTAAGTAGTCCATTATTATTATTATGGGTAAGATCTCATAATATTTTAAATGTGAATTAATTTTAAGCGTCTAATGATTTGTTTTTCTTTCAGATTTGACAACTTAAGTCTTTGGCAATTTCAACCATGGAAATATTACCAATCAAACAATATGTTAAAGTTATCGAAGCCTATTACAAATATGGACGTTCAAACACAATCAGAATGAGAAGTTCCCAGGTTGCATCATCTCTCGAAACAGCAAAATCAATTGGCCACGACGATCGTGCGACTTGACGCCTTTAGATTTCTTCCTTTTGGTTCATCACAAAAGTAAGGTGTTTGCCAACAATTCAACAGTTGAAGGATGAGATAAGACATATTGGTGAAATCGAAGAACAACTATGTGGGGAGGTCATCAAAAATTTTAAACATCGCGTGGAGGTGTGCCGCCGAAGCCTTGGTGGACATTTGGGCGATATTATTTTTCATACATAATTGCCAAAACTCAAATAACATGATGCAATCGAGAAATAAATAAATTTTCAAAAATATCACCGATTTATTACTGCTGACTTTGATCCGTCTTAATGAAACACCCTATACAATACACGTCGCCTGACGAGTGCTTTGGAACGTGAAGCACACTGTTGCCACTCGGTATTGGCTTCAATGTACTCTTTTTTATTTACATACGCCTACCGGTATTGACCATTTTAACCCCTAAATATAGCATACCTTGAAATTATATTTTTACCATATATATATATATGTGTGCGTGTATATATATATATATATATATATATATATATATATATATATATATATATATATATACACTTTAGGGTATTCCTTTCGGTCAATATCTCACCAGACGAATTTGTGGCAGCCCAAATAGAATATTAACTAATTCCAAAAAGTGACAGTCTTGGAAGTAACGGGAAACTGCGTTTAAATCACGATTTATTAATAAAATGGGGTGGGAAGAAATATCTTAAATATTAGAATAAATAGTTCCAGGAAAAATCAGGACTCACAAGCCTCCGAGTAAAGAACGAGGGCCGTCGAATTTCTATTTTTGTCGACATAGAGACTGTCAGTGTCATTTCATAAAAACTGCCTCGAAAAATACGCAGATGTTTTGCTGACCGTGCTTTGCCCAAAATTGTAAACGTCGGATCCGTTTTACTTACATTATTCATTGCTATATTCACAACATTTCGACCATTGTACGCACTGACTTTCTTCAGATGATTGGAATTTCGAATCAGATGATTGGAATTTTTACCGGACAATGAGGATAACAGTCCGAATAATGTAAATAATGTAAGTAAACATAATGCCTCGTCTCAGAGATATAGACAGGTGTGGAATCCATATATTTGTCAGGGTCATCTGGATTCTCTTATACACACACACATATATATATATATATATATGTTAAATATAACAGACAACGTATTCATATATATATACATATATATATATAGCGAGATAGAGAGAGAGAGAGAAATTCGTTGACTGTTATATTTAACAATATATATATATATATATATATATTCTAGTAATAATCTTATAAATATAAATTATATTCGTCTGGAAAACCTTCGGTGTCTTGATTTGCAAATAATAAAACCAATACCAAAGGGAAAAAAGGTACATATACCAAAGGAAAAAAAAGGTATGTATATATATATATATATATATATATATATATATTGTTAACTATAACAGACAACGGATTTCTATTGTTTGATCATGAGCCGTTCTAATCTTTGTATAGTTGCTTTATTTTCGGCAGAATTGGTTTTATTCAAACTAGTCACAGCAAATTACATTGCATCTAGACATATGGTTCTGTTGTTAATATTTCGGTCTCTCCCGTGGTACGACGTCATAGATCCGCATTATGAATTTACTACATAAGTCTTCTATACCGCAAAAGTTATCGTTAAACTTCTATGTAAAAATAACAAGATACCATTTTTGATAGTGAATATCTTTGTTGAAATGTCCATATAACCACTCTGATAGTGGCTCATTTGAGCCGAAAGATTAGATCAAGAAACAGCTTAATAAAAATCTAATCTTTGGTCAGTTTTGTCTTTGTTTTCTCCCAAAATTAAAGCAACTTTTTGAAGGT
Organism: Acanthosepion lycidas; assembly: GCA_963932145.1. NCBI lineage: Eukaryota > Metazoa > Mollusca > Cephalopoda > Sepiida > Sepiidae > Acanthosepion > Acanthosepion lycidas. The sequence goes on from OZ010604.1 coordinate 24,965,134, forward strand.
TAGAATGGTTCATGATCAAACATAATAGACATTCGTTGTCTGTCATATTTAATAATGCATTTTTAAATAAAAATCTGCAACCCCAATATATATATATATTATTAGGAGTACTTGAAAATCATAATTAAGTAATTCATCGAATCTAGAGGAAACCTCAACAGAACGTAGAAAGCACTGGACGGCTGTTTCGTTCTATATTTGGTATTTATAAGCAGTACGCATCCACTACCGAGAACTGAAACACGAACAGTTACGATAGCAGTCAGACGCCATACCAACTATAGCATCGGGCCTCGGTGACGAAAAGGTAATAATTAGACTCGATATTGCGCCGCTCGATCACATAATCCGTGGCGAAACTAATCCGAGTTAGGCTTCTGCCTCCACGAGCTACGACTACTATCACCAAGCCGCTCAGTCCAGAGCATTAGAAGCCGCTTCAAGCAATGATATACAGACAGAAATATATATATATATATATATATATATATATATATATATATATATATATATAGAGAGAGAGAGAGAGAGAGAGAGAGAGACAGAGAGAGATAGAGAGAGACAGAAAGAAAAACTTACCCGGGCCGGCGCGTTTCATACTCAGCGAAATCCAAGGATATTATTTGGTAACAAGTATTTATATACAAGAGCGAGAATGTTATTAGCTTTTCAAAATTCTTAAGTCTGGGAATGCTCATAAATATACATCAGTGTAGCTGGAAAGTCAGGCAAAGTATGGAAGATATGAAAGGACACAATTTAAAAGAAAAGTAAGTGATATTTTGATTTGTTTTTTTTTTAATGCAAATTAATGTTAAAGTTATTTTAGTTTGAGATTATTTTATGAATTTTTTTGAATAACAAAAGTTTATAAATTTCTCTTAATTTTTTTAAACATCTTTGTAGTTATATATTTCGGCTAGAGAAGAAGTATTTCTTGTAGGACAATGTATGCTCTCCCCGGTAGGATGCGAACCTGCGTCCCTCTTAGCGGTTTGATCCAACATGACTTAAAAGTGTAGACCAAAGAACAGCCTCGCCAATCGACCAGGTTTTCAAATAGAGCTTATTTTATTTAAAGATAACATATAATTAGAAAATTGTGCAGAACCAACTCAAACCTATCTCGAAGAGAACTGGTGAACTTTGTTACCAAACGAAACCCCACTCAGGTTTTGGACCGTCTTCCACTGACGGATTCAGGATACAGTATGTTCTGCTATGTACCGATGCAATTGTTTTTTTTAATAATAAACAGTATTAACTACATTTACCGGCTTGAATGTCCGAGAAATTCCATAGAAAATATGTGTTTTCCGACAAAAAGCGAACCTGAATGCTACCATTATTTTGCCTGATAAGCAAAAAAAAATATTAATATAATTGTATAATATATGATGATTATTAGTTTACGTTATGATACTCTTCAAGAAGATATAAGAGTTCGAGAGAAATCAGGGGGAATTTGTCGTTTAAAAACAGTATTTTCACTTTAATAACCAGACGCTTCCTGTGTAGCTAAAATGCATAGCACGTCAGGCCAAAAGACGGTTCCGTGTAACCTACACGGAAGCGTCATTTATTGTTAATAAAGTTTATTATAAGCATGCGTTTACTTACTTTTTACTATATATATATATATATATATATATATATATATATATATATATAAATAAATAAATATATATATATATAAATAGATAGATAAATAGATAGATAGACATATGTTTATTTTCCTTGATTATATATATATATATATATATATATAATCCAGGAAAATAAATATCTATCTATCTATCTCTCTCTCTATATATATATTATATTTCTATAATTTTAATATATTATATATTTCTATAATTTTAACATAGTATATATTTCTATAATTTTAACATATTATATATATATATATATATATATATATATATATATATATATATATATATAGTGTGTGTGTATTTAGGCAAGTTTTGCCTATTTATTTCAAATAAGTCTCTTTCATATTGTCTGATAAGCTTATTAACATTATCATTGAAAGACAAAGTGAAATCCCCATACATATACATACATATATATATATATATATATATATATATATATATATATATATATATATATATATATATATATATATGTGTGTGTGTGTATGTATATTTCAATAAAGGTGCAATTAATTTATAAATTCATGAATTATTCATACAAAAAATAAATACAAAGGTTAATGATTTAAATGGCGAGAAATCCATCTTCGCGATCAATTCAAATAATATACAAAAACCCCGAACCTTTTTATGAATGAAAAGATCCTGTTTTATAAATTTCAGTTGCATAAGGTCTTATTAATTTTACAAGCTTTCGTCTGTTCCTACAGACATCCTCAGGTATGAAATAGATTTTGTTCTTGTTTTTACTCTCAGTAATAAGAGGACAACGAAAATAGAGATCTTATCCGAAAAATGCTATGAGAAATGTCTTATTGTTTTGGAACGTGCAGTCGCAACGCTGACTTTGAATTTAAATTTTAAGTTCTGCGTTTATGTACAAATGTAGTGATAAGAGAATTCTTTTTTACTGGTAGATTTTCTGTCAATGTGGCATGAACTATATTGTTCAATAATTAGAGTAATGTCGCACTTATTATCCGAAAGTTGCACTTGGATCAGTTATTTTAATCTCAATAAAGGTGCAATTAATTTATAAATTCATGAATTATTCATACAAAAAACAAATACAAAGCTTAATGATTTAAATGGCGAGAAATCCATCTTCGCAAACAATTCAAATAATATACAAAAACCCCGAACCTGTTTATGAATAAAAAGATCCTGTTTTATAAATTTCAGTTGCATAAGGTCTTATTATTTTTACAAGCTTTCGTTTGTTCCTACAGGCATCCTAAGGTATGAAATAGATTTTGTTCTTGTTTTTACTCTCAGTAATAAGTGGACAACGAAAATAGAGTTGTAATCCGAAAAATCCTATGAGAAATGTATATATATATATATATATATATATATATATATATATATATATTGAAAACACAACTATACAAAAACATAAAAATAATAAGCAGAAACTAAAAATTCTTGACGGTATATACATAAAACAGTTTAGACCTAATCTGAACAAAATAAACTACGAAATCTACACAAATATTATTAAATGCCTATAACTGATAACAGAAGCCATTGGTTTATAACAATGGCTTCCCATACTTAATACTTCTCGTTTTCACTCTCGCGTGGTCATTTGTGACGTCACGAGCTGCGATGCGATTTTCGCTTCCGCGTCTCGTATAAACGATTTTGTCGTTGCTTTGAAATTTTTCATGCAAAAAAAAAAAATAATATCATTATTGTTTTGTCCGTGTATTGTTTAATATATTGAAATGTAATTGTGATCTTTGATAATGGCTTATGTAAACCGAAAGCTTAGATTGGATTAAAGCATATATCAATATGGTGATTTTCTTTCGCCTTTCAATGATAATGTTATTAAGCTTATCAGACAATATGAAAGGAACTTACTTAAAATAAATAGACAAAACTTGTCTATATTATTTATTGAAACATGCATCAATCCATATATATATCTACATGTGTGTGTGTATACATATATATATATATATATATATATATATATATATTCCTTGGATATTCAGGCCGGTAAATGTTGTTAATGCTCTTTATTATAAACAGAGCATTTACTTAAATATTTGCATCTATAAAAATAATGTATAAACAGAAAATATATTAAAATAATTGTCGGACTTAGTCAATTTCCTAACATGCACACACACAAACACGTACACAGACAAACAGACACACACACACACACATATATATATATATATATATATATATATATATATATATATATATATATATGTGTGTGTGTAAACTCAATGATTCTGCTGAAGTGCATAGTTTTAAAGTTGGCATGGTCCCCACTTGACCTCGTTTGAAAAAAAAAATATTTCGTCTAAGAATTGAAAGCAGACTCGGGCCAAATAGATGGGTGCTGGATGCGGGGTAAGGGGTAGAATTGATGGCGGAATTTCCTTGGGTTCGGCATGTTAGTCTCGTTGGCAAGGAGGGGGATTAGCAGCAGGAGAGGTAACCACACTTCATCAGATGGAATGTTGGAACCTCTTGAAAATTGCTAAGTATTGCCTCGATCCAAAAATAAAATTTATTACACCGACGACTATTCGGTGTGCTTAAGTGGTTTAATACATAAAATATGTAACTTATATTGATGGATAAGATAGATAGAAAGACAGACAGACAGTGAAGAACAGAGAGAGAGACTGCTACGAGTGTTGATGAAAAGTTCGTAGTCTTACAATTATCCCCAAAATATCTATATTACAAAATATCAGATATTTTTTTAGAAGACATTCAGGGTAATCTCACGGATAGCTAGCTAGACAGATAAATATGAACATACTGAGATAGATAGAAGCAGGCCCAGATAGATAGATAGATAGATAGATAGATAGATAGATAGATAGATAGATTTCCCTGGGAAATAATGAATAAACCTCCTCTTGCAACCCAAGACTTGAGTTAATTATTGGGAATTGTATCAATAAACGATTATCTAAAAAAAAAATCTTATAGTATAAAATATTTTCCGGCTTTAAATAACCTGTAAACGGTTGACAAGCCGCCAAAAACTGGTGAATCTATCTATTTCATATGCCGAGGTTTAGAAGCTCACTGATAAAATGAGGTAAAATTTAACTTCTACACGGGACATACGGTCGGTTTAATGTGGGGAGCCCGAGCGCGTGAACTCAGGCAAGCCCCGAGCCCCCGCAACCGTCAGTTGCGCTGGCCTCGGTGCGTGCACCGATTCTTCTTTCTAGTGCAATGAGAAAGCGTGACCTCGGGCAGCTGTTCCCCAAGGCCGGCACCTCTCGGTTTAATTTTCCTTTGTTTCCCCACCGTCATTTGACAGTGAGGCCCCTGAGAACACTCTGCCCAAAGACAGAGACTCAACTGAGAGATGTTAAGCCACGCGTGACAAATCCCTCCAAGGAGTAAATTGTATTTACTCAACCCACCACGAGGTCAGGTTGTGACACAAGGTTGGTTTAATGTGGGGAGCCTGAGCGCGTGCACCCGGGAAAGGAACAAAAATTCCCCAAGTCTCCGCAACCGTCCCTTCTCTCTAGTGTAAGGAGAAGGCGCGGAATCGGGCAGCTGTTCCACAGGGCCGGCACCTCTCAGTTTAATTTTCCTCAGTTCCAACTCCTTTATTTTTCGCGGTAGATGCTTAATATCTCTCTTATATATTATCTATTTCGAGGCAATGTTCCTCTTCAGGTTTAACTAATTTGCATATTGATTTTAAAAAAGTATATTTCATTAATGAATTGTTCTTCATTGCTGTTCTTTTATTCGAGGATTGTTTTGATTTCCATATAAAAAAATTGTTGTTTAAGAATATCGTCTTTTATAGTGCAGAAAAGTGTTTGGAATTTGCATTTTACATTTCCCCATCATTTCTTTTTCATACATTTCCGTAATTTCCCTCTTGAACTTTCCTTTACTTGCGTCTTCCTTCTCTTCTTCTTCGACGCATCTCATTCTTGACACAGAAATGCCTGTTCTAGATTACGCCGACTGTACCTTATTTAGTAGCAACTAACCGCACCCAAGAATAATCCTGGGTAATACTTGAAAACTCAAGTGTGACACGGATCTATTTCTACAATTTGACTCTACTACAGTAAACTGAAATTGTCTGCATTTTTGACTCGAGTGTAATCTGTTATTATACACTGTTCCTATATCTATCTTCTATATACAAGGGTAATTCGAACCAATATCTGTATTTTTGACTCGAAGGAAACCGTGCCTATCTCAACGTTTTTGACTCACATGTAAACCAGATCTATGTTTACCTTTTGACCGGTGTGTAAACCCAGATATCATTCTCTTTTATTCTAGAGTAAACCGACGCTATGTCAAAATTTAAGACACTAGGGTAAACTAAACATATGGTACCATTTTCATTCTAGTTTAGAACGAACCTATGTCTACCTAATTGACTAGAGTTCATGCCGGACTGATGTCAACCTTTTAGACTCTGGTGTAAAGCAGACCTACGTTTACACTTTTAACTGGAGTGTAAACCCAAACTATATCTGCCTTTTTTTTACTCTAGTGTGAACCGAACATATGCCTTTTTGACTTTTTGACTCGTGTATAAACGGAACGCATGTCTACCTTTTTTCTAGTGTGAACGCGAGATATGCCGACTTATTTACATGAGTGTAACTTCTTCATTCAAGTGTAAACCGGACTGATGTCCTCCTTATTAACAAACGTGTAAACCGGACATCTTGGTTACCTATTTACCGAGTGTAACATATGCCTACCTTTTCGACTCTAGTGGAAACTGAATATTTGCCTACCTTTTACATTCACGTGTAAACCGGAGCTATTTTTTCCGTCTTCATTTAAGTTTGGACCAGCACTATATCAGCTTGTTATGCTAGTTTAAACTGAACACAAGTCAACCTTTTTCAGCCATGTGCAAAACGGACATACGTTTTCCGTACCCATTTAAGCCTGAACCAGAACTATGACTACTTATGTTAGTGTAAACTGGATCTAAAGCAGACTTCCCCATCTGTGTGCAAAACGGGCCTATGTTTTTTGTCCCCATTGATGTCTAAATCAGCACAGTATTTGCTTGTTATGCAAGTGCTAACTGAACCTAAGTCAACCTTGTCCATCCGTGTGCATAACGGACCTCTGTCTTCCGTCCTCACTTAAGTCTAAACCAGCACTATATCTGCTTGTTATGCTACTGTAAACTGGACTTAAATCAACGGTCTTCATCCGTGTGAAAAACGGACCTCTGTCTTCCGTCCTCACTTAATTCTAAACCAGCACTATATCTGCTTGTTATGCTAGTGTAAACTGGACCGACGTCAACCTTCTTCAGCCATGTACAAAACGGACCTATCTCTTCAGTCCTCATTTAAGTCTAGACTAGCACTATATCTATTTGTTATGCTAGTGTAAACTGGACCTAAATCAACCTTCTTCATCCATGTACAAAACGGACCTATCTGTTCAGTCCTCATTTAAGTCTGGACTAGTACTATATCTATTTGTTATGCTAGTGTAAACTGGACCTAAATCAACCTTCTTCATCAATATCCAAAACGGACCTGTGTTTTCCGGACTCATTTAAGTCTGAACCATTACTATGTCTATGTGTTATGTTAGTGTAAACTGGACTTAATTCAACTTTCTTCATCTATGTGCAAAACGAACCTATCTCTACCTTCTTCAGTCAAGTTTTTTAGCTCATGTTTGCTTTTTCTTTATCTCTGTCTTTTTTGTTCAAGTGTAATATCCTTCTTTTATGAGCCTTTTTGACGGAAGAATTATGTGTCCTACCAGGATTGATTATTGGCGGTCACAATCTTCAAATATGCTGATGACACGGTGTTGATAGCAGACACAGAAAGAAAACTACAAATTCTCCTATATAAGCTTATGAGCGAAAGGGAAAAGCAAGGACTAGGGGCTTTTCTTCCGAGAGCATTAGCACACGAAGAGAATGGTTTTTTTCCCGTCGGAGTAGATGCTGCGATTGTATTATGTTCTGTGTCAGATTCCTTCTCTCTTCCTTTGCGTTCCCCACCACCGTCTCGTGTCATCTGTTGGTGCGGTAGTATGACCGGCTATGACTAGCTTAGACAAGGTTTACCAGCTTAGACAGGCTAAGAGCAACTTAGACCAGCGGTCCGAGTGGAAACACTCGGGTCCCCACGTTAAAAACCGACCTTGTATCATAACCTGACTCAGTAGCGGGGGATAAGATAAATTTCGGTAGAAGAAAAAGACATAATGCACGGTTGTTAGCAAAAGGGGCAACCCAAAATGGAAATTACAAATTGGGGATTCCAAAATCAAACAAGCCTCAAAATTTAAATATCTAGTAAGTTTTTTTTTTTTGTTTTTTGTTTTTTTTAACAGAGGACAAAAAGTGCTATACAGAAGACTGAATACGTTATAGAGAAAGGAAGTTTCCAAAAGCTAAGCAAAGTATTAAGAAATAGAAAAATATCGTTAGCAATAAAGAGTGCTAAACTCTTATGTGATATCTGTCCACTTATATGGCAGTACTTGCTTGACAATCTCTTCAAAGATGAAGAAGAAACTTGAAGCAACAGAAATGTGAATCGGGTAATTTGCTATTTAAACCCCGCGCTAAATATGTAATAAAAAATTGCTGAATAGTTATATTTAGGTGTAAATTTACATGCTTAATTCGAAAATAAGAGAGAAATTTTGATAAAATCTACCGTTTAGGAGTTATCGACAATAAAAATTCGGACTCATTCGTGTTACGGTACGGCAGCCATTACTGGCGTTGTTTACATACATGATCAGATTTGCGAGGAAAATTACATTGTTAACGGCTTTTTTACGGTTCTTACTTGACTGAATTACTGCGCAACTAAGGACTCATTACATGCGCAATAAAAAATTTGTTCCGCAGCTAATATCTGCAAATAACGCCAGTAATGCCTGCCACGACGCGAATGAGTTCGAACTTCCATTGCCGAAAACTCCAAAACGGTAGATTTTATCAAACTTTGTTTATTATTTTCGAATTAAGCATGTAAATTTACAACTAAATGTAACTATTCGGCAAATTGTTATTACATATTTAGCGCGGGGCTTAAAAAACTAATTACCCTATGAATTTACAGATGAATGCCATGGGAATGTGAGCAATAGCGACGTTTTAATACTTAACATCAAGAAGAGACATTTGAAGTCTCTGGGGAACATAATGAGGAAGGGGGCTTGGAAAATCTGATACTCACAGGAAAGGTTGAGGGCAAGAGAGACAAAGGAAAACAGCGTATGACATAATGAGTTTGAGTAAATGGATGACGTAACAAGGTTTAGAAGAAATAATGAAAAGAAAAAATATTAAAATCTAGAAAGGACAGGAAATTGTGGAGAGCCATGATCGCCTACTTCCTGAAAGAACACGGCACATAGAAGAAGAAGAATGAGCTTGAGTAAATGGATGGCGGAACAAGGTTTAGGAATGATAAGTAAAAGACAAAATTTATTAAGATCTACAAAGAACAGGAAATTGTGGAGAGCCATGATCACGGCACGTAGAAGAAGAACGGACACGGCACGAAGAAGAAGAAGAAGAAGAAGAAGAAGTAGAAAATATCCACGTTTTCTGACTCCAGTGTAAACCGGACCTCTGTCTACCTTTTTGAAACTAATGTCGTACCCGACCCATATCTACCTTTTCGATTTGGAGACAAAGCCGGACCCATGTCTACTTATCTATCAATTCTTTGACATATTTGTCGGATAAGACTTATATTCTACTTTACATTATCAAACAATCTAATCTTTACGTATCGATTTTCCCATCCATTTCTTCTAATCGTTCATTCTTTCTCTTCATTCACATCATTCATCTTCTTTTCTTCCTTCTCCTTCATTTCATTCACTTCCTATTCATCAACTTGCTTCGCTATTAAGCAAGGAATTATTTGAAAAAAAGAAAATAGACGAGAAGAAGAATGAAAAAATAAATGAACAAAAAAGAAAAACAAAATGGAATGAAGAATGAAAGCAGAATGTAAAGAAGAAAAAGAAGAAGAGAGGGACAAAAAGGACGAGAAATAAAGAAGAAGAAGAAGATGATGATGATTTCGGAAAGAAGAAGTAGATGATGATATGATGATGACGATGATGGTGATAATTTTATAAGGCAGACGAAAAACAAGAGAAAAAAAGCAAACGAGGAAGAACTAAAAAGCATGTAAAGAAAAAGAAGAAGGAAATTGAAAGAAGAATTGACGAAGATGAAGAAAAAAAAATTAACAAAGAAGAAGAAGAAAAAGAAGCCAATGAGAGACCAGTAAAAAGTAAGAAAGTAAGAAAAGAGATCACTTAGTAAAGAAGAAGAAAAACAAAAAGAAGACAAACGATGGAGAATAAAAAATGAAAATAGCAAAGAAAACAAGAAAAAGAATCAAAAAGTGAAGAGGTAAACAAAAGAAAGTAACGAAGAAAAAGAAGAAGAAGAAGAAGAAGAAGAAGAGGAAGAAACAGAGAAAAGAAGAAGAAGAAGAAGAAGAAGAAGAAGAAAACGGAAAAGATGAATAAAAAGAAAAAAAGGAAAGCGAAATGAAGAAGATGAAGAAGACGACGACGAAGAAGAAGAAGACGAAGAAGAAGACGACGAAGAAGAAGAAGACGAAGAAGAAGACGACGAAGAAGAAGAAGACGAAGAAGAAGACGACGACGAAGAAAAGCAAAAAGGAAAAGAGTAAGACGTAAAAAAAGAAGGTAACGAAAATACAAGAAAAAGAAGCAAACGAGAATGAAGTGTAAAAAGAACGTAATGAAAATACAAGAGGAAGAAAAAGGAAAAGAAAAAGAAGTTAAAAAAAAATGTAACAAAACTGCAAGAAGAAGAAAAAGATAAAAAAGCGAAAGAGAAAGAAGTTTTAAAAGAAAGTAACGAAAAAAGAAGAAAAAGAAGAAGAAAAAGAAGCAAACGAGAATGAAGTGTAAAAAGAACGTAATGAAAATACAAGAGGAAGAAAAAGGAAAAAGACAAGGAGGAAGTGTAAAAAGAAAGTAACAAAAATGCAAGAAGAAAAAGAAAAAACAGTGAAAGAGGAAGAAGTGAAAACAGAAAGTAACGAAAATATAAGAAAAAGAAGCAAACGCAGAAATAGTGTAAAAAGAACAACAAAAATACAAGAAAAAGAAGAAGAAAAAGAAGCAAACAATGAGGAAGTGTAAAAAGAGCGTAACGAAAATACAAGAGGAAGAAAAAGAAGTTAAAAAAGAAAGCAACAAAAATGCAAGAAGAAAAAAAAAACGAAAGAGGAAGATGTGTAAAAAGAAAGTAACGAAAATAGAAGAAAAAGAAGCAAACGAGGGAGAAGCTGAGAAAAGAAAGTAAAAAAAAAAAATGTAAGAAGACGAAAAAGAAGAAAAAGCGACAATAGGAGGAATTATTAAAGCAAATGTTCTTCCTAATCTTTTTTATTGACCATTACTCCATTTCTGGCGGGACTGTCGACTTGAGATGAGGCTTTTAATTTTGTTTTCTGAAATGATGGATGAGGCGTACATCCATACAAACCCGCCGGCAATCCGTCAGTGAAAGACACACCACGCGACGCACATATCGCTCTCATCCGGGATATAATTTGTCTTCTGCATAGATAACCAAATATATACACCATCAACCCCTTCTCCTCCACTTTCTCTTTCCCTATCACCCCCACCTCTTTCTTTCTCCCTCTCTCAACCTCACACAAAAAGCATATATACAAAAGTGTGCATTAGAAAGATCTCGTAGCAACTAAAAAGCCCTTCCCCTACGCCCAAATTCTCAATCTCCAAACCTTCTTCCGAAAACTGCCTTTTTGTGAAATAAAGTTGGATTCTAAAGAAATAAAACCTTTAATTAGTGCGAAATTATGTTTCGGTCAAGAAAATAAATCTAGCCTTATTTGCATTATTCGGACACTTATCCTCATTTTCATTGTCATATTTACAACGTTTCAGGCGTTGTATGCTCCCGTTTTCTTCAGGTGATTGGAATTTCGAAACGAACCCTTTATTTCGTCGAATAGGGTAGATTGTTCTAGTTCCACGTGCCATCACTCTTCCCGGTGTTATTTCCCTTTAACTCACCTCTCCAAGTTTTTTTTTTTTTTTTGCGCGCGCACTACTGCTGTGGCCTGGTATTGAACTCACAACTCATTGGGTCTAGTCACTGGATCTAACGAACCTCTTTATCCACTGTCAAAATGTCCCAACAAGCAATGTTTACTTCACGCAAAAGGAAAATTAAGCTTTGCTTCGCACTAGGTGCCTTCGATGATGAATAGCTAAAAGCTCGCCAGTCTAAAAGATGAATTCACGACGGTAAAAAAATTGCTTACGGCCACATCACGTTGAAACACCGGTTTTCGTACGATCACCGAAGTAAAGCAACGTCCAGCCTTGTCAGTACGTAGGTGAGTGACTACGTGAGAACATGTGTGTTCGGTTAGTGCAATAGAAAACGACTTTGAGTTTGGATTCGGAGAGCCGAGTTTGAATTCCAGTCCGGTTCGTTACATAAACTTACGCGCAAATACCCTTCGGAACGCCATGAACCAACTTCTTCTCTCCCCAGCTATGGGTTAATTAGTACGACTTGTATCACTAAATCATTTTTCTATAAAAATTATTACTATCTAAAAATAGTTTATGGTTTAAAATAACCTGCAAATGGTTGATAAACCGTAGAAAACTATCAATAAGATAAATATAGAAAATTTATATCCCCGAAAAAATAAATTTCGGTCGAGCACTTCAGAGAGAAAGCGCGAATTTGTAAACTATGACTGCTACCGCTGATAATGCAAAGCTCTTCTATGAATAGAGCACTCTGAGTAAATAGCGTGTTTATTCAAAAATAAATACGTGAAAATTCACCTTCCTCTCTGCCGACAGCCGATAACTTAGAGGAAAAATCTCCGACTGATGACCAAATCAGAGGAGTTTCGATCGTGGCTTGAGGTAACCGGTTGTCTATCCACACTGATGAGCTGCGATACAGCCAAACAGGATGTCTGTAGATGACAATATATATATATATATATATATATATATATATATATATACATATATATATATATGTATATATATATATATATATATATATATATAGATAGATAGATAGATAGATGAGGCACGGTGGAATAATGGATAACGGCTTGGAGAGCCGAGTTCGAATTCCAGTCGAATCTATTACATTTACTTACAGAAAGATGTGAATCCTCTTCTCCCTCAAGCCATGGGTAAATAGCAGGACAGACTGGGTTCTATAGCCTTGGATGGCAACTGGTCTAGGAGAAGGACAACTCTGAATTCAAAACCTGCAGAGGGTCGTTTAGAGACCTTGTGTCTCTGTAATCGGCCCTTCAAAAAGTGAGGAGGGTCCTGCACGAAACCTTCACCACTATAATCAAATCTCATGTGCTGTTGTCGGGCTGTCGATTTCCTGGGAACTGATCTGCTTGACCCTCATACGTCGAGAGTGTCGGGAGAGTCGAGTATATATATATATATATATATATATATATATATATATATATATATATATATATATATGTGTGTGTGTGTGTGTGTGTGTATTATTACTAAACAAAATCAAAAATTAACTCATATTGGGGGATAGATCTGTTTCAACCGACAAAACTACGTCAGTCTTATTCAACCCCGGTTTATAGACTGTGTTTATGTCGGAATTAGAAATTTAAGTTTTTGAAGTTAAATTTCTAATTCCGGCATGAACACAGAATAAGACTGACATAGTTTTGTCGGATGTGATAGATCTATCCTCCCCCATATGAGGTAATTTGGGATATTGTGTAATTTATATGCTCTGTTTTTGTGGAGCAATTTTTAATACTTTATATTACTAAGATCCACTTGGATTATATACCAACGAAATTATTACCTGTATTATATATATATATATATATATATATATATATATATATATACAGTGAATTTAAGGGAAATCCTTTTCGTCATAGACTCTCGAAATTTCAATAACTATTACATCACATCCAAACTTACACAACCCGTTATTCTCAAATGATTACCCACCTAGATACTGACTAATTTCGACGTTGCTTCTCATCTTACTGGAACCAGTGTCTGAACGCAACGTGGCCGTAGGACCTTTATACCAGCCTCACACCCAACCTTACAGATATATATATATTTATTTGTGTAGTCAGTATCGGAGATAAAGTGTTATATATATATATATATATATATATATATATATATATATATATATATATATATATATATACGGAGAGAGAGAGAGAAAGTGATATATATAGTGTGAACATCTATATTGAAGAATTTAGGGAACTTGGTTTAATTGCAACCACTTACGTCCAAATACCCCTGAAAAAGCGATGAACCCATCACTTATTCCCCCAACCCCAGCTACGGGTGAAATAGAATGACAGACTTGGTTCTATAGACTTGCTTGACAACCAGTCTATCTCAGAAAGAAATGACGACCTACTATGGGAAAATCTTCTGCCTAGTCAGTCAGGAATCGCCCGAACATATATCACGTATGACACTTAACTGATTTATTTCATGGAGATATTGTTTTTGTTTTTTTATTTCCAACAACTCAGCAGAAATCCTTTCCACGCAAAGCACATTCATTACAACAGAGCGACATTTTGTCAGAATGTTTATGGATGGAAAATTAGCAAGCCGATGGTTTAGTCGAGCAAGACAAGTGATTTCGTTATAAAAAAACACCTGATGTCATTATTTACGTCATTCGGAATATTTTCCTCCTCTTTGTTACGATATTTATCACTACGTTTCGACCGTTGTAGGCTCCGGCCTTATTCAGGTTGTTGAAATGTCGAAGGCCGAGGTGTACAAAAGCCGAAACGCTATGATAAATACGGCAACAAAGATGAGGACAATAGTCCGAATAATGTAAATAATACCTCATCTCAGAAATATAGACAGATACTTGATGTCAGTTTTTTTTCTTTTGTGTGTGGGGTATATTAAAATGAGTTTGACAACAGAAGAAAAAAAAACTGAAATGTGTCAAATTACTATTAGAGTTTTTCATAAAAGATTGCAAGTTAGCATTTTCATTAATGACTCACTTATTGTTAATAATAATTTAAAAAAAACTAAATCTTATTTTACCTTACATATATTATAGGTTTCAAATGAAATTCTAAAAAATTGGAAAATCGTCTGTGACGTGCGAGTTTGACTTAGAATGAATATATCTAATCATCTTGGCAGAACAACGCAATTCTTTATTTCTGGGATCAGTTTTTTAATATTTTAATGATATTGAAGTTCATGTCGATTTTTAAGGGAAATTATAACACAAAACAAAATTATGCCATTAAATATTTATTCAACTAAATAGGAAGCATTTTATTGACCAACCTTTCTCAATTTTTCCTTCCTCTAAAAGATTCCATATTCCCAAAATTTCGGTGGTTTTTCGGCAAAGAACTCATTAAGGTGTTTTTCGCTGTCAAATTAAAATTTTTACCTCTGAGAATGTTTTGCAAGGACCTGAATAAATGAAAATCTAAAGAAACAATGTATTGTAACCTAGAAAAATTTACGGAATTAGGAATAACCAAAATGAAGGTTAGAAATGGAATGACAATCTTTATAAGATCAACAAAATACAATACTCGCCAGCGGCGTGAAGTAGGTAAACCACTGCTAGTGGTGGACTACTTATGAAGCATATTACCACCACTTACAATATACTACAGCGTATTCCTGAAGATTGGGACATACCCATTAGTGTTCTTAGGTACGGTATATAACACAAAGTCTGGTGAATATGCCGGGGGAGTAACACATCCCATTCAAGCTGCAAAAAATTTGCCGGGTCGCCAAAGATTCGTCAGGTCTGGCACTTTCCTGATGGAAAAAAAATACCGCACCTGTTCGCCAATTCTGGAAATTTGTCTTGAATTGTTGCCTTTAATTCTTCCAATTGCGAGCAATACTTTTGAGAATCAATTGACTGATTACTTGGCAGAAGCTCATAGTACAAGATTCGTTTCCATTCCCAACAGAAACACAGCATGACTTTCTTATAATGAAGACCTGCTTTTGAAGTGGCTAAAGTTGGCTCAGGTCGCTTACCCCAGGATCATTTTCGCTGAACATTGTTGTAAATCAGTCATTTCTCATCACCCATCACAATTTGCTTCAAAAAGGTGGATTTCATTGAGTTTATACAGCAATTTACAAATGAAATACGATCCAAAACATTCTTTTCGCTCTGATTATGTAGAACCTAATCATCGTAATGATTTGAGTAGAGGAACTTCACTCAGTGTTGATGGATGGCGGGTTTTGATAAATTTAGTGTTTCTGCCAATTCTTGCGTTTTGTAATGTGGATTATACTCAATCAATGTCTTGATTTGTTCGTCATCCTTAGTGTTGAGTGGTCCACCCCTTTTTATACAAATGGACTCACCCAGGGTATACTTATACTATTGCCAGTGAATACCCGAGTGCAAGACCGTCGAACAGAGTCGAGTCCAGAGTAACAGAGTAAAAGGTTGTAGGTAACCGGAAGATTGAGGGTCAGGTAACAGCGTTGTAGGAGTCACAGTGAGCGAGCACGTAGACTCAGTAAGAAGTCATCCAGTGACACTTCAATACCAATGACTATATATATATTTTGCTACTAACCCGTATTCCTAGAACTACTAACCTGTTTTACCAGTTTGTATTATTACGTTTAATACATTATTTTCATATATTACTTCCTGCATTTGTTATTCATTGGTACCGGAGTTCAACTCGGAATCCACAATACTTAGTGTGTGTGTGTGGGGGGGTCTGCATGAGCGTTATTTATGAAAGGCTAGAATCATTAATTCTAAGCGTTACTAAGCACTTCTGTACGGTTCTGTCAGCTAAAGCACTTTCAACGTATACACATAATCGTTTTGTTTGGGTCAACTGAGGCAGTGTATTTTTTAATAATATATCTAAGTGAAGATTCATTTTGTTTTGTAGTATGTACATTTGGTTTTTGCAGAAAATATTTTTTATTTTTGTAGAAAATATCATATGAATCAAATTAATTATCTACTTAAATCACCTAACCATATCCTAAAAAAAAACACCAGCAAAATCAAAATTACAACGAACGAACATTATCTATGAGTTCAAATGCCCCTTAACGAACTGTGTTCCTTATCAAACCGAATTCATAAATAATTACCTCAGTCACACAACTACCTGCTTATCCAGATGCCTTACGTTACACCTATCTGACCACAGCTCAATTAGAATCCATTTAAACACACACACAAACTTACCATACTCCATCAGAAACATACTAGTAGAAATTATAAATATAATAACCTTATCCACATGTAAAAAAGTAAAAAAATAATGTAAGCCTTAATAATAAAAATGGAAAAAGCCAACACCTAATAATATTAACTACGAACACGGCCACAATGTTCTGACTGTGTTCGGAAAATAAAACATCTTTATAACTCTATAAACACACAACCACCGCAAAAATAAAATAAAGCAAATCTATAATCATTCTTGATAATGGCTAAAAGTATAGCCAAAAGCGCTCAGTATTATAGAACATTTGGACAGTTTCTACACACTCTGTGTCCAACACAAGAAAAATTATTGTTTGAACACAAGAAAAAATAAATAAAAAGTTTAAGCATAGTACCTTGTCTGCCTTCTTTAATCATATATACATATATATATATATATATATATATATATATATATATATATATATATATATTTCCCAGATATCAACAAAAACAGACACAAGGATTCTTTACCACCCATCAACCAGTATAAATGGTGAGGAAGAAACTGGAATCGATCAACAGATAGATAGATAGATAGATAGATATTAAAAGGACTGAGATAGATAGATAGATAGATAGATAGATAGATAGATAGATATTAAAAGGACTGAAATAGATAGATAGATAGATAGATAGATAGATAGATAGATATTAAAAGGACTGAGATAGATAGATAGATAGATATTAAAAGGACTGAGATAGATAGATAGATAGATAGATAGATAGATAGATAGATAGATATTAAAAGGACTGAGATAGATAGATAGATAGATAGATATTAAAAGGACTGAGATAGATAGATAGATAGATAGATATTAAAAGGACTGAGATAGATAGATAGATAGATAGATATTAAAAGGACTGAGATAGATAGATAGATAGATAGATATTAAAAGGACTGAGATAGATAGATAGATAGATAGATAGATAGATATTAAAAGGACTGAGATAGATAGATAGATAGATAGATAGATAGATAGATAGATATTAAAAGGACTGAGATAGATAGATAGATAGATAGATAGATAGATAGATAGATAGATATGAAACCGGCTGAAATTGATAGTTAATGAAAATACTGGGATGGATGGATAGATAGATAATAAACACAATGTGATAGATAGATAGATAGATAGATAGAATGTTCTCAATAACTACAATGACCAGGTCATTAATGACGGGAAATATCTGTTGATGTCATCGGCCATTTTTCTTTTGGGGTGATGTCGGGGGCTTTAAGCGCAGTTTTATTGCAGCATTACAAATCTAACGGTTAAACAGTGTTCCATTGTCGAATGAAGACTCACTTAACAAGACACATCGCTCTGAATCGACCGTCAAAAACGATTATGAACAGAGCACGACGAAGATTGCACTCATAAAAATGCGCTATAACTGGCAGCCATATTTGCTTCCGCTTCTTCCCGTTTCAGCCAAGCTACGTAGACATTAA
>OZ010604.1:24991051-25013551 GCA_963932145.1 Acanthosepion lycidas
TATGAGACCTCAACACCTCCGCAACTATGTCTGTCTTGTGTGGGTGAGAAATGTGGGTAGGTCCTGATTGTGGGATTATATATTAATTCTATCTATGTTATTGAATTTGTGATTAAGCCCGTCTCTCTCTCTCTCTATATATATATTATATATATATATATATATATATATATAGATATATAGATATATATATATTGCAGAAATTCAAATAAAAACATATTTATGAAGATAAGAGAGATCTACATAACAATTTATCCGATGACTGTTATTTTGTCTGCGATGTCACAGTGAAGGGGCAAGATCACAATTCTGACTTCAAGAAGAAAATTGTTGATTTTTACGACACTGGAGATTGTTAAAAGACAATCTCTCTGATTTTCTATATGGCTGAGTCATCGGTTCGAAAAATAATCGTGAAACATCGAGATGTTGATTCCTTGAGAAGACGTGACAAACAAAAGCTCTTTTCCGTACGGCATGAACTAATGTTAATACTTGTCTATATATCTGAGATCAGGTATTATGTACATTATTTACATTATTCTGACTATTGTCCTCATCTTTGTCGCCATATTTATTACACCGTTACGGCCGTTGTACGCTCCGGCCTTCTTCAGGTGGTTGGAATAATACCTGATCTCAGATATAGAGAGAAATATTAACATTAGTTCATGCCGTACGGAAAAGAGCTTTTTTTTTGTCACGTCTTCTCTTTTTCGCCAAGTTAACGACATTTCGATGTCACTATGACATCGCAGATAAAATAACAGAGTCATCGGATAAATTGTTATGTAGATCTCTCTTATCTTCATAATTATCTTTTTATTTGAATTTCTGCAATATATATATATATATATATATATATATATATATATATATATATATATATAAAGATGAGGAAAATAGTCCGAATAATGTAAATAATGAACTAATGTTAATTAACAATCATCCTAAGATTACAACTGTTACAGGTTTCGGAGTTCGTGCCTAGAGGTCAACGATTACTCGAAATCTAAGTAGATGTAACATGAAGGCAAGCAGACCCAGTTTTTAAAGAAAGACCACTTAATCGTTCGTTCGAAGATGTTCTGGGGTTTGACGAAAACAAACACGAGTTATTCGGACACAACGATAGGAGTAACATCTGGAGGTTAGCGAAGATACAGTCAATCATGACAGAAAGAAAATTAATGTTGTGTGGCTGTCTTTTTTTTCTTCTCTGCTAAATATACTTTTGTTTTGAATAGAAGGAACGATGAAAAAAGAGAATTATCTCGATGTTTTAAACAAAAACTTGAAGTCGTCATCGAAAAGCTCATTCAAACAATTACTATGAAAGTATTTATAAAAAGAATGCACAGGAGGCAACCTTAAAGCAGTGGGTAATTCACTATAGAGGAACCACCAAATGATGAACTCTATCTATAAAAGGCAAGATGTGTGTGTGTGTGTGTGTCTGTGTGTGTGCATACACATGCTCCAAGTTAGTAGGAAAGCCAAGACTGACTTTGCATTTCCCAACTCCCATCGATAGTGGAAATAATCGATTTTTTCATGCTTCTACAGCAGTTTTCATGTAGTTTGCGGCCATTTTCTACTGGCCAGAGTGAGAGCCTATAGCTGGCTGCCACGAATAGGCAGGACGATTCTATTGGCCAGCGTGCGAGCCAACAGCTGACTGGCACGAATGTTAACTAGCATGCTAACATGCAAAAAAATATCGATAGCTGCATTCGTCACAAGTGGGAAAAATTTAAATCTGCAAGGCACTTTACTCCAATTGGCTCATTCGCTTGCTTAAACTCAACGTTGATTCTGATTCCGCAGAACTGGGTTTGGGTGTGAAAAAGTATTTGTTGTTAACATTCTTTTTTCATTCTGTTTCTGATGTTGCTACATGCCTTACTTCTTGCCTATCTCACACTGCGAATTTTTTCTAAGCTCTATACGAAACATTAAATTTGTTACGAAAAAAGAAATAAACAAAATGAACACAAAACGATCAGCTTTAAAAAAGGTTTTAAAGCTTATCGTTTTGTGTTCATTTTGTTTAGTTCTTTTTTCGTAACAAATTTAATGTTTAGTATAGAGCTTAGAAAAAATTCGCAGTGTGAGATAGGCAAGAAGTAAGGCATGTAGCAACATCAGCACGGCAAAGGGCACTCCTTTAGAGGCAAGGAAGGGCAAAAATATTTTAATCAAGTGATAGCGATTGCTGTATGAGTCGTTACGATTTTTGAATCAAGCACGGGCAACGCCGGACCATACTGCTAGTCAATAATATTGCTGATTCTTCTTTGAATTTTATAAAGGGGCAAGGTTAACATAAGAGACAGTTGAAATTTCTAGAATAGAACATAGACGTACGATAACATTAAGGTTCTCTTCCCTGAGGCCATTTATATGTTTTATGAATCTTCCCAAACGAGGCAATCGTCGTTTTCACAGGACTGGCTTCTCATCGGTCTGTGAAGCTTGAATGGTTGTCAGTTGTGAAAAGACGATTGCTCCGTTTGGGAAGATTCAATAAAACATATAAATGGCCCTCCAGGGAAGAGACTTTCGTTCCATCTTTTATAACATCTGCTACTGACCATTGACCACCGTTGAAGCCCAGGCTCAAACTAGCCTATCCATCAGCGGATTCTTATTACGTAGCCGTCCAAATTCAGCTCGCATAGGCGTGGTTATGAGCGAGGCACTTCACAATTCGCTTCGATAAAGCTAGAAGCCCATGTGCCGTTTCATTTGACACTATAAACATAAACAGATAGCTAGATAGCTAGATAGATAGCTAGATAGCTAGATAGATAGGTGCATATTGAGATAGATCGATCGATATATCTATAGATAACTACATACGTAGATAGATGGATATTTAGATAGATAGATAGATAGATAGATAGATAGATAGAATTATACAGAGATATATGAAAAATAAAATCGTGAGATAGGAAGGGATAGCTAAAATATACTGATATATAGAGAGGTAGAGAGAAAGAGAGAGACAGTGATAAGTAGAGACAGAGAGAAAGAGAGACAGATTTGAGAGCAAATTAGATAGCTAGCTAGCTAGCTAGCTAGCTAGATAGATTTCTTTGTTTAACGTAATATGGTTCATATAATGCCGAAAATTATGTTATTCTGATTTCACAATTGAATACATGGTAGTTGATACTCAGCTTTTGTGCATATATATATTTGTGTGGATATAATTACTTGAGGTGATGATATATGTGGTTTATGTAGTTTTGTTGAAATTATATTTTGGTATAGAGTTTGATTTCTGTAAGAAATTGTAGGATATTACATGGATGAATGTCATGGAAGATTTCTTTCATATTTGTTGCTTGGTTGATTTTGTTTTTCGGCATATCAACACTCCTATGGGCTATTTAATGCCAAAATCTAAATATTTTGAATGTATTTTTATGGCTTCAACTAAATATATTTTGGAAGTAATTGCATGACTTCTACTACAGATAAAATACATTGTTATTAATCTATATCTATAAAAGAGAATATATACAAAACATTAAATGCAATGTCAATCGATATCTAATGTCCTCCTCATGTTTGTGTGAACGTAATTATTAGAGGTGGTAATATGTTTGTTTTATGGTGCAGTTTTGTTGTAGTTATATTTGGGAATATTGTTTGATTTCTTTAAGAAATTAGAGGTTATTTATTATATGGCTTAATGCCATGAAAGGCTTCTTTCATGTTGGTTGATTGCTTAGCCGATTTTCTTTGTTGGCAGGTTTATTATTTAATGCCGAAATCTAAATATCTTATACGTGACTTTATGCTATCAAAGTACAGATATGATTTTTGGATATATAGTTTTTTGATCATAAAATGAATTGTTGGTAATTTTATTAAAATAATTTGTCTTTATATTTTTTTAGTGTAATATTGCTTGTCGTTTTGCTATAAAAATGTACTGTACAGTTGAGTCTTTGCTTGGATATTCAGTATTTGTCCATAGCTGGAACACTAACAGGTGCTATTAGCCCGGGTAACGGTGGACCTGGGAAAAACAACAGTTAAGAGGAAGTTCAAGCCTGCTCAAAACCTCTAATCTCTCGATTAGAGGATCTACTGCCAGATGTAGTTTATCGCCATACGAAGACACATTAAGATTATTGTTTGTTTGTTTGGGTTTTATGGCATATCAACCACTGTGGGTTATTTAATGCCAAATCCAGTTTATATGAATTTTAAATGCCTATTTTGTATGGAATAAAAAACGTATAGCTGGCAACATTATTGTTTCAAAAACGTATAGCTGGCAACATTATTGTTTCAAAAACATTATCTGAGGCCTTGCTGTTGGATGTAGTTTATCGCCGTACCCAGAACGCACACATTAAGATAGATAGATAGATAGATAGATAGATAGATAGATAGATAGATAGATAGATAGATATTGTGTGTGTTTATAGGATGAATGATAGCACCCGAAAGAAGATCTGACATTTAATTGGTTAATCAAGACATACCGACAAGTCTATTTTTAATTCTGACCTCATGTTTCCCCTCGCTTTTAACTTTCGGAAAAGAGATAATTTTAATTTTCTTAAAAATCATATTATCACCAGTTACTTACCATTTTCTGAAGAAGTGTGATTAAAGAATTGAAACATAAAAACTTTAGTGTAACCATTTTGGACATTTTTTTTATTATCTCTTATAATAATACTCGACTCTCCCGTCGAATTTGACGTATGAGGGTCAAGCAAATCAGTTCCTAGGAAACTTACAGCCCGACAACAGGACATGAGATTTGATTATAGTGGTCAAGGTTTCGTGCAGGACCATCCACACTTTTTGAAGGGCCGAATACTAAGTGCCACAAGGTCCCCAAACGACCCTCCGCAGGTTTTGAATTCAGAGTTGTACTTCTCCTAGACCAGTTGCCATCCAAGGCTATAGAACCCAGTCTGTCATGCTTCCTGAAGTAGAGGATTCATACAATGTAATATGTTTCGACTGGAATTCGAACTCGGCTCTCCGATTCCCCAATCCAAGCCGCTATCCATTACCCCACCGTGACTGAATAAAATAAAAATAAATTAATAAATCTCCGTAGACGCTCAAGCCAGACTAAAATGCGAAAACTTCCTCCGTCGTAAATTTAGCCACCCCCACCTTACCGTGACCCGACATCTATGAAAGTAACTCTATACTGATACAAATTATCAACACCCCACCCCTGCCGATTCCAAACAATACGCCCTTGATGTTACCATGGAAATTTTTGATTTCAATTCTGACCATACTATTAAAACTCGTAAACTTCAGAAATAAGTCATTCCCCAAAAAATTTCGCTTGAAGATGGAACAGAGCCTACTTTAACTCAAGTTAATTCAAATATTATTTTGAAGTTTTCGGCTCTTGTATTGAAACATGAGACCTCTTATGTAGCGTGTTGGAATCATATTTTTAAATAAATAATTATATATATATATATATATATATATATATATATATATATATATATATATATATCGTATAGACAGTGTTGGTGTCGGAATTAGAATTTTAACTGTAAAAGTTAAAAAAAACGGTCGAAAAAGTAATAAAGAAATTATCCATTTCCATGTTTCAATCAGACGATGGGCACGAATCAGTCATCAGGGGAGGGTAGACGCTATTAGTCTTATTAGTTTAGGTTCAAATACAGTAAATTCGATCTTGCTAACCGAACGCTCCTCTGTGGCCAATCGGTAAAGGCGCGTCAAGCTATATGACGGTTCCGTATAGGATACAGGTTCGAATCCTGTCGGAGGACAAATATTTTCTATGAAAATTTCTCGGACATTCAGGCCGGTAAATGTTGTTTAATATTGTTTATTATAAACAGAGCATTTACTTAAATATTTGTATCTATAAAAAGAATGTATAAACATAAAAATGTCTTCAAAATAATTGTCGGAATTTGACCATTTCATAATGTGTGACGTCATTTGTTTACATTTGATACGCCATGAGCAGATATGAATGTACGTGAGAGATTCGTGGAAGATTGAAGTTTAAATAGAGTAAATTCGACTTTGCTAACCGGACGCTTCTCTGTCACCTAATCGGTAAATGTCAAGCTAAATGACGGTTCCGTATAGGATACGTGTTCGAATCCTGTCGAAGGACGAATATTTTCTGTGAAAATTTCTCGGACATTCAGGCCGGTAGATGTTGTTTAATACTGTTTATTATAAAACAGAGCATTTACTTAAATATTTGTATCTATAAAAAGAATGTATAAACATAAAAAATGTCTTAAAATAATTGTCGGACTTTGTCCTTTTCATAAATCGTGGTTATGTAATCGTCATCTAGCAGGAATTACGATGACCTAGAACAAAAAAATACTTTTTTCCTCTACATTCAAGAAGAAAGATGGAGCAGAAATTTGCAATGTCTACATATATATTTGTAATTGTACGCAATAATTATATTTGTAATTAAAATTCATTATCACTGTGGTGTTAAATAACAACATTTTTTATAAAGTGCATTTTTTTTAGGTGTGAAAGATGTCATAATATCTTTATTTTTTATTCCTTCTATGTTTTTATGTGCTGTATCCTTTCAGGGCGTAGGTGATCATAACTCTCCTCCTCCCCCTATCCCTTGTAGCTCTCAGTAAGTTTCGTCCCTCTGCAACCTTCCCCAGACCCCGTTCTGTCATCTACTCGCTTAAGCCCGCCAGGTATGTCATGCGTTGCTTTCCCTTGTCTCTCTTTAATCTCCATTCGACCTGAGAGCATCAGATTCCCCAGGTCTACCTTTCTCATTACGCGTTCCAGAAATTTCAGCTGCCTCTTCCAAATGTTAAGTATAAGCCTCCTCTTTGTTTGCATTCTCTCCAAAACCTCATCAGGTATTTCTCATTGCAGAATCAAGAACATAAGACACCGAGATACACAATTAATATAACCCCTTAAAATTACTATGATCATCACAATCTGATGCTAAGGGCTCATCATAAACATTGTCACTTATTTTCGTCATATGGGTCCCAGTCGGTCGTCTTATACTAAGGCTATCAAATAAAATCTGGAAAGTTTACCTAGATTTTGGATCTCATCTTATCTGTAAGTGCATAGATAGATAGATAGATTGAATTAAATATACAATTTCATGTGATCTCAGTCGATATACGATATACGATGTGTATAATTTCACTTTTACTTACTGTATTAATCGACCTTGCCGCTTTTATACTGATCAAATGACCGACTAGCAAATTACTGGTATATGCGTGCTCTGCTCCTTGTAAAATGATATCATGTGTAATCGACTAACAACGACTCACGATTGCGAATCTTCAGATCATCATAAACATGGTTGATTTTACAAGTACAGAAATATTGTGATAAAAACATTTGATAAAGAAGATGTATGAATAAGCCTCAGATTTATGATCCATCACAAATAAATTAGACAAATCGAATATATATATAACCCGGATATAAGAGAGTTGTCGGGACCTGAGAAGAAGTCTCTTATATTCGGGTTTCTCTTATATCCGGGTTTGGTCTATGTTGTATACATTAACACAGGCTCTAATTTGGGACCAGAAAAAAACTCTCTTATATCCGGGTTACACTACATTCACATGTGTATATATATATATATATATATATATATATATATATACACACACACCACCGCATGTTTAGCCAGACGTCTTACGTTACACCTATCTGATCACAGCTCCATTAAAACCCATTTAAACACACACACAAATTTACTAGACTCCATTAGAAACATACTACAAGAAAACACAAATATATTAAGTGCATCCACCTGGAAAAAAAAGATTAAAAATAATGGAAGCTTTAATAATAAAAAAAGAAAAAGCCAACTCTTAACAATATTAACTACGAACAAGGCCACAATGTGCTAACCGTATTCGGAAATTAAAAACATCCCTACCACACACTAAGACATACACAGAACGCACACACACAATTAAGCTGAAAATTCGAATCATCCTTGATAATGGCTAAAGTTATAGACGAAAGCGCTCGGAAATATAAAATATTTGGACAGTTCTTACACACCCTTTGTCCTGAAAAGAAAGCTCTTTTTTCGAACACAAGAAAAATTAAATAAAATGCTTAACCGTAGTACCTTGTATACCGTTTTAATGAAACATGCATAAAAGAAGGATTGCTGCCTATATATATATATATATATAATATAATATAATATTGGTAAAATATTTGTATTATAGTAGATTGCAAGAAAAACTTTTTACATCGCTACACAAAAACTTCCATGCTTCGGAATTATAATCATTCTTCTTCGGGCGATAGTTTATAAAATAAAATAAAAAATGATTTAGTTGGGAATTTTAAAAGTTTAAATGTAGGCCTTCTAATGCCAGTATTAAAAATATACTTGTGGGCACGTCTGGATTAACCAATTAAAATCAGATATAAGCTAAACAAAAAATTAAAAAGAAGGTTAGAGGGTGGGTGAAGGTGAATTCCAACTGCATCTGTTTTTTCTCTTTCTTGATCTATACATATCTGTGTGTATTAGGTTGTGGGTGGGTGTTGAAAAAAAACCAATGCGCCGGGGCCATCGTTTGTAATAGGGATTGGCTAGCCGCCCTAGTAGATGGCTATACTCGAATACGCGTGGTCTCTCTCTCTCTCTATATATATATATATATATAGAGAGAGAGAGAGAGGTGTGTGTGTGTGTGTGTGTGTGTGTGTTTGTAAATATATAGAAAATAGGAAATAACTCGTTAGGTAAACAATCCAAAGTTCTTTAGTATTTTTGTTTTTATTTTTAAAAACAGTGCTCGATACAGAAGTAGAGCCTAAATATAATTATTTATTTAAAAATATGATTTTTCGCATTTTTAAATAAACAATTATATATATATATATATATATATATATATATATATATATATATATATATATATATATATGTATATATATATAATTAAAATATTTTTATTATAATAGATTAGAATAAAAACATTTTACGTTGCTGCAAAAAACTTTTAGGTATCCGAACTATGACGCTTTTTGATAACATATAGTAAAAAATGATTTGAGAAATTTGAAAACAAATCATTACAAAGTTTAAAAGGAACGTGGGGAGGCCTAAGATCAGAATTAAAGAATATACTTGTGGACATGGCTGGATTAACCAATTAAAAGTCAGATCTAAGCTAATTAATTTTAAGAATATCTGAACATCTCAGAAAATCATGTTATAAGAAAAGATGTATAGATTTGTACATGTCATAAAAATATCAGATAACTGAATGACAGTGTTAACATTTCTGCGTTTCAGGATCTAGAATCACTTCATGAAACTAAATTAATACTTTTGTTAGACTTATATATATATATATATATATATATATATATATATACTGGCAGCATAACCCGTCTTTGGCCGCGTGTTCATTCATGCCGTTCAATTAGATCAATTTAAATTTAAAGTCAGCCTACCCGAAAATAAATATTAGTCACAACAACTAGACACAACTGAAGCACATCGCCAAATGTTTTAACAATTTGATTGCCCTGAAAAGAGTTGTTTTTGCGTTCTCAATCTTGCAAGAAAAGAACCTCTTCTATGGACCGGCATAATAATAACATACGATAATTTTTATTTATAATATATATATATTTTTTTATAATTCTGATAATATTTTGGGTTAGATTTCAACTCTCTGAATTGGCTGATTTTTACAGACATTAAATTTTGCCTTTGATTTTTACGCAAAGTTTTTAAAAATCTGTGTTTTTTGGTGTTTTTTTTTTTTTTTTCGACTTTTCACCTTCAAGGTTGTAATACTTGACAGCCAATTTGGACTGAAAACCGGCACTGAAGAATTATCTCTGAAACAAAAATAGTGTAAATTAAAAAAAAAATAATTTTCGGCATTCCAAAATCTCTCGATGCATAATTATACAGGGTCCTTGCGTTTTTATATCCCGTCTTTCCCTCCTACGCATAATACCGTCAGCAAAAACATTACATTACTACGATACTTAGATATATATAATAATTGTGTCATTGTGTCAAACTTTTTCAACTTTACTCCCAGAGGCCATAGTCCAATATATCGTAACAATATGAAATCTGGCAGATTCCGTGAGCAAATTAAAATCATTCCGGGCTTGATTCGAACCCGCAATCCTGAAATTTTCGATTCCCAAATTTTCGATTCCCAAATTTTCGTTACTGCGATTGTTCTAGGTGATGTTTTTTTTACGTGTTTTATTTTTTTTTTATTATTTTTTTTAGACGAATTTTTTGACACAATACCAATTTTTTTAAGTTGAAAATATGTGAATAATCGAAATTAATTGTGAAATCCAGCGAAAGTCACCCATGAAATGTTATAAGGGTCTAATCTCCAGGAACTAGCTTAAATACATCCCACCCGATAGGGCGGCGTTTAAGCTAGTAACACACACACACATATATATATATATATATATATATATATATATATATATATATATATATATATATATATATATATATATATATATATATATATATATATATATATATATATATATATATATATATATATCCAAGTATAGGGTGTGTATATATATATATATTTATTAAAGACATTTTTAACGTTCTTTTTATAGATACAAGTATTTAAGTAAATGCTCTGTTTATAATAAACAGTATTAAGTAACATTTACCGGCCTGAATGTCCGAGAAATATTCGTCATTTCACAGGATTCGAACCTGCATCCTATACGGAACCGACATTTACGCTGACGTGCCTTAACCGACTCGGCCATTGGTTCGAATCCTGTCAAAGGACGAATATTTTCTATGAAAATTTCTCGGACATTCAGGCCGGTAAATGTTATTTAATACTGTTTATTATAAACAGAGCATTTACTTAAATACTTGTATCTATAAAAAGAACGTTATATATATATATATATATATATATATATATATATATATATATATATATATATATATATATATATATATATATATATATATATATATATATATATTAGATATAAGGTATGACATAAGAACAAAAAAATTATAATTCCACTATCCGTAGCACGTAATTAAAAATCAGGGCTCAGTACAAATATTAAAAAGTAGGCTCAATACAAAATCATTTTTTTTTTTTTTTTGCTTAATTTTGAATTTAGTGCAGATCTGACACTTAAGTGGTTAACCAGCGTGAACCTACAAGCCTCATTTTAATTCTGATTTTCTTTTCTCCTCTTTTCATTCGAAAAAGAGGGGTGTATTTTGCTTTTGAAATTAAAAATAATC
Organism: Acanthosepion lycidas; assembly: GCA_963932145.1. NCBI lineage: Eukaryota > Metazoa > Mollusca > Cephalopoda > Sepiida > Sepiidae > Acanthosepion > Acanthosepion lycidas. The sequence goes on from OZ010604.1 coordinate 25,002,360, forward strand.
TTTACTCACCATTTACCATCGTCTGAAGAGTCACAGCTTATTACCGAAACGTAAAAACTATTGCGTAGTGATTTTGAACATGTTTTGTTTTAATCTCCTATAACACACACATCTATCTATCTATCTGTTATAGTGGAACACACCTATTCTATAGTTAATAGACCCTCCCACCTATAATAAGTAGGAGTAGTAAGAGTAACAGGGGGTCGTTCAGTGGCTCGGTCAGTCAGTCGATGTCGGACGACCGTTAGTCGAATACTAAACTCTCAGCGACCACAACTAGATTTTCTCTGCGTTATACCTATTATATCATGTTCCTAATGTTTTGTACGTCGAACCTATTTTAGGACCGACTTAGTACAAATACAAGCCTCCACTGTTAAACCACTCCACAACACTATCTATCTATATGAGAAAATAAGAAAAACCCTAATAAAATTTTTACATTTGCTTTGATAAAGTCTATTAGAGGATAAATGGTGTCTGTATAAGAAAAGTTTTCCTTTTATCTTTATTAATATTTTCTTTTAACTGATTTTTTACATACACACATACACACAAACATACACGCACACAAACACGCACACATACATATATATATATATATATATATATATATATATATATATATGTATATATATATATATATATGAAATGAGTATTATAACAAAAAATACATATCAGAAATCAATGAAAAATAACAAAGAGAAATGTGCAGTCATAAATAGAATTTAAAAGAAAAGACAATTGTCTCAGACAAAAGAAACCGCGAGGAAGATTACAATCAAGTGGCAAGGCTTGCTGGCTGGTCCGCCATTACTTCGCTTGGCGCCATCGATAAACCTTTGCAATCAAGTTGATTTGAAAGGACTCAGTATAGCCCAGTTGATTTCTTTTTTCTTTCTTTTTGTTTAACTTAGACACAATACCAGACAACTGACGAAGACCTTATTTTCTTCAAGGCGGCAACAAATAACCACTTTTGTCTCCTCGATCTTTTCCTTTGTGACTGAAATAGAAAGGTATCTGTAACTGGCGAATAAATCTTAATTAAATTTAGCTGCTTCGAACGGAAGACAGAGTTGCGTTTCTGCAAAAACAGGTAGAAAGATTAAATTAAAAAACAAAACAAAACAGTAATTTATTAAGGCGATAATATATTAATGGTGCAATAATTTCGAAATCCTCCACAGTAAATTTACGTCAAGTATTGTAAAACATAGCTTATAACTCTTAAAAAAAAGCATCAAACACAATCAAATCTAAACATCTCCCTACCAGTAGCTAAAATAATAAAAACGTGCCGTTTCACAACCAATCATTGGTATTTAACATTTAATAATAATTTTATAAACAAAAATGTTCATTACCGATGGGATTGCCTTTTAGTGAATTGGTGGCATGTGTTTTCTTAGAATTTCGGGAATCTGGTCATTTGCAAATTATTTTATCTAAACAGTCAGCATACTTCAAATATATTAATGATACCCTCTTAATATATCACCGTGATACAGATTTACCTAATCTTTAGATAAATTAAACAAGATCGAACATACAATAGATTTTACATAAGAAATGGAAAGATAAAATTGCATACCTTTCTTAGATATCATGCTACACCAAGTTAACAACAGTTTAACACTTAGTGTCCACCGGAAAACAGAGCAACAAAAAAAAATCTAATAAATTTCTATTCTTATCATAACTGCAAAATAAAATCCGTTATAATCATCTTATCTGATTTAAGAGCACTCAGAATTTGCAGCCCTTAGTATTTACATAAAGAGGGAAAATAGATTGGAAACGCTCCAAAGTTTCTTTAGCATCCTAATTCTTTTATATTAAATGCAAAATAAAAAGCTCATAACATATTCCAAAATAGAAAAACGGCACCTTCTGACAAACCTAATGAATAAAAAAAAATATATTGTTCTAACAGCACTATCACATTGGAAAAAATCTATCTAAACTCAACATAAAAATTGTTACTACTACATCTAAAACAATAAAAACTTAGTCAATACTAAACAAAACGATAAGCTAAAATTTGAAGCAGGAATTTATTCAATCACCTATAATAATTTTCACAAAAATACATAGGATAAACTTCGATGAATCTAAGTAAAAAATATATGAACACAAGAGGGACATTCTACAAAACAATACATCAAATGGGTTGGTGGAACACCATAACGAGACTGACCAAGGACGAACACTTTTTATACTTTGTCATACATTTCCGCAGTAAATATATATTGGGGAAATGTTAAATTGTTTTATTTCCCGTCAAGCAAAGGAACATTTTTCAGCCAATCCAAAACGGATTCTTATGACTACTACTACATCCAAAAGACAATGATTAAAAGACTTAACATAGAAAGGAAAAAAATTCATTTCTTTAAATATTATGTGGAAATAACTATTCTTCGCCTGATGAATGTCACAAGACCCGAAACACGTGTAGAAAAATATATAGAATACATATATATATATATATATATATATATATATATATATATAGTGTTTACGCGTGTGAGCGTGTGTACATTTGTGCGTGTGCACCCATGCGCCCGTCTGCGCAGAAGTGCGTACGTGTAGGATGTCTTGAATATTTGTCATTATATATAATAACTTGGCCATTATTGCTTTTTTTATTATTTTTTTCTCATGTGATATCTTAAGATGTATGCATGGCGGTGGTGTAAGAGTGTGTGTGTGTGTGTGTGTGTGTGTGTGTGTGTGTGTGTGTGTGTGTGTGTGTGTGTGTGTGTGTGTAAACATTCGATACTTCCAATAATTTGATATACACAGTTCGAGTCAAGGGAGTTGCTTAGCAACCAAATATCTTTGCGCATGCGTCACTGGCGAATGAGTAAAATCACTCCAATATGAGCTCAGGCTTGAATATAAGTCTTTGAATTTCTTTTCTGCATCATGATGAGCATAGACTAATATCGTTATTGTGATCTATCGACCTTTCAGAATAAATTATCTAAATTTTTAGATTTTATCTAAGTTTAACGGTAAGATCTATCTGTCAATTTCCGTGGCAATTATTTAACAATTATAATCTATAAAGATTTTAATATCTATTAATTTTAATATCTAACGATTTTAATATAATAATTCCGTTTCAGTAATGTCTATTAAAATATTATTCGATCTAGTTATCGATCCATAATTCCCAAAATACACTACAATATATCTATTTACACACAAACACGTAAACAAACAATTAGTAAAATATTTTTCTCAGATGCTCTGGTACTCATCATCAGTAACATTTTTAGCTGCGGTTCTATTTTTTGCTTTAAAACCCACTTACTCGTTCAAGTTTTTCTCAAAATGCATATCTGCTCAATTTCATACATGAAATGTAAATAAAGATATTTCTAAAGAATTAATGGATACCTGTATTCAAGCAGATACTGTTTATTTTAAGTATATTTATATTGCCAACCAACCTGAGAAAATTTAATAAAAGAAATAATCCTTTCAAGACCACGAATTAAATTCTTGGTGACCGTAGAAAATTGATCGAGAAAAATATCAAAATAATTTTTATCTTCCCAAACACTTTCAATCTTATCTGAAACCCTCTTCCGGGGCTTAAGATATCTGTGGACATGTATACAACAGCTACGTAAATTCAAAATGAATTTTCACTATTAGTTTTCAAATTCATTTTTTTCTGATTATGCAAAGGATGTATCAGAGTGATGAGAGTGAGTTCTTCGAGAAGTAATAACTTCGTAATCACAATTAGACTCATCCAACTCTTTCTGAATCATCTGCATTGGACTGAAATGCAAACGCCCTGGAATGTTATTTGAGTTTTCGGCGCGAATGTCAAGCAATACAACATGGCGTTTCCAAATTTCTAGAGGAGTGAATTGCCATTGTGTTTTTTTTTTTCTCATGGATGGTGCCCATCTGACCCTACTATACTCTGCAATCAACAAAATCAAAACAAACGCGCATGCGTGAAAATAAAACCATAAAAATTCGAAACTTTACCCATTACACCCTGTATCTGTATATATATATATATATATATATATATATATATATATATGAGTGAGAGAATTTGAGAATTTAGAACCAAGATTATTCCTAGGGCTAATATATCAGACCATATGACAGTCAACCCTTCATCATGTCCCTCATGTGGACTTGTTCAAATCCAGTGTCGAAAACGGGACAGTCCATCATCATCACCTTCACACACACACATATATATATATATGCTTCATTAAAGACAACAATGTACTACGATTAAGCATCAAGTGCTTTCTTTTTTGGACACATATTGTGTAGAAACTGCATATTTCTCATAGAATCTGGTAAGTTTGTGTGTGTGTTTAAATGGGTTCTAATAGAGCTATGATCAGATAGGTGTAACGTAAGCCGTCTGGATAAGCATGTAGTTGTGTGACCAATGTAATTATTTATGAATTCGGTTTGATCAGGAACACAGTTCTTTATGTGGCATTTGAACTCATAGATAATGTTTATTCTTTGTAATTTTGATTTTGCTAGTGTGCTTTTATTTTTCAGGATAAGGTGAGCTGTTTTAATTTATTTCTCGTAGACAATTCGGTTTTTTTTTCTTGTTGTTGTTCTTGTCAGTTGGGGTAGTGTCATTCTGTGTCCAAAATGAAAACACTTGTTCGAACACAAGAAAAATTACATAAAAAGCTTAATCTTAGTACCTTGTCTTTCACTTTAATGAAACATGTATCAATGAAGGATTGCTGCCTAAACATATATATATATATATATATATATATGTATGTATATATAAATAAAAAGAAAGAACAGTAAGATATATAATCCGGTGTTCTTATAGATATTTTTATTTTTACAAAATAGTGCTGAATGTAAATTTACAGAGCATTAATATTATATATATATATATATATATATATATATATATATATATATATATATATATGGTTGGATAGATGTGAGTTTGTGATCCTGGGTTTCACGCTTTAGCGATCGTCAGACAGGAGTTTGTCTGACGATCGCTAAAGCGTGAAACCCAGGGTCACAAGCTCACATCTATCCAACCACATATGTTAGCTCTATCTCTGATATTGAGCGCTTTCTAATAAGTACCGCGCATATAATATATAAATAATTATACATATATATATATATATATATTTATATACACACACTTTTCACACACACACACACACATATATATATATATCCTTGTGTACGTGTATAAAGAGCGATAGACAGGAAGACAGAGATATGTAACTATTTTCGACGGAACAGATCTCACCCAATATTCCCAGGTCGAAAGCGAAATAAAATAAGCTTTGTTTTATTCTTACTTGAATTAATCAATATACAAGTTCAGTCGTCTAAACACTGCAACTCTTTCTTTGTCTGCAAATCACACGTATCTACACACGTATATGTCTGCATATATATAAATATATACATATACCAAAATATAATTTTAACGTATGCTGTATGAATATGTTTAAGTGCTGAATATCAGAGACAGAGTGTTTATATATATATATATATATATATATATATATATGTCAACCCCGATAGAATGTTCCAAGTCTGAACTCATTCTTCAGGCCATATATACGAGGAGGCGCCGATGCAAAAACTTCAGTTAGAGTGGAACTTTATTAAAAAATTATGAATAATGACAAAAGAAAAAACTTATCTTATGCGACACTTTTCGTCCTCTCAGTGAATTTATCAAGGCAAATACAAGCATTTAATTTTGTAACAAGTATTATGAGGTTACTGATTTTTCAAATATTTCTAAAAAAAAATGTTAAAAATTTTATTTGAAAATGGTTAAAGTTATGTTATTCAAAACAATTTAATCCAAAACTAAATTCAATTAAATACTTATTTGCACAAAATTACGAAAAAAAACCGTAAAAATTTCAAGAACATGACTGACTTTCTTTCATTCATTAGACATTGAATTGTATCACTTCGCGTCACCCATAGCTTGTCTAACGTTTGCAATCATCGTCATCATTATTCGACTTCCCTAAGTTTAGTCGGAACTCCATTGACAATCCTTTTCCACACTGTTCTGTATAGCTATCCTTAGATCCCCAATATCCAACACTGAGTCCCAAGCTGTGGTCCCTGCGAAAGACAATTTTCTTGAGAAGACACTTCCAGAAGGATGCCATAGAAATAAGGATGAGACGATTTCTCTGTCCGCTCGGTGGAAATGACCGGCAAACTGCAATCGTTTTAATATATATAGTGAGAGAGGCATTTTATATATATATACATATATATATTTCAAACATTATGAAATGGACAAAGTCCGACAACTATTTTAAGACATTTTTATGTTTACATTCTTTATATAGATACAAATACTTAAGTAAATGCTCTGTTTTATAATAAACAGTATTAATAACATTTACCAGCCTGAATGTCCGAGAAATTTTCATAGAAAATATTCGTTCTCCGACAGGAAACGAAACTGTATCCTATACGGAACCGTCATTTAGCCTGACGTGCCTAAACCGATCGAGCCACGGAGAATCGTTCGATTGGCAAGGTGGATTTTTCTGCTTTTAAACTTGTATATGTGTGACACACCCAGGCACATATATATATATATATATACCTATACAGGTCTTCTCTACAGTTGTATTGAGCTCTTTTGTTAGTTGTTTACTGGTATCGGGGTTTTTTCTTTGGGCTTCAGACCTGCATCTGTGCGATTTTTTTCGGCAGTAGTTCATGTTTGTAGCTCTTTCTTTTTTTAAAACCTTTTTTCCCCTCTAGATTGATTTGATTATTGGCAAATCAAAAATTCTAGGATTTTTCGAAACGAGTCTAGTTATCTATATATGTATATATATATATATATATATATATATATATATATATATATATATATATATATCATTTTCATCATCATCTTCATCCTTCGACCTCCCTATGGTTTGTCGGATCTACATTGACAATCGCTTTCAACACTGTTCGATTCTGTATTGCTCTCCCCAGATCTTCAATGTGCAACTCCAGCCATGGCGTCTTGGAAAGTCAATTTTCGTGAGAAGACACCTCCAGAAATATGCCATAGGAGTAAGGATGAGGCGACATCCCTGTCCGCTTGTTGGCACTGGCCAACAACCGATAATCGATTTTGTTTGAGCTTAAGATCGACTCGTCTTTGTTATCCGTAAATTGTATTATGCGTTGCATGGGATCGCTAACTGATGTTCTGGATTTTTCTTAGTAGATTTATATATGTCACACCCGGTCGTCTTTGAAGAGAAGCAGATAATCGCCAAGTTTCTGATCTATACTGTTTGAGATAACCTACTGAATATTGCGCATTTCTAACTCTAACATTTTGACAGACCAATAACATTTTTGCTCTTGCATATAAAGAGAAAAAATAATATCCTTAGATTTACCTTGATAAGAAACCTCAGGGGACGAAACGCGTTGGTTAAGATAAGTTTGCCTTTTGTCTTTATTCAAACATACAACTTTCATTAGAAACGACTGACAAGGTACCGCGGTTAAATTTTTTTATTTCATTTTCCTTGTGTTCTTATACCTTTCTTCTTTCCAGGAGATAAATTATTTAGAAATTGTCCAAAATTTCTGTATGTCTAAGTGCTTTCGGCTATACTGTTAGCCATTATCAACACGTACGGGCTTGTGGCTCCCATTAAATAAATATTATAAATAAATATTGTCGGAAGTTTTACTATAAACAGTTATCGTTGATAAATCTTTATATAAAAATGTATTTTTATACTTTAATAATGTTTTGTTTTTGTTTGAGTGTTCACTATATGCGTATAGCTGGGACCCTAACTGGTGCTACCACCCTGGGTCGGAGTAGACCTGGGAACAACGGCAAGTAAGAGATGGTTCCACCCTGGGATGATTATTAAATCTCATTTTTTTGTCCAATTTTTGGATTGATTGCTGTATTTCTAACTGTTATTTTGGTAGGGGGGGTAATTTTTTAATTTGTTTATTGTTCTATTTGTTTATTTAGATTGATTATTTGTACTTGATTTTGCTTATATATTTTTATTTTTATTTGTTCTAACGCTTACTTTATATATATATATATATATATATATATATATATATATATATATATAGTGGATGCGAACTGCTGATGAGTCCCAAATATAGGAGAAAATGGCCATCTAGTGCCTCAACAGAATACAGAAACATTCTTTTGAGAATTCATCTGGACTCGATGAATTACTATAATATATATATATATATATATATATATATATATATATAATATATAATATATATATATATATATAGAGAGAGAGAGAGATGAACAGAATAACAGATAAAAAAGAATGAGGTAAGTATGAATCGACTTAACTAGAGATGAACAGATTTCGATGGAAATATTGGTATGAACGGAATGATATATATATATATATATATATATATATATGAGAGAGAGAGAGAGAAAGAAAGAGATAACGAGACCAAGTCATTAACGTAAGTGTGCATATAAACCAAATATAGATATATTAGCAAATGTAAATGCATCCCATAGCGTGCATATATAGATAAGCAAATAAATATTTACTTTATTCAATTCACGGTGTAAATAAAACAGTGCTCAGTGTAGTTAAACAGAGCTATGAATTTTATATTACTAAATACACGTGTACCTACGTTTGTAGTGAAATTTGTTATTACTTTAAAAATAATTCCATTAATTCTTTAGAATTTGCTTTGTTTACGTTTCGAATATGATATCGACGATATGGTCATTTACAGCTCAGTGTTTTCTATTTTGTTCCTATTTTTTATTTCTATTACAGTTATATCCATTCATAAACGCATACTTACTCAAACCTGCTTCAGATTTCAGTCTGTCTTCAAGTACTTAGTCCATAGTATAATATCAAGTACAAAAGCTTTCACATTCAAAAAGAATTAGAAAACACTTGATAGCCTTTTATACAGACAATCCGATGATGATACGGCTGGGCAGAGAACTTCCACTCGACGGAAATCAACGAACAGGTCGGTGCGTTCCCCGCAATGAAATAAACAATCACGTGTTAGTAATCAAATGCAATCCTTTCATTTTTTGGACATCAGCTAGGGATGGGCTTCTGCAGATCTGCCTGCCCAAGACACGCTTTGTAAGTATGAATAACTCTCACTCCAGATATAATGATTTTCCAAGGGTAGCTTAGATGTGGTACAAGGCCGAAATTAGGGGGCACCCGCTGAGTATCGTCTCTCACTCCAGATATATGAGGGGAGATGGTTAGGTGCTCAGCAGCTCAGTGACCCTAAGATACTCCTGAGTAGGAGACCGTTCGTTGATGATGACGACGACAACGATGATTAATATGACGATTATGATGATGTCAATGATGACGACGTCGACGATGATGATTATTATGATGATGATGATGATAATGATGATGATAACGACAACGACGATGATGATAATGATTATGATGATGATGATGACGATGATCATGATGATGACGAAGATGATAATGATTATGATGATAACGATGATGATGATGACTATGATGACAACGACGACGGTGATAATGATGATGATAACGACGATTATGATAATCATTATGATGATGATTTCGATGATGATGATGACGACGATGATAATGGTTATGATGACGACGACGATGATAATGATGACAACGATGACAACGTTGATGAGTATGACGATGATGTCGATAATGATGATGACGACGACGATGATTATTATTATTATGATGATTATTATTATGACGATGGTGATGACGACGACGATGATCATTATTTTGATGTTGATAATGAGTATGACGATAATGATGATGATGATGACAACGACGACAATGATGATGAGTATGATCATAATGTCGATAATGACGATGACAACGACGACGATGATTATTATGATGATGATTATTATTATTATGACGATGATGATGACGACGGGGATATTTATTATTATTATTATTATTATTATTATGACGATGATGACGACGACAACGATGATCATTATTTTGATGTTGATAATGAGTATGACGATGATGATGACGATGAGGATGAGGTCTTGTTTCAAACGTTCCTCAATATTTAGCATCACTTTAAATATGTTGTCTTTTATATCAAATAAAAAACATCGTCTTTCTTGGCCGCTATTTACAATCACCTTCAATAAGAATTTCAAAAGCCTGCTGTATATTCATTCTACCAGCCTTGATATGTAATTCACATAAATGATGTTTATTTAAGCCCGTCAATATTTTTTTATTTCTTTTCTTCTCCTGCAACAACGCAATTGACAATTCTTTGTTTCATGTTGCAGTCATTTTCCTTTGATCTTGCGAATGCACAGAAAAATATGTTTGCATGTTTTGCCATAAGGAGAGAAGGAAGAAAATTAAAAGGCTTTTATTTTTTTTCTTGGCCTGCTCCTTTTAGCCTGTTTGCTTTATCTACTGAAGACTGGCTTGTTATTTCGTAATTTTGAAGAATAGATGTCAAATCTTTTATCAAATTTAATGTTTGCTTATATCTAGCAGGAATTACTTTCGTTTTTTTCTTTGCGTGTGTGTCTACATAGCCAACCTCATGCAAAATGACTTGGGAAACTAAGTAGTAGATTGTTAATCCTGGAGGAAATCTCGTTCTAGGTATGTCGATAAACTGCATCCAAGGTATCTGATCGGGGGATTGGAGGTTTTGAGGAGAACTGAATCACCTCTCAACTGCTCGCCCTGAGTATGACAATACACTATATCTGGCAGCAAGGACTCTGATCGGGAGATTGAGGTTTTGAGGAGAATTGAATCACCTCTCAACTGCTTGTTCTGAGTATGACAATAGACTATATCTGGCAGCAAGGCTTTTGATCGAGAGATTGAACGTTTTGAGGAGAACTGAATCACCTCTCAACTGCTTGTCCTGAGTATGACAATGGACTACATCTGGCAGCAAGGCCTTTGATCGAGAGATTGAACGTTTTGAGGAGAATTGAATCACCTCTCAACTGCTTGTCCTGAGTATGACAATAGACTATATCTGACAGCAAGGCCTCTGATTGGGATAATTGAACGTTTTGAGGAGAATCGAATCACCTCTCAACTGCTCGCCCTGCGTATGACAATAGACTACATCTGGCAGCAAGGCATCTGATCGAGAGATTGAACGTTTTGAGG